>PQXK01000013.1:0-252853 GCA_004786245.1 Botrytis hyacinthi
GGGGTGGGGGGTGGGGTTTGGGGTTTGGACGGAAGCGGAATTTTGGGAGGGGGGGATTCGAGTTTCTTTTTCTTTTGTTTCTCTTTTCTTATTGGGTTGGGCTTTATTTGGAGGGGGGATGAATGGGGTGAGGAAACAGTAATAGGAGATGGGAGGGGAGGGGAGGGGAAAGATTGAGATAAATAAATAAAAATAGGTGTGTGTGTGAATGACTTGTAGTTATTATATTTCGAGTTATAGTACTATACAATACTATATCGAGAATTCTTTACTCTCATCAGAACGATTTCAAGATGATAAGTTTTACGTATATTTCCATGTATTTTCACGTATATTTGTGTGTATAATGTTTACTATATCTATTCTTAATAAAGAAATCCAGTTTACTCTATAGATCGATATTAGAGAGTTCGATCTAAGAATCTAACATCTATCTCTATATCTCGAGATATGTTCTTTAATGAGATAATGAGATAAATCTGTGATATTGGAATTATAACTTTTTTCGAAATAAGTCTACGGAGTTGCTATTGGTAGAATATTTTATTTAGTTGGTTAGTTAGTTGTTTATTTATAGAGAGATTATTTGATAGATAGGAAATAGAGTATAGTTGATTATATTATTGATTATTTTGGTTATGTTGACTATGATATTGATAAATATACTAGAGATAGAGAAATATGTAGAAGAGAGGAAGAGGAAAAGAGAAGAGGAGAAGGAGAGGAGAGGAGAGGAAAAGAAGAGAAGAAAAGAGAAAAAGGAGAGAAGAGAAAAAGGAGAGAAGAGAAAAAGAAGAGAAGAGAAAAAGAAGAGAAGAGAAGAAGAGAAGAAGAGAAGAGGAGAAGAAGAGGAGAGGAGAGGAAAAGAAGAGAAGAAGAGAAGAAGATATTGAAATTCGATAAAACATATGGGTAGAGATAAACTGAAATACGAATATGAGAATACAAATATCTAGAGTAATCAAGAGTGTTTCAGGGGGTAGAGAATCAGAATATTAGAATATCAGAACATCTTGAAATCACTTGTTATATATGATATTAATGTTGAGAAAGTATATGAATTGATATGTGTGAAGAAGATATAGTTAAGTAATAGATAAGAAGAAGGAGAAGGAGAAGGAGAAGGAGAAGGAGAAGGAGAAGGAGAAGGAGAAGGAGAAGGATAAGGAGAAGGAGAAGGAGAAGGAGAAGAAGAAGAAGAAGTTGAAGCTATCTAAGGAAAAAGAAATTTCTTACCTTTTGAGAATCTGTTTCTTGTATCGTTACGTCGCTATCTAATATAAATATAATAGTAAAGAAGAAGAAAATGGAAAATGGAAAATGAGAAAGGAAGAACGGACGAACGAAAGAAAGAAACAACCAAACAAACCAGAAACCCACCTACCACCCCCTCGCCTCCCTCTCCCTCTCCCTCATTTCCCTCGCCTCCCTAACCCTCCACCTCCTAACCTCCAAGTCCAAAATATCCACCATAACCACATCCCCCTGCCCATCAAACCTACACATACCCCCACTCTCCTCACCCCCATCCCCCCCCGGCGCCATGCCCCAGCTCCCCGCCATCCCCTCCCTATCATCCTCTCCAACCCACACATCTTTCCCCGCACCCTCCCACTCATTTTCCCCCCAATACCCCCCCTGCTGCACATTCTCCGGATGCGGCCAGATATACGTATTCCGACTTGGGATTTTCGTAGCATCGCCTTTCCAGAAGCCGTCCGGACGAGGGTAGAGGGTGTTGGAGGGATGATGCAGATTGGCATGCGGACGCCACTCGGAGTGCGTGCGAGGGAGCAGCCAGCGGTAGGTGAGACAGTCGTGGGATTTGTGCGCGCGGGCGTGGCAGAGGGTGCAGGTGGAAGAGCGGTAGCGGGCTTGGTAGAAGGAGGAGTCGGGGTGGTCGGGGTGGTCGGGGTTGGGGGTTTCGGGGTGGGTGAGGTAAGGGGGTTGGTGCGTGGGTTGGGGATGGTAGTCGGGGGTTGATGTGTTGGGGTTGATGTGTTCGCGAATGGAATTTTGGGCTTGGTTTTGATTTTGTGTCTGATGATTAGAATACTGAGGATCGGCATACTCATACTCCATCGCGGTGTCAAAACGCTGTTGCGCATGTCCGAAATTCACAGGTGGGCTTTCGCTGGCACTCCATGTCCGAACTTGTGTTCCGGGAGGAGAATGATATTGATTGTAAGCCGAATCGACTTGTCCTCTACTCTGACCATCTTGAAAACTGACTTTCCTCGCGCGGGCCGCACTCGGGTTTGGGTTACTGATGGGATGAAATCCCTCTTTCTCACAGGCATTATTCCAATGACCCGACTCTTTACATTTTCTGCAAGGGCGGTTGGGATATTTACCATTTGGGAAAAATTGGGTTATGTCTTCACCAGTTGGCGCGAGACATTCTCCCGAATTCGTATCCGAACTTGAGCTTGAGTCTCCTTGTCCACGACCTTTATTATTCTCATTCTTCCCATTCCCACCATTTTTCGATTTCCAAGTCCGACATTGATCTTCCCAATGATTTCCCCCACACTCTCTACACTCTGGTGAATCCTTTCCTCTCTTCCCCTCTCCAGCTGGATTCTTGCGACAATCTGATTCCCAATGAAATTTGCCCTCGCAGATACGACATTCTGAGAATTCCTGGGGTACTCTACCTTTATTTTGATTTCCTTCATTTTCGCTATTGTCATTTCTTCCCTTACCTTTCTTCCCTCCTTTATTATTATTATTACGTGTGGGACTAGAATCATTAGCACCACCACCAGAATTGGAGTTCTTACGTCTGTTTTTATTATTCCCCATGTTTGCTTTTACTTTGCTTTTCTCTTTTTTTCGTTTGCTTGTATGAAACGATGAGAATATTTCTATGCGACCAGCGCTAGTATGATTGTATAAGAGTTGTGATTGGTGTAATAAATATATGTATAAGTATGATAGTATAAAATAAACAATTTACTTACTCGAGTTGTTGTTCTGTTGTATTGAAAAGATATGCGTGAGTAAAAGAAAGGAATTGTTCAGCATCTGTATTGATGGAAGTATATGTATCTGTTCTTCAACAAAGAACAACGATTTCTTTATGAAGAAAACATGAGATGGAAAACAAATGCATTGTAAGTTTCAAGAATCGTTCATTGTCCATTAAAAAGAACAAAGCCAAAAGGAGACTTCCTTTGTATATATCTAAGCGAAAGTCCAAATTCTTTGAGAAGTTCTCTTTTTCATTTCATGCTCTGTTCCAAATTTCTTTCTGTGTAGCTCATTCCCTAATAAACGCGATATTAGTGGCATGATAGGGAGATGAAATTGTGTAGATATATTGCTTGATAATTTTTACACTGCAAATGTACCGTTATTCATGAACTCCCGAACAAGTGCTCGCAAAATGGTATAAATGTTGCGTGATTTTGATGTTTATAGATCATCTATTAAGTACCGACCAAGTGTTCTCTCATATACAAAACTCTATCTGACAAGCTCAATATTCATAGTAAGCTAGACTGCTATCAATACTTATCATCTTATCATTAGAGTTTAATTGTATCAGACAATACCAGAACTAAGCACAAAACAATTCGAAGATGTCATCCTGGAATTTCACCGGTGTTGATTTCGACAACATGCTTGAAGAACCATCTTGGGTCTTTTCTCACCTACCTCTTAACAACAGCTCAGAGTTTATTCTCGAAGCTCCAAAAGAGGGAGAGAAAGAATTCGAAACAATCCCACTAAATAATATGTATGATGGGGATGACGAAGATTCTAACGAGGATGATTTGGGTGATTTAATTCTCCAACTCGAACAGGCGGAGGAGCAAGAAAGATTAGCACAAGAACATTACAGTCGAGCAAAAGATAGCGAACAACCAAACTCCCTAAGCAACAACTCAGACCACTCACAAGTATCTTCCCTCAATCTCCAGTGTCCTCCAAGGACTAATATCTCTTCAAATATTCGCCAAACTACATTCGTTATCGGCAACAATTATGAATTCGAGCAGAAAGGTAAAGAGAACGCCCCCAGGATATCCGAGGTGCCCCGTCGAAAGAACCGAGCTCAAGCCCCCTTACTTAAACTCGATTTACCATCTTCAATTGATTTTGGCAAAATATTCTCTCCAAAAACTTCTGAAACAATGGACAACGACTTTGTTCCTAATATGCTAGAAGGTTTTGAGACTATGAACTTTGGCGAATTGATACAAGACTACGAATCTGGTGACATTTTGCACCCAACCGAAGCCCAAAAATTTCGCTGCGACATCGAAATCCCGGAAATATTCAGCATGGAACCTCATTGGTTCCACGACACTAAATACACGAGGTGCTGGTGCATTCATTGTATTCAATATCGAAAAACACAATCCACAGGTGAGCCGATGGAAGCGCATGATTTCAATTACCGTTGCCTCTGTTCTTCTTGCTCAGAGCTTTATCACGAAGCCTTGCCTAAAGGTCGATACTGTAATTGTCCAAATTGTACTAATGTCAACGAAGACGAAGATCTTACATATCAAGATGAAGCACTTGCTGAACTCCAAAAACAGATCCAACTCCAATCACCCGAACGACGAATTCAAGATTCAGAACAACTTGTTACTGAGACCTCACAGAAATTACCATCAGACCCTCTTTATAAGGAGTCTACGACAGTTGCAAGTGAGTCCGATAGTGGTCCCTCAGAATTACTTAGCATGATTCGTGAGAACTTATGGTTGGATTCTGATTTTGGAACAGTTGGTGATTTCGATGAGGAGTAGATTTTTTCATTATAACTTGTCACATGGTTAAATAAGGTAAGTCGTAGATATATCCTGGTGACATACTCTGCGCGGAGAAAGATAAACCCATGGAAATTTGGCAACAATAAAACCCCCCATAAATAAGCAAACAAAGTACTGATTTACAAAAAATGATTTTCCCCAATGGCTTAGGAAGAGTGAAATAGATAGATTATTTGTGATTGTAGCAAAATGACCTAATCGGTATGAGAAGGACAACAGAGAATGAATATTTCTTTGTTCCCATAGGGTAAAAATAGGGCCAGCCAAGGAAATCTCGATAACACCATTAGAACAATTAAAACCATACTTTACTGGTTTCAATTTGTGATTTAGAACATGAGCTCGCGAATACATACTCTCAAATGAGATGAAGAGCGAGCGCAACAAGCTTTTCAGGGACTCAAGACTAGAAAAATAGTACTCACTGCGCATGAACTAAATTCTTTGTACTCGACCAAAGAGGCGATTGAACTGTGCTCGTTGTCCTAAAAGAATTGGGTTGATTTCGGGGTTTCGGATAATCATCCCGTTCGTCTAGATAAATGTTCAAATTGAGTTTGTAGGATGAAAATTGAGTTTGTAGAATGAAGATTGCATCATCTCATTTTTGTGGATGTTATGTAGCATCACTGGATTTCTGTTGGAAAATCAAACATTTCTTAAACTAAGCATCATGCATTTTGAGGGTAAAACCCCACGAGTTTGCATCATCTTTGAAAACAATGAGTCAAAACTTTTGGGCTGCACCTCAATGCAGGTACTTGACTGCCTAGAGATCCCAAAGTTCACCATGGTACTTGCACGGTGAGCGTTAACAGGTTTGTGAGATGAAGGAAGGTATCAACACATCTGCATCGCCAACGAATACATAGCCACTTCGGAAATGGTACATTACTGACTTTTTTGATCGACATGAAGTCAATCAGTAAGAGAAAAAAATATGTCTCAATGCCCAATATAGAAGCGATTGGTTCGAAGAGAGCCTAGGGATGCACATACATGCATGGCATATTGACATGCGTTTTATTTTCGTAATAACCCTCGCTGATAGAGGCGCTTAGCAGCGTCAAAGCATAGATAAAAAGGTTAACCAGGGTGACTCGGATACTTCTATTGTTGTTCGGTGAAGTGAAGGGATGTTTTCCCCCCAATTTCTGCTGATGGCAGTGTTTCTCTTGCTGCTCGTTCATTTTGCGATATTCTCAACGAGTGGCGCCTAAACTTGCTGGGGGGGTTATTGTTGGGCTGAAGAATTGTGATGAGAGTGATGAGCGGTTCGGGAAGGGTAGGAATAGAAGACAATTTTAAGGATGTAAGATTTTTATTATCATGAAGAAAGTTCTTCACTCTCATGCATCTGCATCAAATCTTGCGGGATTGCCGATGAAGCTTTGCGAAGCCATGCTCTTGACCAAAAGCGACCGGATCGATCTAAGGTTTAAAGGGACCAAGATTGAGACCTTTAAAAAGCATCATGTGACTATGAGCGGATTAGCTGCATGAGATTTTGATCTGGGGGGGTTTATTTAGCAAAAAGTGGATTTGTAGAAGTGGATCCCAAACGCGGAGTATGTTCAAAGAGTTTGTGGCCGAATTAAAGCGGATCCATGGTGAAAGGATCATCTCTGGAGGGCGAGAGAGAAAAGAGGAGATTGGATATCTGGAGACTTGGAGAATTGGAGAAGTGGGATGGGGTGGAATGCTTTTTTTTTTCTTTTAGGTGGAGATTTACGCGGTTGTGTGGTATTCTTGAAATTGTGTATGTAGGGAGATGTGTTGTGCATGTGTTATGACAACAATGGCATGGGAAAGTGGTCAACATGACGATGATGAAGGATTTTCACTCAGCACTCAGCATCATGTCGATATGGTTGCATGAGCTGAGCCGATGGGATTTGACGTGTTTGCCTTGTGGAGGGGAGAAGTTTGACGATTGGGAATGTTTGTGCAGCGATGAATATCTCATTGCTTGGTAAGAGAGGTAAGAGGATCAAGAGAAGGAGGGGACGTGAGAGGAAAGAGAACCAGGTAAGAGAACCAGGAAAGAGAACTAGGAAAGAGAACTAAGAAAACCAAGAGAACTACGAGAACACATACATGAGATTCCTCACAGCCAAGCAAAGTATCGTGTAGATAGTAGCCTACCTGGGGTATGTTATACCGTATACAGAGTATGGTTGTTGCTAGTAATGAAGAGCAAAAGAAAGGGAAAGGAAAAAAAAAGTTGATTTGCTAGTGAAAAAGGAATCCCTAGTATCGTACCAATGTCTAGGTAGATTCTCATTCTCTACTGGTACTGCAAGCTGTAAACCCCGCACCGATTTGCATAAATTCGAATTCATTGGCACATTCGTGCATATCTTGAAAAACCTTAACCCTTCATGAATAATTAGCATGAACTGACCGGATTCTGACAGATGTAGGTAGATGCGTAAGTGCTCAAGTGCTCCAGAATTTAAATGAATGTTTTCCCATTTGGCATCCATGTTGACGCCCATCGTGAGACGGAACGGGAGAGCACAAAGAGGACAGTGAGAATACCACATACCACATACCACATTGTTTGCAGGAGCGACGACATGCCGAGTAGTCACATTGACCTAGGTAGACGACCGACTACACATACCTCGTAGGCGCTTTTCTAAATTGCTTTTATTGCTTGCAGTGCTTCACGATCCCGTCTGCGTCATGTCAAACATGTTCAACAAGGATGACCAGCTTTTATTTTAAACACTTCCAGAGTGAAGCGCCTCCTCCGGTTTCCCCCAATTTGCCATATCGCCTGGGGTACAGCCAATCACAGGACCCATACCCCTCCAGATCCATACAAAAACTCCATCATAATACCGTATATAGCTTAGCGTCACGGCCGAAAGAGGAAAAGCTTGGACCCGACCAACATCTGGGCCAACCTTCCGATTTCTTTTTTATCGCTCGATACCGGGAAAGGGAAATTTGAAGAGAACAAGACAAAACTGGTGAGATATCTTCCAATCCCAATCTCAATCCCAATCTCAATCTCAATCTCCAACAAATTTCAACCATTTCTTCTTCTCAATTCATTCAATCGTTAGTTGGTCAACGACGTGTACACGGAAGCAGAAGGGAAAAATTTTCCTCACTTATTTGTTGTACAATCATCTTGTCAGTCTGTATATTAGCCTCGGGCTTATCATATATCATCCATCTACCAAAGTAATACTCCCTCATCAACTTTCTACCCATCCATCCACAAAATCCATCCAAAGAACGAGTGGGAACCAATTGAACAACGTCGTAAGTATTTCCGCCCAATGGACTGATTGCAAATTCACTGCCAGAGAATGGAGGGGTGACGGCCACTACTCTACTACTTGACTGGTGCTGCTTTCTTTTCCCTATGATCTGTACAACAGCAGAGGTCATTCGTACAGCCAGATTGACATACGGTAAACGCTAATGCAGTTGTGGGGAAAGCTCTCTTAGTTCTACCATTCCCATAAATTTCGTCAGAGGAGCTCCGAGCTTCCTTCCTTGATCACCACACAACTCTCTTCCAAGAAGATTCAAAACTCGAAAGGAAGAAGCAACCAACAATTGTTATTTGCAGCAGCAGTATCGCTTTTATATTACACATACACTCTGCTTCTCAACATACAGACTTTTTGGATCTTCAACTTTGTTACCATCCTCTCACATATCTGCACGCCTGCAATTTCCCACCCCACCCCACTTTAACAACTGATTCACATAGCGACATCTGTCGCAACCTGAGTCAAGATGTCGGGAAAAACAAACCGAGATGTCAAAAATCACTTTCTCTTTGAGATAGCCACCGAGGTTGCTAATCGAGGTGAGAATTAACCCTTTATTGCAAATAATGTGAAGAATATCTACTAACATTTCCACCTTTGACAGTTGGTGGTATCTATTCCGTCATTAAATCAAAAGCACCAGTTACCACGGCAGAATATGGAGACCGATACACTCTCATCGGTCCTCTCAACAGGCAATCGGTAGGTTTTAAATATTAAAATCAGTCTTGAAAGCATGGCTAACATTTGATAGGCGGCAGTGGAAGTCGAGGCATTAACACCAACGAACCCCCACCTTGCAGCAACGATAGAAGCTATGGAAGAGAGAGGAATTCAAATGGTATATGGCCGCTGGTTGATTGAGGGTGCCCCACGAGTTCTCTTGATCGACACCAAGAGTGCCTACAGGTTTTTGGATGAGTGGAAGGCCGACTTGTGGAATACCGCTGGAATTCCATCTCCGCCTGGTGATGACGAAACCAACGAAGCAGTTGTCTTCGGTTACTTGGTTGCGTGGTTCTTGGGAGAGGTGAGTGCATCTGCATTGCATAACGCCACGCATATTGATTATCAAAACTAACACGTCTACAGTTCGTTGCACATGAGAAAGAAAAGGCTGTCATCGCACATTTCCACGAATGGCTCTCTGGTGTCGCACTTCCTCTATGCAAAAAGCGCCGTATCGATGTTACTACCATTTTCACTACCCACGCAACTCTCCTAGGAAGATATCTCTGTGCAGGATCTGTGGACTTTTACAATAACTTACAATGGTTTGACGTGGATGCCGAGGCAGGAAAACGTGGTATCTATCACAGATACTGCATAGAACGTGCAGCGACGCATTCTTGCGATGTCTTTACCACGGTTTCACACATCACAGCATATGAATCGGAGCATCTCTTGAAGAGAAAGCCAGATGGTGTTCTTCCCAATGGTCTGAATGTCACCAAGTTCTCTGCGATGCACGAGTTTCAAAACTTGCATCAACAAGCAAAGGAGAAGATCCACGATTTTGTCAGAGGTCATTTCTATGGGCACAACGATTTTGATCCTGAAAACACACTTTACTTCTTTACCGCAGGACGATATGAGTACAGAAATAAGGGTGTTGACATGTTCATAGAGTCATTGGCTCGTTTGAACCACCGCCTCAAGTCTGCTGGATCAAAGATGACCGTTGTCGCGTTCATCATCATGCCAGCACAAACCCAATCGTTAACTGTCGAAGCTCTCAAGGGACAAGCCGTAATTAAATCGTTACGTGACACTGTTGACGTTATTGAACGCGGTGTCGGAAAGAGAATCTTCGAACGTGCCCTTAAATGGCATGAGGGTGAAGTGATGCCTGATGAGAAAGATTTGATCACCAGTCAAGATCGCATCCTTCTCCGCAGACGTCTATTTGCTATGAAGAGACATGGACTTCCACCGATCGTCACACATAACATGGCAAATGATTCTGAAGATCCAATTTTGAACCAGATCCGCAGAGTCCAATTGTTCAACCATCCTTCGGACCGTGTGAAGGTCGTTTTCCACCCAGAGTTCTTGAACTCCGCCAACCCAGTTCTACCAATGGACTACGATGAGTTCGTAAGAGGTACTCACTTGGGTGTCTTTTCTTCTTACTATGAACCATGGGGTTACACACCAGCAGAGTGTACAGTCATGGGTGTTCCAAGTATCACAACCAACTTGTCAGGTTTCGGTTGTTACATGGAGGAGTTGATTGAAAACTCAACGGATTACGGAATTTATATTGTCGACCGTAGAATGAAGGGTGTCGATGACTCGGTGAACCAACTTACTAGCTACATGTTTGATTTTGCTGGCAAGAGCAGACGTCAACGTATCAACCAGAGAAATCGTACCGAGCGATTGAGCGATCTTCTTGACTGGAAGCGTATGGGAATGGAATACGTCAAGGCAAGACAATTGGCATTGAGAAGAGCATACCCTGCGTCATTCGACGGCGAAGAAGAGGATGATTTCATTCCTGGTGTGGAACAAAAGATCTCACGTCCATTCTCAGTACCCGGATCCCCAAGAGATAGAACCGGTATGATGACGCCTGGTGATTTTGCCAGTCTGCAAGAAGGTCGTGAAGGTTTGAGCACGGAAGATTACGTTTCCTGGAAGCTTCCGTAAGTCCCCCCGAAGAATAATTGAAACGTCCTAGTGCTAACAATTTAATAGTGAAGAGGAAGACCCAGATGAGTACCCATTCCCACTCACCCTCCGAACGAAGAAACCAAACGGATCTCAGAGCCCATATGGCGGCGCACAAAGCCCATCGGAGTATGCCATAACTAATGGGAATGGGATGAAATAAATATAAAGCACAAGAAAACGGTTAGAAATGGTGAATAAAGGAAGGAAATAAATGGGACCAGGATGACTGGAGGCAAACTACGAGGACAATAAATAATCATGTACCAAAATGTCTATACTGCTTTTCTGTTTGCATTTCTGCGTTGCTATTATGCTACTTGTATCTCTGCGTCACGCTACCGCTTGCAATTGTATATTCAATACCCTCTTCGTTGTGAACGTTGGTGGTTTTATTTATGCATGGGAATGGGTCGCAAGTATATTTGCGTTTATCATTTTAGTTGTCAGGAGACTTTTTGAACAAGAAGGAAAGGATGTAGATGATGGATGAATGAAGCCAAGGCAATATATAATTGGGAGGAGGAATGTATGATGTAATTGAGAAGGAAAAGCGTGGTATTTTTTTCTTCTTTCTTCTTATTCTTGATATTCATTCAATATAACTTTGAAGTTTTAAGTAGATACGAATGAAAGCATGATAGGGATAGATTGATAAAGAGATTGGATGTTTTTTTTAAATTATTTTTGAAATTGAAATTGAAGTTGAAGTTGAAGTTGAGATTGTTGGGTGTTTGAGTGTTTGAGTATGTGTATGCTTCCTATGTCCCCAGGTAGGTATAGGTATGTATCTGTATCTGTATGCTTGGGGATAAAATGATGGATGAATGGTTGGGTAGGTGGGTATGTGGGTATGTGGGTATATGTGTAGATGTATGTATCTGGCGCTTTGTTTAAAAGATGGGAGGGAACGTGGGAATGTGGGAATGGATAATTTGAGTGCAGGGGAGGGAGTAAGTGAGAGGGTAAGTGAGAGGGTAAGGGAGGGAGGGAGTGAGTGAGGAAATTCATTTTGGTAATTTCGTGATTTTGTGATTTTGGGGGTTATGGTGGGAGGTGGAGTGGTGGTGAGTGGGTAGGATGGGGTGGGAATACATTTTGATTATTGGGAGGGAGGAAGGTTGGTTTCGATTTTGGTGTTGGGGGAGGGGAATGGCAATGGGAATGGGAAAGTGGGGAAAGAAAAGAAATAGGAAAGTAAAGGATAAGGGAGGGGAGGGAGGAATGAAGATTGATAGTGAGGGAAGTGGAGAATGGGAGATGAGAAGAGGAGGGAGGTGGAAAGGGGATAAAAGAGGAAGAAAGGGGATAAGAGGGAATAAAAGAATCATCGCTTAGTAGCTCCGCTTTGTGTAATTTCTAGGAGGGAGAAGAAAGTTAATGTTTTTTTTTTTTTTTTTTTTGATATGATAAGGAGGGAGGTGGATAGAAGATATTTGATATTTGATATTAGATATCAAATGAGCGAGTATACGAAAGCAGCATTTCATTTCTTCATTTATCAATTTACTTACTCAATCATACTACCTAAGTATGTATATATATCTATAGGATAGAGTTTTCTAGATTTTCCAAGTTTCTCACCCTACGACTCCATACCTAGTTTTCTGATTCTTATACATGAATGAAGATACAACTTACAAGTCTGGATAGAATAGATTAAATGGGATTAAATAATATTTGAGGCTTGAGACTTGAGACTTGAGATTTAGAGCGGAGGGGACGGGACGGGACGGGACGGAAAGAAATATAATTAGGGGATTTCTCCAAGGAGGAATTCACGGGTTTGTATTGTATGTGGATAGATAGATCGATGTTTGTACTTATATTTGAAGGGATGGTGAGAGAGGAGAAGATACGAGAGGAGAGAGAAAAGGAAACAAGCAACGAGTGAAGAAAAGAAAAGATAAGTAAGTGAAGAAAATACAAGAAAAGAGTTGACAATATACAAAACACATCATACACACATAACACACAACCCTCTATACTCTACTCTGATACATACTCACACAAACATTTTGTCCTCGCAGGGAATATTCTTTGATTATCAAGATGCGATGTTATATCTGGGGTGCGTGGGTGGGATTGGTGGAGAGTATGATTGTGGTGTTGCTATGGTGTTTTTATGGGTTTGTGATTTGGATGAAATGGATGAAATAGATGAAATAAAGTAGTTGTGTTTTTTGGGGGGAGGGAGGTTTATTTGAATGAAGGAGGGATGTTGTGTTGAGTAGTATGAGAAGTAGCTAGATATGCAATATCATCTATACTTTTATTCTATATTTGGATTGAGCTTACGAAAGTACGGAGCAGAGGAAAAAGTAGATGATACACATGAAGTATGAGTGAGGTATATGAATTCAAAGACAACGAACAAACACATTAAAGTGAACGAATTGGAAATTTTATAACATACATACAAAATACAGGCTCGTGGCGAAGTAATATCGATGCGATGGTATGAGTGATGTACTTCGTCTATAGATTTGATATAAATGGGAGGGATATAAGGGTTTCGATATTGGGAAAAGAAGAGGAGGAGAAAAAAAGAGTCGGTTAGGTAAAATTTTATTCTATCTATTATAGTGAAACACTTTGATATCTCTTCTAAAGCGAGAGAAGCGAGAGAAATATACTATTCGTCGAGGAGTGTCGGTGGATATCCCCGTGGATGAAAGATGAGAACTCAAAAGGAAAACGGGGAGGGGGGAGGGAAGTAAAAAGATAGGTATAGAAATACGGGAAATTTGTATAGTATCTTCAGAGAAAGAGAGAAAATGTGTTTCCGTCATGCTGATACCAAAGCTACATAGAATTTCCATTCAAGGTATCGTTGATATGCCTCCCTATATCTTTAAACAGCTCCTCTCATGTATGTATATCAAGATAGGTATAAGAATGCCCCTAGATGTGGATTGGCATTTTGATGCTTTGATTCATTGTTCCGTTCTTCTTGGTAGAGATAGATGTATAAGTTAATGCAGGTAGGTAGGTAGGTAGGTAGGTCGAGTGGTGTTTGTACGTGCGTGCGCTTCAAATGATAAAGTTTCGCATTTGTGTTGTCACTGTAGATGAAGAAATAGGATGATGATTAGCCAATGTCATCGCAAAATATTGCATGGGGACTCAGAGACAGATACTTCACGGCTGAAGCATGCAGAGACGTTGGAGGATATCATATAGCGAACAGTCGGTCATTTGTGATGGCATTAAACGAGAAATGTGAGAATAGGTAGGTGATAAAAGTGAATGACTAGATGTGAGAGACGAGATGTGTGGAACGAATATGGGATGAAGGTACAGTAGAAATGAGGTGATTAGATGAAACTCCTCAAACTCCCGCCCATTTTCTACATCGCAGACTTTGAAGTTGATGCATGGAAAGGAGGAAAGACTGATTTGCAAGGTAGAATGATTGTGTGTGGTCAGTGGCTGAGGTGGCTCATGAAGCCTGATAAAGTCGATAGACACTCAAGAAAGACCTTGGAGTCAACAGCATTGAAAGCATCAAAGTTCAATGAGAACTTTCCGGGGACAAGCTACGACCCTGACCACTGACGTGATCAGAACCATCATAACTGCCTTGAGCAATGCGATGGATATTCTCATCGCGATTAAGGGGGGCAGGTAACACTTGTCAATGCCAATATAGATGACCCATTCCTAGATGATGATCATCATGATAATAACAGTACACAATTACGGAACATCCAAACTTCTCGAATCGGTTGCAGCTGCAGTTGTATATTCCAATTACTCTACACAACAACATCAACTCTTTATCGAATGATATTTGCATCATATCAACGGATACTTCCGTAACATATTGCAATGCAAATACAATGATCCAACGTGAGTGGACATGGTCGTCGCAAAGTGGGTCACATGATAAAAAATCGAGATGAGATTTCCAAGGTTCTCGACTTACGTCACAAGGATTTCTTGCTGCACAAGATGTAGGCCAGGGCTATGTACTCCGTTACCCATACATGCAGATAAATTAATGAACGAAAGATATTAAGTCTCGACTTTCGACGCACAGTCTGGTCTGTGAATATGTGGCACCTCTTCATCCTAGAGGTAGATCATTGAATTGTATCATACCAACCCCTATGAAAGATATTTAGAGGCAATACATGTAATCATGCCATCATTGTTCTGCTTTCATCTGACATGTGGTGACTTTTGATTTCATCAGCTCGCAGGTTTGTGAAGTAATGATGATGAAATGGCGATGATGAGCTGCAGCTTGCATTGCTATAGATTATCAGAGCTGTAAGGTAACTGAAAAGTGGCAATACGAGCTGCATTTGCAGTGGGCAGTTTAATGGTCAGATTACTTTAATCTGATAACTTTAATGTGACCCATGAAGCATCATGTACACCTATAACATTCCTCATTGATGTAATTTGAATGGGATGCAAGACAGGAAGAATAGGCTCAAAGCTAGATCTATCAAGAATTTAAGCCCCAATGACATAGTTTGCCACAGAAGCCCAGCGGAATCCGGCAAGGGATTTGTTCCGTCGCCCTGTCCCGTCATTTTCGAGAGGAGTAACGCGGGAGTATTTCGTTCAAATATTATCAGCGCCTATAGATTGTTTCAACTGAATGAACGTTCTCGGATAAAATGTGAAATCTCAACCGATGACCGCGAGTGGACGCAAGAGGCTACTGAAAAGGTAACCTCAAAAAGACAGGGAGAGGGTGTAGATCAATCATTCAACGGTGCAACACATGTAGCCTCGTAGGGAAAAGGACGTTTGTGCTATGGTAAACATGACGCGCTTATGGAGAAAGACATCGAAGATTCGAAAGTGTTGCAGTGATGCAGTGATGCCATAGAAAAGGCTTCAGTGTACAATAGTGGGGAGAATATGGATGACCAGTAGCTTGTCCAGAAGCAATTATGGAGACACCTCCAAGGAATATTCCCGCAAGCGAAGGACAAAAGTAACCTTACAGTACATCATAGTTGTCTCGGCCCTTGAATGATTTGCATCCCAAAGGTTTTCGTTACAATAGAAAGCAACCAATGCAATACTATTCTTGGACGTATGGGGTATCAAACGGGAAATCGAGGTCTCCAAAGCTTTGAGAGAATTACCAACCGGAGGATAATATCCCCCTTTCATTATTCAGAGCCGAATCTTCTTTATCCTCGTTCGTACCGATATTCGGACGAATGAACGTCGCCGAGTCGAAATGAATGAATTGAACGGGTGATATGCAGATCGTGAATCCTTTGATTGCAATTGTCCTTGACCCGCCTATATTGTTCCTCTCTCTATTTCCCCGAACCCTTGAAGACGGATGCATGTGTAAATCAATTGAATAATTTGATGATTATGAATAACCTAGTCGTCCCCTTCTTGGCGAAATGACAAAAGTGTACCGAAATAGATGGCGACTGGATAAGTCTGCCTAGTGGTTGAAATCCGAACAGACTTGAGGTCAGTCGAGCAAAAGTTGATAGTCTGCAAGTTGCAAGTTGCAGGCAGTGCTTGATTGATGGATGATGATGATGATGACGATGATGATGAAAATGATATAATGATCGGCGGGGGCGGCCGCACAAACCAACATAACCTGCATAGAATTTGATGACATCAGCAAGTAAGGTTACACAATTCAACGTAATTATCCATGACTCTCCAATAATCCTAAGAATGTCAAGATTTGATTGGTTAAATTAACGAGAATGGTGTGTCCATTCGATAATGTGCCCTTTTCCCACTTTCCGGTACTTGGGAGGAATCCGAGTGTGACACTTGAATTGAACTGTGAACATGACATCGGTTTCACCTAGAGAATGGAACGGGGCCGAGAGTCGAGACAATGACATCTACCTAGGAGTCTAGGTACTTACAGACTCAATCTAGGTATCTAGATGTCTTTGAGTCTAATTTCTCTCCATAATTCTCAATAACGATGGGTCTTTGCGTACCTTAATCTCTTCTAGCCCAGATAGGCATGCTTTGAAAACATGCATCTTGACTCTGGACTCTTTCATCTTGGTGGCCTGGCTGCTTTGCTTGTATGTAAGGTTATGTATGTACAGATCATCAGAGTGATCAACTTGGTATGGATTTTCACTATGACATCTCTGATCAACATCTCACAAGTCTGGGGTAAAATAATTTGATGATCTTTTTGTACACGCCCTACAGAGTATTCTGCTATTCTTTTCCCCTGAGGCGAGTGACACAACCAATTACGATCAAAGAATGTTGATGTAATTGTGGTTGGTTGAATTCTCCCGAGGAAGTTGATGTCGATTTTGTTTAGGGCGTGAAATGTGAGTTATTTGTTTTGTAATTCTATTATTGCTTATTTTTATTTTCAAATTAATTTGTTAAGGTTTTTAGAAGCTTGCTCCAATATCATGGGTTCCATGTTGGCAAAGTATTGGGAATATGGATTTTAGACTCTCGTAAATGGGATTTTGCAAAATGGGGAGTTGGGAACTACCCAGTTCCTCACGACTCGGTGAAAGTTTATCTACCGCACTAGACGACGACGCTTGATTGAGAAGAATTCTTCGTTAGTTTGTATTGCTCGAGTAATTGCAGTCTAGTAGATCTCTAGATTAGATTATCTACCTAGTGAGTTCGTACATGAGAATCAGATAGTTTTCTGAGTACGTGCTAGCCAGGTTTGTAACAATTGTGTATTCTTTATCAACTTCATTTCAATAACCTCATAGGTTGAGAACTGGCCAACGCTTCCCGTCCACGCATGACGCTTGTCTCAGGTCACGATCTGCAGGGTCTTTCCTGATTTGGAAGTTGACCTTTTTTTTTTAACCGTCTTGAGCTCTGACCTTGGGCTCACTACCATACCTGACTAGATAGATACTTGGATTGGATTGGATGATAAGCAAGCATGATGCATTAAGAATTCAAGGATCTCTTCATCGACAGCCCAAAATCCCACACTAAGAACTTTTAGCTCCGTTCTCCTGTTTTCCAAATTTCAGGGTCTAACAGTTCACTAGCTCACTAGTCCACTAATCTACTAGTCAGGGTAATAGGTTGCTGGGTTGTCTATCTATGATCTATTTGAGGGGAAACAGAATGTATATATTGGCTTGAGACCGCATGATATTTCTTTTCCATATCATTCATACAAACATCCAGCTTCAAACCTACACACAATCAAACAATCAACCAAACGTTCAATAACAACAACAACCGCAAGCCTTTCAATACTATCAATCAACTTAGAACTTCAAATTCAAGTATTCCATCTTCAAAATCTCAATTTACGCATTCAAAATGTCTTCCTCAACAGCCTCATATCCTTCCAACGGCTACATGTCCCACGAAGAGCATGAAAGCTCTCCAGATGCCTTCTCTCTCTTTGACTACGCCAGATCCATGCACGAGCACACCAGAAGACAAATGGAAGCTGCTGACAAATCCGCACGCCGAAGAAGTGCCAACTCTATGGGTTCAAACACACACGCCACTTTGAGAACCGGTCACGAAGCCACCACTTCCATGGATAGCAGTAGCAACGGCAGCTCAGCCTCTGAATCGCGATAAAGTGCCTTTTATTCAAAAAAAAACTTAATTCAAACATGCACGGAGGGAGAAGATATCTCATGACATCGTTCTGCTGGAAGAACAATGTAATGACATGAGTCTGGTGCATACAATATTTCACGACTTCTGAAATGATTTTCCTCTGGTTTCGGTTACTTTACATAACGTATACGAGAATACTCCTACGGGACAGGCATGGAACGGGTTCGGGAAAATAGCATTTATATACGACAATGCGGCGTTTTAATACATGGGATTTTGGGATATATCTTGTATGAATAGCATTTGTTTGAGCGAGGGAGTTAGGAAGTGTGATGGGTGGCTGTGTGGTGTCTGATAACGACGGTGGATTTATGAGGAGAGATTGTCTTGAATGATCTGCTAGGAATTTAGTCATTGTCGACTGGTGATAGGGAGACGCTTGATGAACTAGTTGATTATATCATATCAATATTACATCTTCATCCATATACGATTTGTAATTTCGAGTGACTTAAGATTGTCAAAATTTACATTTACGATAATAAAATCCCCAAAATCTATCATTTTCCCATCTCTTTTCCCTCACCCCTATTACCATTTCCATCACCACCTCCCACCATATCTCGCTTACATAACCACCCTGTCCCATGACTTTTCCATACTAACCCAGCCACAAATAAACAACGCCACACTGTTTCATCAGTTAAGACATGCAATACATAAATAACACAGCCGCACCAAAATCTGCCTTGATTTCTGCACTACGCGTAAGGAAAATACAGAAATTCTTGATTCTGACGTAGAGTTTTTGGAATGATGGGTAGGTGTTAGTTGGATGGTAGGTAGGTAATTATAATGAGAGGTTGGGATGGATACGATGGTTTGAATGGGGTGATTGGGCTGTGTGGGGATGGTAGGGAAGGCTGGGATGGAATGTAAGGTTAAGGGTGAGTGAAAGCTGAATGAATGCATGGGCTGTTGATTTATGGTTTTTATTTATGGTTTTTATTTATGGTTTTTATTTATGGTTTTTATTTATGGTTTTTATTTATGGTTTTTATGTTGGGGTTGATTTGG
This sequence comes from Botrytis hyacinthi, assembly GCA_004786245.1. Lineage (NCBI taxonomy): Eukaryota > Fungi > Ascomycota > Leotiomycetes > Helotiales > Sclerotiniaceae > Botrytis > Botrytis hyacinthi. The sequence goes on from PQXK01000013.1 coordinate 19,361, forward strand.
GGGTCATTTGATATTTTTGGGTCTCATGATCTTTATCTTGGAAACCTAAATAGATGATTTAAAGTTTAAGAATGTGTGATGGAAGTGACCGAGTGGTTTTCTTTCTCTTAGAGGATGCGAGGCTGTGACATTTTGGGAGGAGGGAGGGAGGGGGGTTTAATTGATATACATTCTTTTCACCTGCAATCTGGATAGGGATGTACATCTTCTTCCTCTTCCTGCTATTTTCCTCTTGATCGCTATTCTACGCTGGTGCGCTTACGACATCGTTTGTATACATTTTATTTTCATACCTTTCTCTTTGCTAATTCACTTGTTCAGTATAGATTCCTCTATTTCTAACCCGGGTTTCGTTAGTAATTCTCTTCCTCTGCAATCTAATACTAATACCTACTTGCCACATCTCCAGCGCCGTCTTGTTAAGAACCTGGTGCTACCTCTCAGGTCATCATAACGGGTAGTAGATTCTTTACCACTAGCATCTCATAAATACTTAACTTTATGAGATATGTAGTGACAAGATTAACGACAGAATGAGTCGAGGATGATACCCTAAGTCCTTGAAAGCATACCCTTTGAGAATAATCGTGGTCTTTATTTCTGCTTCGAGGCGTATGCAATTGGTAATTTCTTTACGACTTTCAAGTATCTCGGATGTTAATTGAAATGAAAGCCTCCATGGGTGATATTCGGCTAGTGCCTATACGGTTATCATTATCACCGATGTATACATTTATTGAGAAGTTGGTGAGTAGAGTAATGGAGATGAGTATTTGATTTATGTTTATGTACATATATATACACACCGAGTAGTATTGGCATAGTGGCTATTCCATTTATCTCATTTCCGCAGAGGTGAAGCCGAGAAAGCTAGCTAACTGCTAGTTGGATGGGGAATTATACATACCTCATTACCCCGCATTGGTACTTCCATACTCCTTGATAATACGCGATGGATGATCTGATACCTACAGATGGGAAAAAATCCATTGCATCTTCCCAGCTATTATGAAGGAGTCATCAATAGCTAAATAGAATTGATGTGGGCAATCTTCATGCGAATCTGATCTCTGGAAAGCAACAAGAGGCGTGTAGTGTGCAGATGGAACACCGGTATTTAGCTAGTAGTTGTTGAATATTCTTTTGTAGAATCACTCCTAGATTGCTAAAGCTGTTAGGCGTGATGAGAATCCACGTGTCAGATATTAGGTCAAGTGGGGAGTTGGTAGGATTGAATCACCAAGGTATATGTATCTATCGTAATTAGGAAGATAAAAATTAATAGGTTTATGTTCATTCACAAGGGATTTTGGAACACATGTAACTTAGCAACTCCATAGCGCATACAAATACCGAAAGAGTTTATTATCTGTCACAAAGGTTTTTGGCATTTTGTGCGTCGTCAGAATCCTACAAGATCTCATTCTACAACTGTGAACCTCGAGGGATGCGCTAGCAGAAGAGAGGCTGATTTATAGTGAGTAAGTTACCATCGCTAGCAAAATGTCTGGTGATTTCCCCAAAATATTATCTGATACCCCACCACTATTTCAAACCATTCAATCACTAAACCTCTCCAGCCCACCACCCACTCATCCGAACCCCCTTTCAAAGAAAGCCCCACAAAAAATACAACTCCACAACCTCAACTACAAAAGATATACAGACTCACTCATTACCATATCCATCAAGTATATACAGGATTGACTGTATACTGAATGCGAATGCACATCTTCCGATCCATCACTCGCCGAGCATCTTAAGGATTCGCTCGAACCGGACTTCAGGTGTCCCTCGCCCCGATACCTTTGAGAAAACGCCTCGAATGTTACGTGAGTGTTAACTTGTGGGCATGATCGATCATATTACCATTGCGCCACGGAGGTATCTGCTTCATTGGATGTTGTAAAGGGAGACTTCTGGTATTATAAAGGTGAGGGGAAATGGTGCCGGGGGCTGGAATATTCACTTTTACGGTATGGAAGTTTTGGTGATGGTATGATATTTGTGGGTAGAAGGAACACCAGCGGTCATGAGTTATCGAAAGGTTTATGTGAGCTTTACTTGAATTGATAAACTTTCTTGAACTAAGAAGAGATGGACGGATAGAAATTGGTACCAATATCCAGATTTCACGCTGCAATATCTTCAAGCCTTCGCGGCAGGAATCGTACCCATAGCTTTCCAACCTCAACAACCATATAATCTTTCCATTCGCGCTCAAAAATTACATCATCATGTGAGTGACCAAACTGGATATCAAATGTGCGGACTATACGCGCAATGACCAAGCGTAGTTCATTGAGCGCCAGGGTTTTACCTACACACTTTAGATTTGTAAGTTTTGTTCCGTACCCACCGCTAAAAATTCATAATGAGGGAAGTGTGTGAATAACATGCTCGAGCTGAGGATTTGCCGTATCGTAAAGACCTCAACTTACCGAATGAACACCATAACCAAAGGGTGTATACGCCCTCCTATCTCTCACCAAGTCAGGTCTTTCACGTGTCCATCGTTCCGGAATAAAACTTTTCCCCTGTGGAAAATATCGCTCATCTGTCATGAGTACCAAATGCGACATCTCGACTTGTACATTTCCTGGAATGTGTATATCTCCAACCTCGATGCCTTGTGGAAAAGTCGTTGCATGGGGGCCAGACGGAACAGGATTATATAATCGTAGAACTTCGTCAACAACCGCGTTAAGATATTCTAGATTCCTGATAGAATCGATAGTTATTTCCTTATATTTACCCGTGACTGAGCATAGGTCATCAATTTCTCTTTGAAGTTTAGAAAGTATTCGTGGCTCCTTCGCAAGCGCTCTCAACGCCTGTGCTAATGTTGAAGATGTAGTATCTGACCCAGCTATGATGATTAAATTGGCATTAGAGTTCAACTCCTTCTGAGTAAACTTCTCACCACCATATGGATCCGCGGATAATAAGTAGGAAAAGATATCTCGATAGGTTGAACCGCGTTCTTGTCGTTCCATAAGCATTCTTTCGCCTTTCTCGCGGAACATTCGAATATCGGAGGTTTCGGGCATGTACGTAAGAAGCTGTGCTAGATTTCGTAGGGATGCAATCATCTGTTCGTATGTTAATTGGGGTGATATGCATAGGCGTTAGTTACCCACGACAGCGAATGACATATACTTATGAACATATGACATATATGAGTTGTCTCCTGTACCAGCTTGTAGGCCAGCATGTTTTGAGAAACTCAAATCTGCCATGCTTGGAATAATTAGACTTTGTGAGCTATAGTTTGACAGGATTAAGGGTTGGTATACATATCGAAAGTAAGGTCGTCCATTGCCTTTGAAACATTCACCTCTTTCCCGTCTGCTTTGAGCAATATTTGTATCATTTTATCCACATGAGTTTCCACCCTTATGTTATACTCCTTGATAGCACTGCTTACGAAGCCTTTCTCCCTGCACATATTTAGAAACAACCTATATACAGAATGAAAGACTTACCAGATTCTTCTCCACTGTCAAAGTTCGTCAGCATGGAGTATCGCTTGTCCACATGATGTATGAAATCACAGGGTATTAAAACCACTTACAAGAGTGTGTTTTCCATAGTCTCTGGTCGTATTTAAATTGACATCTCCATTGATAGCTCCAATCTCATAAAACGTACCTCTTGGGTATTTCCCCGAAAATATCTTGGATACCGCATCCGCATTGATGATAGAAACCTCGTTAGGACCTATTCTGACAACATCACTTTTGTATTTTTTATGGAGATCCTCAATAGTATGGGATGTACGGCCGAGTCTATATTCATTAACAATGAATAATTTCGTGAGAGCGAAACGTGCTGGTCCGGGAACGTGAGATAAAGGAGAGAAGTATAGCCGACGAAATGCAGTAAGAATAATCGCAGTAAGGAGAAAGGTTGCGTTCGAAGTAAGGAGATGAATGATGGCTTGAAAGATTCCGGTGCTTGTAAATGTAAGGTATAGGAAGAGAACACAATTCGATGAGAAATAGATGGAGATAACTTTTATGGTGGATGGTTCGGGAATGGGGGAAAGAAGAACATGGCATGCGATAGCTGCCATCATCGTTGTGAAGGTCTCCGCCATTTTCATCGTAAATGATGATTAGTAGTAAGTAGAAGTTAAGTATGGGAGATGACTCGAGATAAACCGCTGGCATAGGAGGATTGAAGCTATTTTACTTGGAGATTCTGGTGAGGTGAGGTCAAGCTGAGGTTACAATCTTGTGACGAAACGCCATTTTCAGCCCACGGCAAGCTTTTTACACTGCAGAAGTGCTCATGTATCTTATCATGTACCAAAAGAAATAAATAACAGAGAAACCGAAAGCCTTTTTAAAATACTAAGTAGTATATAAATAGGTGAAGAAAAACATACATAAGTTCCACTGAGATCCCGTGATATCGACATTTCTCGATCATTGTATCTTCTCAGTCGTTAATGCTTGATGATACTCCAAAATCTAAGCCCAAAACTGTGAAGTGTAATCTGGCAATAAAGTCTAAATCGGTGCATTGAGAAGGACTTGGATGGACAAATTCATTTTCCACAAATGAATCTTGAAAGGTAGGAATATTATGGTTCGAACAAGACCCGGAAGGAAGGTGGCTGCCGACAGGGGTTTAGCGTATGTAACATTGTTATGTGCGATGCTCCTTCCGACCCGTAATGCACAAAAATAGCATGATAGAAAATCATTTCACTCTTCTCTATCGACTTAGATCCGGCAAAGTGATATATAATTAAGGTTAACTGCCTAAAATTCTTCAGGATCAGAGATTAAATTCAATAATCCAGCACACAATCGAAAGCCGAAGAATTACTACAGTATAGCGCATGGCATCGATACCGACTATTCACCTGCGTCCTTCTCACGGCTTTCGAAGTAGCTTTGATATTCGTTATGGAGGTTCGCACTTCCAGACTCGAAAATTGTATTCATTAAAAAGTCTGCTATTTCTCGTTGTGAGCACGCCATAGTCAGAGTACGCTCAGATTTGGTTGTACCAGATAGATGCAAAGACGGTGCTCGCCCTGATTCATCCAAAACCCTTGGACCGGTATAGATGAAATACTACCGCAAGATGTCAAAGATTTGGAAGAAGTTCGGGCACGCATCAAGAATGATGGTCAATGTGGTTTCTCGTCAAATGCAAAAACTCCAAACTTGTTGCTTGTTTGCAGGGAATCACACAACGTCGCCATCACAAGATATAAACGAGCGTTTCCGTCTGTTGAAGCTTTTGCTGAGACCTAATTCGATCACCAAAGAGACACATTGTTACTTCTTGGGGAACAAATAGTATGTGTGTGCGGCTGACAATGTCGTGAACCTATGATGTCAAACGAGGCAAGTAAAGGTCGTCATATTGCTTTTCAATATTTACCCATATTAAAAGAGCCTGCATTTCATCAAAACGATAAGATAGCCAACACTTCCAAAGCTTGCTAGACTATTGCGTACGTTCTGCAATGTGGAAAGTTTAACAATTGTGATTGAAGACTATCGAAGTGACGATCACGAGAATGGCATAGCCGAGTCTCGGAGAGAAGGTGAGCTGGTATTCTTCGAGCCAGTGGACATCGGTAAAGCTCTGCGCATGTTGCGTTCGCCTGTAACTAAACGTGTTGATCTTTATGGCGTATTGATTCTTGAGCATCCTTTACGAAATAGATTGGAAATCGACATAAACCTTCTCTACGGTCCCCGATCAGAGGACAACGCAAGACACTTTAGGTGGAACGTGGCGACACTCAAATGGATGAATTTGACGACTGCCAGTTTCAAAAGGAGATTCAAAAAATTGCAAGAATAATACGAGTTACGTACCGGCGTTACCTGTTACAGAATTGTAAAAACTAACAGTATTACGCCTGATTCGAGTTTCTGAGATCATCAAATGAATTCGTTCTGTCGGCCAGACTCACTATTTTGGATAACTTCAACCTTTGGAATGAACTCAACAATTGAAATATTGCTATTGGCGGTCTGCCATCCGGAACTGTTGGACACCCTGGTCTAATGTTCATTTTGGTGTCTATATCCTGTGCACTGGACGTGGTATGTGAACAAAATCACCTTTGAATACTGCCATCTTTTCTCTGTTATTATTTTGGGGAAGGGAAAGAGAAAGGGCTAGGGTTATCGCTATACCTGTTGTGAATCAGTTCTAAGGACCTTATATCCGAATTTTTGAGGAGGATAAACTCGTAGAGTAGATTTGGCGTTTGTCGGAGCGTTGTATCGCTTTACTGTATCGAAAGATTAATGTGATTGTATTTCACAGGACCCCTTGGAGAAACTAACAGTGGTGAAGCAGTATATTATGTTGAAGATTGGCAAGAATAAGCGAAAAGGGGCTGTTAAGAGCATCGTTGAATAACAACTATTGAACACTTGGTTCGCGTTTAGAGGGATCAAGTGTGGGGAGTATGGTTACCAATGTGAATGGGCAACTATGCTCGTTCTCTTATGTAACTACAGAGAATCACAGAGCATAACGTCTCTTACGCTGATCGATTAGTATGAACCAAGAGATGTGTAACATTCCTGGTGCCACAAATCCTGTTCGAAGCTTCCATTATTTCACAGCGTACTGCATTTCTTGAAGATTTTTGCTTTGAATATGCGGAGAAGGGGGTAATAGGCCTATTTGATCGTTTAACTTGTCGTGGGCCATGGTTATACTATAGCTGTACGAGCAAGAACGGCATGCCATGAAGCAAGGTAAGGCTGATTCATGGCAAAATGCTACTCCAATGCGGAAACTTGCAGCTCAACACCAAATGAGGGAAGTCTATCCCGAGTCTAGAATCCATGGCCAATAGATTCTTCTTATGCTTCGGCATAGTGTTTACGAGTATCCGAAGTCGGTAGTCTGGTACCGCGAGTGTGCATAAAGTCATCAAGGTTGTCTTTCCACTGTGATATTTGTTTGTCACTTTTCCTCTCTACACTCATCACACATTCTTAAACTTATTGAAGAAGCTTCGAGAGAACAGTTTGATCGCTCCTCCATGGCATTACTTGGCAAGAAAGTTCAGGCTCACCACGAGAAGCTAGGTGATCGTTTGCGGGCGAATAAAACACGCCGGATTTGCATTTTTGGCTTGATTATTAGTTGGATATCTGGCTCCGTGACTTTCGCGATTGGTGCGTATTTTTATCCTAGTCGCGGACGTTCTGGTATTCCAGGATATGACCTCAGTGGAATGATCGGCGAGATTGTTCCTCTCATTGTTAATATGATAGTAACGCTTCTCAATGAAAGCATGGCTTATGTTCATAGTACATCGCTCAGGTGGTCTTTGTAACGGGAGGGACGACACGGTTTCAACTCTAATCTTCGCCTTTTTTCAAGCTCCAAATTTTCCAAGTCCAATTCGGTAAGTTCTGAATCATAATTTATATGGTGGTGATTGCATCTCGATCCTGAATTTACTACTTCTCTACAGACGCATGCCAAGGGGTAGTGTTAATCGTTGCTTAGTGGTACTCCAACGCTACCTTCTTACTTTGTGACATTCTATCTTATACATCAATATCGTTCTACTTCAACGCAATGGACGCAGATAACACGAGGAGTATTATTGCCCTTTTGATACTCGGATCAAGCATTCTTGTCCAAGCAGGACTCGCCACCTGGTCGTTCATCATGACCAAAATACCGACCTGGAGTTCCAGCCCACTCGATGCGACTTTTACCTGCCTCGAAGTATCGAACACACACCCTTTGTATAGGAACCAAAAGCGGTTCATGAAATCTGTTCATGATCGTCACACGATTTCGGACCCTTGCATCCCAAAGAAAAAACAAGGATCTATGTTGACTGTCCATAGTGACGTGAAATGGGCATTGGGATTCATGTGGGCAATTGTACCACTCGGGTTATGTTGGTTCGGGGTCGTACTCCATTTCAGTAGCCCTAGCTCTTTGGATCAATGCCCCTGGAATCTCCTGCCGAGTTTTGAAATCTGTGGACTATATATTCACTGGACTAATGGTCCTAGTTACCAATTGTGTCTTGTGACTATCTTAATCGTATCAGCTCTCCAAACTCCACTTACTATCGGGCTTCACTGTGCAGAACTCCTTTGTAATCTATCTCGCGACGAGAGAATTCTCCGCCAGGCAACATCTTCAAGAGGCACTAAACCACACTATAACGGTATGTCATCAGCATTGAAGAGTTGGGAGACGATATTATTGTTTATGTTTAAGGCCTTCATTCATTGGAGGTTCGGGTTGAGCGTCAACAGTCACATTCCATCTACACTAACGATGTTTACCATACAAACATTATATTGCACCGTCTGTGCATTGCTACTTGCGCTTTTTGCAACCGACATCAGTCTTCGACGACCATATGGCCCACTACCAGCAACGTACGGACACCTTCAGACAATAGCTGACTTGGTAGACGAATGGCAAGGAGATTCGCCAATGTTCTGAGGGCATAAGATGGATGGACCAAACGGCGAGCCAAATTGCGGGTATGGGAAGTGATCCTATGAGGAAGATTAAGATGAATGAACTTTATGGATAAGTGAAACAGCGCGAATGGCACTGGTCATAAGCGAAGGAGAAGGAAAGTTCTTCGATTTTGTGTGAACTGGTATACAGCTAGGTAGATTGAGATGGAAGGACATTCTTGTAATGGATCGTCAGACTCATATTGTAACAAGCTCTTGACTCTGTCAAGATTCGATGATACAAACTTCAAGATCTCAGGGCCAGATGCGAGAACTTCTCACATTCCCACTTGCCTCATCATATCTCGCGCTGTTACCAGTATCTGTGCGTTCTAAAATCTAACTCCGGCGATTTGAAAAGCAATAAACCATTACCACCCACTCATCCATCATCTTGCTTTTCGTCTTCTTCAAGAAAGTGAGAAACGTCTCATCTTATCCCATTTCAGTCCGAAGATTTATGCAGATAGGATTCAGAAAGCATGAATATGAACTTCACATCCGCACACCAAACCTGTCAATCTAAAACCATAATTCCATGATATCCGATCCACTACTAAAGGCCATCCATATTTGAAGTTTTAGCTACGGAATAAACTTATATTTCCGATGAAAACTTGGTGGACTTGATGCACTAGCGATTGAATTTGATGCAATAATCCTCCAAAACCTTCACCATACATTCTCCGTTCTCAAAGTCCTCTTTGGAAACCCTCCCACTCAACTTTATATCAACAACAATCCAGTATGAAAAGTATTTAGTTCCCTCTAACCACAAATATTCACCCAATCACTTACTGCAAGCTTTCAACATTCTACCAACAATTCCACTCACCCTCATTCCCATCCCCACTCATAAATCTCAAACACCTCACCGATACCCGCCAAAGCCCAAGCCCCAGGTCTGGAACCCTCCTTTCTCCCTCCTCCTTCTCCCCTCGCAACCAAATCCCCGCGACTCCAGCGGCGCAGCGGCGCAATCACGTTTCAAACCTTCAGACGGAAACCCACACCCCGGAATACGTTTCAAATTCGATCCGATCCGACTCATCTGTAGGAAGATCCCGGTTTAATTGATTCTATTATAGAATCAACTCGTACATTGTAAACAATTGCGATGAACTTTCAAAGCGTATTTTTCATCTATTGTAGGGTAGTGTCTTTATTTTTGGAGGTTAAAAAAAAACATCAAAATATTTTAGATTAACCTAGAGTACCTGCCTAATACGAAGATCATCGCGAAGCATTCCCAATTGGGTATAAGGTTACGATACAATACGGGTTGTTTGTGTTTCCGGATATTATATTGTGTACAAAAAGTACATGTTGCGATGTACATACCTATCTAGGTAATACAGACCGGCGGATTTCTTTCGCACGACTCGACTTATTTTCAAGCCACAATATATATCTATCATGTGTGGATGGTTTAGTCCGAAGCCTCGTGATATTTCCGCACAGAGTACGTAACCTCCGTGCTACATACAGCAGGTAGTGTTACCGCTACTTCACCACATACTACATACCAAGTAGACCAGACAAGGTGGGGGAAGGATACTAGCACTTGTTTCCGTGATGTTGATGAATGGGATGCCGAGTATGGAGTAGTTAGTGGTCAGCTTGAAGTCTTGGGGTCTGGAGAGCTGGATGGAAGGATTCTTCCGTGAGCTTATCATTTGGATGATAAGCATAGTTAGTTGGCCATGTAATGGATAACGGAAGACAAGACTTTCTTGGTTGGTATGAGTCCGAGTTATCCATATAGATGGAGATAACGGGAAATCTGAAGGCGGGAAAGATGGGGTTTGAGCCGTGTGTGTTTGGAGGAGGTAGTGTTTCTAGGGCGATAGCTGGGTATGGCAGTACGGATTAGATGAGGAAGGATACACATATTCTGTAGATATTGAACCTAGGTAGAGAAATCAATTAGTCTCCCCTCCGATATCATCCTCGTCAATTTTCCAAACTTCACAATTTTCAATCTGCCAACCCGGAAATCACTTACACACATGCATTCAGATCGACAGCGTTAAATGTTACTCTACAGCACATCAATCAATCAAGTTGATCAATCAGCCCCGAACGACAACCCTTGAAAGGCTGCCGATCCATTGCCCCAAACCATGAAAATTATTGAAGTCTGACAACAGGGCCGGCTAGACAGAGTAATGAAGCACACGACTGAGCACACGACTGAGTACGTACACGACCACGAATCTAACGTGGATTTTTATATTTAAGAAATCATCAGACTTTTAACGTTAACTGGTGGTAGATGCTTGGCATATTTAGTGGTGGCATCGAGGTGCATTGTCGAGTCTCAAGTCTTGACTCGTGAGGCTTAAATGGGTTTAAAATGAGATATGATGTACAGGTGTACCTTTTTGATGGGACGAAGATAAGTAATTGACTTGGATGCACCTTGAACATCGGCTTTAGTTTTCTCCTTTCCATGTACTTCGTACATTCACGAATCTACTTTAAACTCCAAAATTGGTCAACTATAAAAAGTAAATAAACTTTTCACGTCGTAGCCTCTAAGGTTTCAACAAGTCGTACTCAAAATCAATTTGCATCCTAGCTTTCACAAGGAAGCGTTTATCCATCCAATCCATCTGTCGTGGTCCGTGGAACGTCTTTATTATACGAATTGGTATGGAGATGACGCGTACGAAATATCATTATGATTTGTTGACTCCACGTTCCTTTCCCTTATTAGCGAGTTACATCTCTCTTTTTATCTATCTAGGCTATCTAGGTAATTAATGGGTCTGTGTTTCCATGACCCCCCCTGAATAGGTGACGAACTTTGGTCAACTCAGCCATCGCATGATGGAACTATTGTGTTGGGAGATGTTGTCTATGAAAATGGGAGAGAGAGTGTGTGTGCAATATAGAGAAAGAAAGGACTGTTAGTTGAGATAGATTTGAGGTTACAGCTTATGATCTAAATGGGTTAATAGCTAACAGCTAAAGCACAGAAGGACTAACACGTCTATGTATATATGTATGGTATTAGCGCCGGCAGGTAGCCAAGCCCTGGGCTGACAAGAAAACATGGCATTGGCCTGGTCATGGAACAAGTTATCGGTTACTCGGGCTGAACCTTGTCGAGAGCTTTACAAGGCTTAGAGTTGTATATACTCATCGCTATCAATACAATCATATCTACCTAGTAGGCAGCTAAGCATGAACATGAATACTTGATTGAGGAACATCTTCGTCCTCAGGTATTACTTCGTAGAAACAATCACCATGAGATAGTCCGAATGGCATCAGATCTAATCGTCTAATTCGCATTGAAAAGATTTCCATCTATTTAATATAAGCCCCCTGGTATCAAACAGCTTAATAAGTACTTAAAAAAGCTTGTCTACGTAATCCATCTGAAATATCCTAATTGCACTTGCTTCACTAAGTTCACTTCGATCACTTGCCGCGTAGAACCAACCACCGATTGGCTGAACAAACTAGCAAAATCCAATGGATTCTACAACGCTACCGCGGCTACATGACATTTCCCATTGCTTTCATCCCAACCCATCTAATCAATCCATGACCGGGATTCATAATAATAAATCTTCTCGCTATCAAAGAGAAGGAAAGAAATGGGATAAAGTCCGAAAATTCGTTGTTTAATAGATCAAATAGTTACCACTCCTTTCCTTTTCTAGTTCATGATCAGATTGAAATGTCCACAAAACTCCTTTCTTCCCCACTCATACTTTTTTGATTCCATTTGGTTTCTTGATTTGTTCTCGTCCTTCTCGTTGCCCTCTATCGCTTCCTCTCTCTCATTCTCTGACCACTCTTACTCTTACTAAAATTGGTATTCCCAACCTCCAACAACCGAAGTAGTACTTGCGCCGCAACAATTTCATCATCTTGCATGCATACAAGTTTGACACAATACCAAGCTCCTATCGATTTTCGCAGCGCTCTCCTTCAAAGAGTTTACCTCGTACTTCGTATTCGATTTCATTTCAGTTGTCTCTTGGCTGCTTGGATTTTCTCTTGGCATTGTTCGATCTCGGAAGTGAGGCACACGAGCATACTCCTGGCTCATTATATCAAGCGCGTTCCCGCTTGTATCTAGCAAGGTATATTTGCTTCAGCTATTGAACCTTTTCTGCTTGAATAATTTGGGGAATCGGGTTGATTGGAAAGCTTGTTTATTTTTATTTTTTTTTCATATTCGCGAGTTTTGTGAAGAATTGAAGGGAGAAGGAAGAGACACGGGCGAACACCACAAAAATTCACTCAAAAATACCACAATGCGCCCTCCAACTTTTCTCGGCGCCATTGCCACAACATCTTTTCTCCTTACCTCATTTACACACGCTTCCCCACGACCAAACGAAGAGCCATCCGCAGCGGTCGAAGAGAGAGAACCCGCTTTCCCACCTAAAATCAAGACAGAACACCATGACACAAAGTATTTCCACGAACCAGGTGGAAATGATATATTAGGACATTACGACATACGGTATTTCCAAGGAAACCCAGTCACTTATGAAGAGAAGCAAGATTCTCTTCAATATCTCATTAAATCCTATCTTACCACATTCCGCGAGAGAAATATCGAGACATGGATTGCGCATGGGACGTTACTAGGTTGGTGGTGGAATGGCAAAATTATGCCATGGGATTGGGATTTGGATACGCAGGTTTCGGCTGCTACGTTGGCTTGGTTGGGAGAGAATATGAACATGACGATGCATAATTATACGGCGAGAGCGGATGATGGAACGACTGTTACGAGAGAATATTTGTTGGATATCAATCCTAATCATGTGGAGAGAGTGAGGGGTGATGGCATGAATGTCATTGATGCGAGATGGATTGATGTGAGGAATGGATTGTTCATTGATATCACTGGACTTGCAGAAGTAAACCCCAGTACACAGCCAGGAATCTGGAGCTGTAAGAATTATCATCGTTACAGAACGAGAGATATCTATCCATTGAGAGAGACCGAGTTTGAGGGCGTGCCAGCCCTTGTACCATATAGTTTTGATAGGGTACTCACGGACGAGTATAGTCCAAGAGCCTTAACGAAGACGTTACATGAGGGGTAAGTTTTTTCCCCCTTTCATCCCATCCTCAATATACACAGAGTACAAGACTAACGTCCCTAAAGCCACAGATGGAATCCCGAACAAAAAGAATGGATTCCCGAACCCCAAATCAACATCCACGAAAATATCCTTGAAACTCGAGATGAAAGCCACCCACACATGCCTCGAAGTATCCAATCTGGTGGTAGTCGCAAGGCGGGATTGAGAAATCTTTTGAACGTTTTGTGATTCTGCAGAGACGTTCTGTTCTATGAATGATTTTTCGGAATCGTAAAACCAGGAGGAGAGGTCTATGAAAAAAATGGGGGAAGAAAGAATAAAGATAGACAGGGGAAGAAAATGCAGATGAAAAAATGATACCCACACAACCTTTGAACATACAGCATAGTCAACAACATCACGCGAGCACAGACTGGCGTTGGCATTTTCAAAATCATGCGAAATGGAGTACTGGGTACTTGCAGGGTATGAATGCAAAGGGCATTTTAATAGGCGCATTGGAGTGCGATTCGTCTTTTTTTGTGGATGTTTTACTTTGTTGTTGTATATATAGGTGCCTGCATATTGGAACTTGGTTGGTGAGGGGAGCTGTATATCAGATGAGATGATATGAGACAAGATGAGATAAGATGAGCAGAGACACATACTCACTCCCCGTGCGAGATTTTGTGGATACATCAGGATACAATACTCATACCCGTCAATTCTTCTTATATGAACGGCGGACAGATGGAAACGGTGATGGTAATAATAGGTTGGCAGAGAAGAAAGACATGAGAGTCGTGGGGTTCTCGGTCGAGCTGGAATAAATGCATGGGGAGGAAAGATGAGGAGGTCGATTGATCGGGACTGTGTGTGTCTCTTGGGCTTGTATGTGTGGAGAAGAGAGATGGAGTAGATGGTGCACATATATGGATCGTATATGGATATCTAGATATATTGCATACAAATCAGATTACAATGATCGAATTAGATTTTCTGAAGCAAATCGAACGTGTGCAGTAACTTTGGTTTTATATAATAGATAATGGATGCTGTGATTGATTTGATAGACATCAGTGATTAATGTAAATAGGAATAGCTGAGGATATGGGTCGGAGGCTAACTACATTGTATTTACAGTATGTATGTGGATGGTACGTATGATTTACTTATTGATCTGACATCTATATTAGGATATGAATAGTCGACTATTGGTTTAGCAGAAGTAGATCCATCTAATAGTTGATCAGGAGGCGTGGGGTTCTCTGTACGAGAACGGATGGAGATGGAGATAGATTTGAGGCGGGGAGGATAGTGATGTTGTGTTGTGTTGAGTTGAGTATTGAATTGGGGTTTATCGGGGTGGGATTGGAATGGTGTGTATGGATGATTTGGAGGGGATGGAGGTGCGTAATGATTGGGGGGGGTTGGAGGTTGGGGAGGAGAAGATGAAGGGGTGTTGAGATGTGATGATGTATGGGGGAGAGAGATTGGATAGGGAATAGGGGATTCGAGGAGTGATGGGTGGGGTGTGAGGTGTAGTGGGAGAATATATGTATGAAGTGTTGTGAGGTGATGAGTTGATGTGAGGTGGAAAGGGGGGTGCGAAGAGGGGATGGGAGTTGGGGTGGTATGGGAATAGGATGGGGAGAGATGGAGTTCCGGGTGGGTGAGGAAAGGGAGAAGGAGAGAAGGGGGGAAGGAGAGGAAGGGGAGAAAAAAGAGAGAGGTTTGAAAAGTGGATGGTAGGAGCTGATGTCTCTACTACATGTAGTGCTTGGGCATTAAGAATGGAGAACGGGGCACGGTGAATATGTATCGATTAAAGCAGTGAGGACAGGAAAGAGATGTTTTTGAATATATGTGTGGACAGTATCAAGAAATTGCCGCAGTGGTGTTATGTGACTTGACGAAATAATTTGCAATCTCATAATACGCTTGTACAAGACGCCTACCGAATCTGATATAATTATATACAAGTTCCCAACACCCCGCTCCGACGACCTATGCTAAATAATCCGAATCCCAAAATGTAAACCGAACCAGTTCCATCCTTATGCCAGACTCACATGGGCTTCCTTTCTCATGATAATACGGCTATGTTTCTTTCCCACGACTCCTCAAAGTATCGTGAATATAGACAGTCTAGTTTTCATTATACTTTGGAACATGATGTTACCATCCTCTCCCTTTAAATTTCAGTGAACAAGTTGGACACATCAGAGCCTGATATACACGTCCACACAATCTAACCTCCACTCTCTCTTCCCCAATAAATTTCTCAACCATTCGACTCCAATACCCGTCCATTCTTTGCTGGCCAAGTTCTTCTTCGCATCTTCTAATGCTGTGCCTGCTAATGCTATTGCGGTCTTATTGAAAGCGCCGGCGTACATTAAAACATTGTCTATGGTTTCGTTGGAGAGGGCTGTTTGATTGTTTATTTCTGCGAATGAATACGATGAGGAACGAGGTAAGAACCAGTTACTACTGAAGTCGAAGAAACAGTGATCGGCCCAGTGACAGGAGGAGGCGAAGAGGATGAGCAGGAGAAATGAACAGTAGACGCAGGGTCGGTTGAGAAAGTAGGTGCAGATGAAGAAGAGGAAGATGAATATTGGAGATGCATTCGTGGGAATGAAGAGGAGAGGAAGCCAACTATGTTGAGCGGTTAGTTTTGTTGATAACAATAGTCATTCAAATATCTATTGATATTGTATTTGTTGACTTAGGCTCGCCCCAAATGGGATTGTATGAGTTCATGGCGTACCTTCTCAGACAAAACATTTTAACGGGAGTATGCGCAGTGGGATTTCAAACAACTGGGACCAAGGGTCGTAATTGTATGAAATTATGCGATCATCCGTTGAGGGCATGCAATGGCCCCTGGAATATGCAAACAGAATGTGATAAAGAATCACAATATGTACCAAGTACTTAGTGCGATCGACAGGGGGAAGGGGTTCTTTCCCGTTGGTGTATTGTGCGAGGTGAAAAGGAAGATCCTCTTGTAATACTTGATAGTATGACTATAATAATATCTTGGAAATCATAACGTTTGGATTTGTTCAGTATTTGAGAATTTGTATTCATGACGGTATACAAGTAGATATCTTCGCGCGATAAAATAAGATGGATTAACAATTGGTCGGTTTCGATAAGCGAATAATCCTTGACGCAGCAGCGTCTACCATCCAATTATATCACTGGAACTACAACTTTATATACGGGAAGAGCCAGAAGGTAGTCCAAGCTTGGCTATCAATTATTTTCAAGGTTACCTGCTTTACGCGCTTTTTACCTCACAAATTCGCCTCACGTCTGATCCGATCCTCCCTCACCTTTATCAAACAAAACTCTACATACCTACCTCTCTACCTCTACCTCTACCCTTACCCTTACCCTTACCTTTACCTTTACCCTCACTCGTAACCTCACATCTTCAACCCAAAATCTCTTCCATAACTTACATCAACAAATCCTTCATTTGGTACTTCAACCTCGAAGCTTTCAATACCTTTGTTATTGAGGACAGTTTCTGCCTTGTATCTATTTACAAGATTAGAGCTGTTGTCGATCGCTGAAAAAAAGTTATCGGCTATCTTCTTTTTCATCTTTGTTTCTTCAACAAATCCTTTCGTTACATACTCAAAACTTTCTTCTCGATATTGATCGATTCAATTTAATTTTCATTCAAAATATTACGCCTTGAGCGCGCTTCATTTTTTTTCAAAATGTCTGGATATCCGACAGGTTCTGGTGGTAATGATGGTCGTGGATTGGATTCTCTCTTTGCTCAGCTCCGACAACAGCAAAATCAATCGCAGCAACCGCAGCAGCAGGCTGCTCCTGTTCATTTAGAGCCAAGTTATAATTATTACAACAACAATAATCACAATAACAGCGGCTTCTTTGGTCAAAATCAACAATTGCCTCCTCATTATCAACAACCTTCTGTTTCCTCGCCACTTCCCACCCCTCCTGTACATGGTCAACAACCTCATCATAGTTCTTCTATCATGAGTCCCGTTGATACCCCACATGCAGAACCCCGTCTTGCCAACCCAGTTGGTACCTCAACCAACGATAATCGTACTTCAAGCTTACTTAACTTGCTGAAGTTCAGCCAACCGTCTGCTAGCAAGTCAAATCATCAAGCAGCACCGATCGGCACACCACTCCCTCCATCTCGCGAGTCGTCCATGAGCTTTGGTGGAAACTCCGATGTTCTTGGTCAAGTCAGCGCTGGTAATCGTGGTGGTCAAGATCTTCTCGCTGCACTCATGGGAGGAGCACAACAAAAGCCAATTTCTACCCCGCAAATGACTCAAACAAGTCCGCAATTTGCCAATGCTTCTCAACCCCAGTCGAGCTTCGCAGCTGCGACTTCTCCACCTGCCGATACACAGGCTTATCTCCTTCGTCTTCTCAATCAACCAAAGCCACCTCAAACTGGCAATGAATCGCCACATTTGAATACTGAGAAGGCATTGTCACCTCCAAGCAAAGCAAACAGCTCTTTGGACGATGTTGGTGATTTGGCTCAAACTCTGGAAGATACAAAGATTGACATGGACATGAGTATGATGGGGTCTTCTGCTTTCGAGGGCAAGATTGATAGACCTCTCAGCAAGGAAAACATCACCCCTCAGCCGAGAAACAACCAAGGATTGTTCACCTATGTTAATCCTTTCGAGGAATTGGCAGCCTCGTCTCCACGCAATCGCACCCCAAAGGCAACCGCGGGTGGTCCACCAAGTTCAAATATTCCTGCACCTGCTTTCCAGATCTTGAAGCGACAAGATTCAACTGACAACAAGCGCAAGATGGACGAGAGAAGCAACAATGATAGTCCTGGCCAGGTTTTCTCTAAGCGTAAGCTTGGATCTCCTGCCGTATCCTCTGGACCACCTACACCACTCCCTGATGGGCGTACTCAATTGGAGGCTTTGATTGGCATTGGCGCCCCAACCCCAGCTTTAGCTTCCAATGGCAAAGGCAAGGAAACTGTTAGCCATGCTCTTGAGGAAGTCGGTGATGTAGTTGATAACCAAGTCCAAGAAGCTTTAGCTCGTGCCGAACAGGAGGCAACTACTGCTGAGATTGAGAAGGACTTACGGAACATGCTTGCTGCTGAAACCGAGACACAATTCGAGGATCGTGCACAAGTCGCTGCTACAGCTATCAAGAAGGTGCTTGACAAGGATGACACTGTTCTTGATGATTTGCCTACTCCAATTGCTAATGAAGTCAAAGAAATCATTGACGACGCTGCGAATGGTCACATTGCAGACAGCTGGGAGAGTGCAGATGCTGCCGAGGATGCCCCGCCCAATTACGATGAAACTGTCGTAAAGGTATTCAACTTCCCTATGAAACCATGGACTTCAATCACTATCAAAAACAGTGAAGAAGGTCGTCCTAGTTTCCGTGACGAAATCATTATGGATATCGCTCGTCTCAAGAAAGAATTTGATCAAATCGATCGCACTCTAGTCACTGCCTCCTCAAACTTTATTGTTTATGGCATGTCAAAGAACGGAGGCATTCGTATCATTAGACAGGCTGATGGCAAGGATTCACGACTTTTCACTGAAACACACGATCGTATCTTCAACGTTTCGACATCTAGTGCCCCAGCGGATCTCAAGGAGACTATTATCGGTACTGGTATTAGTGGCACTGTTTACTGGGCTATTGTCAAGGACGGCGAAGGAGATTTTATAGAGGAAAACCATCCTGAAATGCATGGCTTTGCTCTTCCTCCCATTCAAACTCCAGACAATGAGTCAGCTGGCGGTGTACTCAAGACCAGAGCTAGAAAGAGCTCAAATCATCCTGAGTTTTTCGCCGTCGGTCGCGGAAAGTCCATCCAGATCATCTATCCATCTGTTATCATGAAGAACTCCTTCCTGAAAAATGGAAAAGAGCGTATCGTTGATACGGACCGCTACCTCGCCCACCGATCTCTCAAGGTCAACACCGGCAAGGCAGGCAAAGACTTCACATTCAGTGAGGATGATACAACTATTGTTTCACTTGACAAGGCTGGACGAGTCAAATTCTGGGATGTTCGCCCTCTGACTCAGATCCCGGAAGGTGAGCTTCACCAAAAGGCTCCTCCCGTCGAGATCAAAGAGCCACTTACGACTCTCATCACAACTCCCGCAACTGAAAAATCATGGCCTACTTCGGTCTTGTTTGTTGATAAGCTTCGCCCTTATCAAAAGGGTGGTCCACTGCGCTACATGATTGTTGGTATGAAGCAAAATCATACTTTACAATTGTGGGATCTTGCTTTGGGCAAGCCTGTTCAGGAAATCCACTTGCCTCACAGCAAAGAATCGGATGCTGTTTGTAGCGTCTTGTATCACCCTGCAACCGGTGTAATTGTGGTCGGACATCCTACACGAAATTCGATCTATTTCCTCCACCTTTCTGCTCCTAAATACAACCTTCCACGCACTGTTACCCAAGCTGAATACGTTGAGAAGCTTGCAGCCAATGACTCCAGTGTTTCTAAGCCTGATTCTACTGCTGTTGTCAGTGGCATGAGAGAATATTCATTTGCCAGCAAAGGTAATCTTAGAAGTTTGGACATCTTACAGAATCCTGCTTCCCCACCTGCTCGTGGAGAACCAATTACTTTGTTTGAATTGTATGCTATGCACTCCAAGGGTGTGACTTGCCTCACCATCAAGCAAGCCGATCTAGGCTGGGATGTCAACAATAAGTGTATCTCTGCAGTTGTGGCTGATAGAGTTGGAGCTGTCACTATTGATACATTGAAGGAAATCAGCACTGCGCCAATTGCATCTGAGTCAGGCGAAACAGCACCAGAGCCTTCACCTGCGCCAGTCCCTACTCCTACTAGGATTATTCAACGTCCGGCTACCAAGGACAGCTCTCCTAAGGAAACCAAGAAGGTTGCGCAGACCGAGCCATCTTCTTCAGCGCCCAAGGCTGAAGAGAAGGCTGAGAAGAAGGAAGCTCCGGTCGCACTTGCCAACGGTAGTATCGCCGGCGCTAGTGGGACTGACAATAAAGCCGAAAAGAAGAAGCGACGAAAGGCCAACTCAAATTCCGAATCTTTATCAAATTCCTCTCAAACCAAAAACATCGCAACAGAGAATAATTTAGCATCAAGAAACAACAGTACTTCTCGCGCAAATATGAACACTATTCCAGATGTTGGTGCCTCTTCAAGTTTGTCAGCACCCGGCTTGACAGATGAAGTTCTTAAGGAGATTGAAGGTCGCGTTTCTGGAGAGGTGAAAAAATTACTTAATGATTCCTTCAACACTTTGGATCAGAGAATCAAGGATGACAGACGCACCCAAACTGCCGTCGCTGATGCCAAGCAGGATGCAGTTCTTCGCCTTATCTCTAGCACTCTTACTGACAACATGGAAGAATCATTAAAACGTATTGTCAATGGAGCTTTGGAAAACTCTATCGTTCCTTCCATTGAAAATATCACCTTGAAGACCGTCGATCAACGAGTTGCTCCAGCTATTGTTAGTCACTTGAATCAAACCTTGCCAAGAGAATTGCAAAAGGTCCTTCCAGATGCTGTCAACAAGGTTATGCAACAACCTCAACTTCTAAAACTGATGTCAGAAACCCTGGCAAAGAGTGTCTCTTTCTCTTTCGAAGAGCAATTTGCTACTCTCTTAAACAACAGCATCACTCCTGCTTTTACCCAATTGGCAGTTAACGCATCTCAGCGTGTCGCAGCTGACGTTCATCGCCAAGCACAAGAACAGATTGGTAACATTGAACGTCAACGACATGACGACAGCCTCAAAATCGTACAATTGACTCAACTTGTCCACGGCTTGACTGAGACCATTTCATCCATGGCTGCTGCACAATCTGACTTCCAAGCTCAATTTTTGCGTGTTCAGCAGAGGGATAGACAAGGTTCATCTCACCGTGCTAGCCCTGGCATAGGTCACAACTCGAGCAGACCTTCTGTTTCTTCAGCACTCGCAGCTCCTCCTGTTGTCGAAGAGAAGTCGCCACAAGAGCTTGAGTATGAGGAGATGTTCAAGCACATTCAAGCCCCCATGCAAGAGGGTAGATTCGAAGATGCTGTTGTCCGTTGGTTGCAAACTGGTAGGGAGCAAGAGTTCTTTGCAAGATACTTCTGTAGATTCTCTCCAAAGTTCATCACTGAGCTTAGCCCACTTTTGCTCCTCAGCCTTGGCGCTATCATCACCATTGAGTTGACTGATGATCTGATGAATCAACGTCTTGCCTGGACCGAAACCATCTTGAACTCCTTCCAGATCAAGATGGTCAGTGGATATCTTGTAAGTTTCATGTACTCCTTTGGTGTTTATTGTGTACTAATATCATTTGCAGGATGATCAAGTCGCCGATCTGGTTCCTAAGATCATGAACATTTATATTCAACGCCTCGAACATCTCTTTATGCGCATTACCAACGTTGCCCCTGCTGATCCCCTTCTCAAGCAACTTTCTCAGATGGTTTCCACTGCCAATCGTATTTTGGAGCTCTATCGTGAGCGACCATCTTCTCGCCATATGACCGGCTTTCCTCAATAAGAGCGTCCGCGGTATTACGAACAATCATATTATACACACTCCGGATATCTTTTTTGAGGGGTGGCCAGTGTGCAGTGTATTTTTTCCGAATTTCCAGTAGCTACGCCAAATCTCTTCATTGAGAAATTTCTAGTTCTTTATTATGCTTATTACTACACCAAATATTGAACACTGTTACGGCCTCCTCGCAAATGGCATTGGCTCTCGAGATACTGGAATGTTCTCAGCCTTGCTATCCATCAATTCTTTTTCTGCGGATCTTCCGGCTTTATGTTCACATGACATTTTCAAAATTTTCTTTTTCTTGACTTTCTTTTAACTTATTTTTTGTGCCAATACCAGCGAAAAAAATCGCGTTTCTGCGTATGTTTTCTACTACCTACATTTTCAGGCGCATGAGCGACATACAAAACACTATCTGGTTATGAAAATTTCATACTTTGGTCGGTGGGGGGGAGCTATTGGTTGGCTCGGGTCGCTGAAAAGGGTTCTCTAATGGCTGTTCTGATCTTACGATATGATACCATCTGGGGATTTCATGGGATTTTTCTTTTCTTTTTCCCGAACAATATCTGATATGGATGTGGATGAAGGAGGGAACTGGACGATTATTATGGAATGAATGAATGGATGGGTGGATTTTCATGCGACCCTGGCTCATCTCGGCCTGGATTTCGCTTGGTCTTTGATTAAATTTGAAGACATTTGCGAGCTATACCCTTAACGCCCTGGAATGAAATGATTGTGGCGGAGCTTTATTTGTGTGTATTTTAGACGCGGGGAACTTCTTTAAAGAAGACCTCGAGAAAAGACATGATTATTAGGCTAGTGAATACTATTCATTGCATTTATTACATACTTGTGCATCTTCATGTAACGCGAATGGGGTGACATTGTGTGCTGTAATGTGATCAGGACCGAGTGTTGCATAGACTTCAGTGGGTAATGTGGAGGCAGAGGAAACACGAGTGAGGAGGTGCAGATGTGAGGAGCGTAGGTCATTTACGAGAGGGGTATAGAGAAGTATTTCCCAGGCGGCGCTCGTAAGATGATTTGATTCTGATAGGCTAACTGAATGCCACCTGGAGACAACATCCTAGCGTAGAAATCCATTTTGTGAGTTTGTTGACAATATTACCAAGTGTATGAAAATTGTCTTTAGCTGCTATGACAACTCTGGAATTCCCGGAAAAAAAAACTTTTCTAGAGGTGAATACCTTGACTTCCTAGAGGCACTTTTAATCTGAAAAGGGCCCATCACTGAAGGATGCTCATATAGGTAGGTAGATACCTACCATCACATGGTAAACAGGCTTCGCTTACCACGCTGCAGAATTGTCGTTTCAAGCTGAGGCTCATGCTAGGTAAATTAAAGATTGGAGAATGAAGAAGGGGCTTAGATAGACTTTTGGGCTGAATCGGGCATTCGTGAGAACCACTTACCCGATCCTCCTATGAAATATTGTAAGTTAAGTAAAGTTCACTTAATGCGGCGATGAATTTAATAATGCTAGACTTTCCTTTGGGCCTTGGCTGTTTCTGGTGCAGTAATACCTAAACCTAACCTAATCAGCCAATCTAGATCACTGGACTTGCCGATTATTCCTCTTAGCTAGTTAGACCAGGCCACGGATCAATTGACAGTAATAGTGCTAATCGTGCGTGTTAACCGATAGGGCGTAGACTATTAGATCAAGGATATTGTGATGTACATGTTTGGGGGAAGTGAGAAGGAAATGTGTAGTTAGCAACCCCTTTTTTCAAAACATTGGCACTCAACCCTGAGATTACATGAAACATACCACAAACAACTTCCCCCTGTCCAAAGTATTTTAGAACCTACCTACCATCCCCCGAGCGAACGAATCCCGCACGTGTATCATCCCGTAAAAATTTCTAGTTACATCGCTCGCCAAGTTCCAACCGACTCATCACTCGGAATGATTATCGGAGTCTTTCATCCGATGGTCGCGACCGAACTATCTTGGTTGAAGAGGAGATTCCGGAAGAAATAAGTATCGTACAATTGGACGCAGCATTCTTGGCATCATGTATCAGATATTGAGATGGTATAAGTGCTGACTGGGTGGGGCATCGAAATGTCTCCCTTTCCAGGAGAGGAAGTTAACAATGTGCCTAGGTGGAGAAAGTTTATGCAAGAAGAGGGAGGATACACTGCGGGAGATTTTGCAAGAAACCTGCAAATTTCCGATGAGACCATATTCATCCTTATTGCAACTCCTTTTCCCCACCCAAATCCATGAAATCTACCTATCCTCCACCCAAAAAGCGACTCCAGAATTTCGCCCGCTCCCTGGCCGCATCTAGACCACAATCTCACCCCAATCTACCCCACAACCCCACACCCATCGCGATCCGAACCCAGACCGGAAGACTGATCCCCAACATAGCACCAAAATCAATGCTTTTCCTTCCCGCACTGCCCTTGATCTTCCCCTCAATTCTGACGTCCTACGCCTTCTAATACCACCATGTGCCCCCCTCCTGTTTCCACAAAAACTCCGCTTCTCTCCACTTCTTGATCGAAAGGGGATGTAAGGGAACAGAGAGGTGTCTTTGTTGCACATCGCATTTTGTGGGCCGTGACACTTGTGTTGATTATGGCTTGCTTCGGGGGTTGGTTGGGGCTGAGGGGCTGAGATGTGGTGAGCGGGTTGAGGGGGTTGAGTTTATTACTTGGATGGGGGTTCAGACGCTCTCGGTATGTGTAGTGCATATTTGTTTTTTGTTCATGTGTGTTTTTATCCCTTTTATTTATTCATAACAAGAAGAGGTTTAATGTTTAAATTCGTATGGATTTGAATAAAAGACTGAAGAAAAGTATTCTCGAGTTTTTATTCTTAAGAAAATTAGAAGGTAAGAATATTTTCTGTTATCATTAAAGAAAGTATTGTAGTATCAAAAGTTGTGAGATTATTCCACATGTATCTTTGGTAGTAACCAATGATACTTTGCCTCTTCAACAAACTAACATTCAATGTCCTAATTAATACATCCAATAATTTCCAATCTGTCTTATATCATCAACCAAAGCTGGTGGGTTATCCAATCCCGGAAAGTGTCCGCCGAAGTTATGATCTACGGTCTCGTTAGCATGAAGAAGGGAATAGCGCCAAGAGAATTTTATTGGAATAGTTAAGAAAGAGAAAGACTCACAATTGTAAGTCACTAGATTTCCCACCCATGAGACTACTTGTTCTGTCCAGAATGCACCGCTGTATTTGAAACTGCTGAACAGCATTGGTGCATCGGTTTGCGCTTTGCTGTAGCTTGAACTATATGCGTCGGTATTCTGCGGGCAGGTGAAAGTAGATGATACAAAAGACTTGGTTAAAAAGTAGAGAGGGACTTGGCGAAGGATTTCATTGTGTGTGAGGACAGATGGTGATGTTCCTGCTTGTGGATCGGACCCTTCAGGCATGTCAGCTTGAGATACGATCGGAAGATGGGGGGGCTTGAAAATCTTACAAGAGATATATTTCTCTGCCATCCAGAACAATTGTCCAACCGGGTTATCGTGAAGCGCTAAGCCAATGGTGTTGGTCTGTTTCTTGAGTCAGTTTACGATTTTCTGGACAAAGAATTACAGCAGGATAGTACACCTGCATAGCATTCTTACCTTGGTACTCTGTTCGATAACATACCCTGTGTTGAAACCCAGGACCAAATTTTCCTGGAACTCCTCACCCGCATCGAGAGTGATGTTGTATTTGGGAACTCGACCGAGCTTAACGGAAGGAATGGTATACCAGTAAGATGGACTGCGCATACTGACTTGTTGAAATCATTATACAAGCTGTATGCTACATTACTACAAAAGTCTGACCCATGAGCAGCATAAGTCTCATATCCCAACACGTCAGTCATCAAAGTGTTGAAAATGCGTGCTGTATCGTTTAGCGTCCAGGTGGCAGGAGGTGCACTGGAGAATGCGTAACCTGGCAGTGAAGGGACTACAACATGGAAGGAAGCCGAGGTTCTATTGGATGTGCTGGATGCTGTCGTTAATGGGTCAATCACTGGAAGAAAATCCATGAAAGTTCCAGGCCATCCATGGTTCAGGATAAGCGGTATTGCATTTGGCTCGCTAGACTTGTGGTGGATAAAATGGATCGTTAATTCTTCAATCTTTGTCGTGTAATGATTATACCTATCAAAATCATTATATACATGAACACGTGCTGAGTATGATTAGCTTGGATAGGCATACTAACCGGTTCAAATCAGCCTGCTCCGTAGCCCAATCGAAAGTGGTAGTCCATTCCGTCTGCATCGATTTTAACACACTCAGATCGATGCCGAGCGAGCCACCAAGTCCAGGATATTCCTCGACGGCCGGTAGTTGGGTTTGAGACACCAGTTGAAGCATTCGATGTGGCTCTAAGTCGATTTTAAAATCCTTAACTTGGGCGAGCGCCACTTGACCGGTTAAGAGCCTTAAGAGAATATTCATTGGCTGGAACAGCTGCATCTTCTTGATCTACAACGGAAACGTTGTGATAATATCAGGTGCTTGTTTTTACTCTTCTCGAAGTACAAAAAAGCCAGCTTTATACAATCACTCCCAAATAGACTTTGCTTATCTCACGTGTGGTTTATTTTTTGAATATGAGGATTATTGGCTCGCTTCGAATTCTCCATCAGTTGTCTCCATCAGTTGTCTCCAACAGTTGGATAACATACATATGCGTAAGACGCAAGCCCTTGCTGTCTGATGTGAAAAGATTAAATTACAAAGTAGTAAAGAGGGTGGTGTATATTGAATATATGATTAGATCATATTAATTTTAGCTAGGGGTATGGACAACCATTTCTCTCTGCAAGTTAGATTTTTCAAGAAGCTCAATAAGATATCACGAAAGATTTAGGAAAGAAAAACGGGGATGGATAATTAGTATGGGAATTCTGCCCATCACATGGCATGTAAACTCCTCAATACCTTGATTGCACTGCGCCGAGTAGAAAATATAGCTTGTTATTTTAAATAAGATTTGATGCGAGAAGAGAAAGATCCACTTCTTCTAAGCTCTAAATCTAGTGCTCGATTGTGTCGCTACTATATCTCTGCTTCATCCCTAGCAGCATTCTCTTTCTCGTAGTCATTGAATGTCATCATCCCTTTAGGAACGCCGTTTCACTGCCTCTATTCATCCACAGAGGTTACCGTGGACCTCTATAGAAGGAATCCATGACAATATGCTAACCATGCGCTCGTACCAAGCAGAGACATGAGACGGCCCTTTGCGTAACTCGTCCCAGGAGCAGCTGACGATCTGGCTAAGGCGGAAGTTCTATGGAATAAGGGCGAGATCGGTGAAAATCACCTCGTTATCGACTAGCCACTGCGATTTTCCGTGACGAGATTACTTACGAGTAAATGAAAAACAGATCAGTTTGGATGGAGAGATCGCCATGTTCAAGTGATTTGAGATAGCTTCAAATGAGATTGATGATCTTCGGTTTGCTCTAATATGTAATATGAATAAAGGAATATGATTTTGTGTTTGTGTTTGCAGTTGAAAATTGGAGAAAATTTAGTAAACGCTAGTAGAGGCAAATCTAAAGGCTAATTGAGGCCGAAATAGAACATGTAAGGGTTTCGAGATAGGATTGAGGTGAAGTGAAGTGAATTGAAGTTCAAATATAATACAAGATTAGAAGTACATTTCGTATGAGACCAAGACAGTGAGGTATACAGAAAGAAACGCTAGAGGGACACAGAAGTGTGCAGGTGCTCAAGCGCTAGCCGATATCTTCTGATTGCTACATCTCTTGGCTTACACTATACATTCTCCGGCATTACTCTGCATCGCACGCCTTTCTCTTTGGCGCTCTACTTCTCATTGGAATCCCATCATATGGGAAATGTACACTCGCGAGACTTTTACAATCATATTCAGACGTTCAATGTGACACTAGTTATTTATAAATAGTGAGTAACTTTGAACAACTACTGAAATAAATATCTTCTGCAAAACATTGGGTTTCAAAGAGATCTCCCTATACCTGAGTTTTGCAATTTTTTATATTTCTCCGTTTGTACTAGTACATGCAGAGAGTCTCTTTACATGTCCCATCAGTACAGTATTCTGGCAACATAAGACCCAAGTGGCTAGCTGCAGTAAGCATCCGACGACGCTCAGTCGGAATTGTCGGAGTAATTACGCTCGTTTTCACAATCGTAAAAGTAATTCCAGTGGAAGTTTCTATCCAAAGAAATTGGAGGCGGCGGGACGTAGTTCCACTCATTATCCAAAGTCTTATTCTGATCTTCGCTCCACGGAGCTAAGGTTCGACCTGGGCCGTGAGGCTGGTACTCCGGCTTATGAGACGCTTCAATGCGCCTCTTGGTTTCGATGCTAACCAAAACTTGCCACCTCATGGTTCCTGAACGGAATTTGCTCCACAAATTAGGAAGGTGCTGGACATCCCCAACACAATAGGAGATGATATCGTTGCAAATTGGGCGTTGTTCGAAAACCTTGTAGGAACCACCAAATTCAGCCTTAAACAATCGGCCTCCTTTTTCTTTTGCCAGCTTCCAGCTCGTCAGATCGTGACTATCTAACCCGCTTTGCTCAATACATCTGGCTAGACCGTTCAAATACTTCCTGGAACTCGTCGTTGTTCTCGCAGCACTCTCCATAAGTTGAATATCCTCTACCCCTTGTAGTGCCACGCCAAAATGTGCATACAAGGCATCCGAATCGTTGCGAACGTCGAAAAAGACCTTTGGAATGTTTTCGTCTTGGAGAATGTCCTTCAGTGTCTTCCCTTTCATACCAGTGGCATTGAAAGCTTGTGAGCCTAGCAAATGTACATCTATAAGACAGACGCGCATGCTCGGGATTCCTGTATCGATCAGAAGGGTGAGGATGGAAAGCGAGCCCTCACGGCAGAGGTTTACGCCTTCGAGATCAATGTACATGGTTGGCTTGATCAATACCGGTGATGCGTAGCGGAAGATAAGCCAATCGACCAGATCGCTGATTTGCTTCTCTGTGTCGATGATTTCTGTCTTGATATCCCTCATACTTATGGCAAGAATAATTCAACTAGTTCTAGAGCTCCCACTTTGAACTCGAAAGTGTAGTCTCTTATATCTTTTTTCTACTTTCGCTTGGAATATTCGCATAAGTTTGACCGAAATCTTTGTAAAGTTATTGTCACAATGCTTATGTTGTACTTGTTACACGTGTCGTGGGTAAGTGGCATGAAAGGTACAATACTGCTTTTTCCAGCTTCTTGATTTTGCAATCACGATTTGCTACATCTCCACCAACCACGAATCCCACTGGGGAGGCCAGAAGGCTACTTGCATCACAGCCAAGCGCATGGTCGGCTGACCGCTATCTACAACCAATCACTTGTCAATAAAGGCACCCCTCCTCCTCCAAAAACGAATTCGGCTTCTTTCCGCTTTCTTCAATTGTCACACTACAAATTATGAAATGAGTCGTAGTGTTTTGGGGTTTGGGGGTACATTTGTTTTCCTTCGTTGTGTTATCTTGTCTGCGGTAGGACTTTTTATACTGTTACTATTGTAGAAGTTTGAATTCGTGTAAAATTGCCCAGAATATTTGTGAGTTCGGATGTAAGATTACAGTCCACAAACCTTGAGTACCTATGCAACCATAAGATATAAGAACCAACAATTTTGTTCTGCACATGAAACTTCCCCCATTTCCAATCCTCTATATCTATCTTCTCTATATTGCGCGTCTCACTCCTTGCGTAGACTTCCATACTTCTTATCTGGCATGACCTCTTCGGTGGTAGTATCCCCGTCATCGTCAACAATCAATCCCAAATGCGAGGAGGATACCTCTCGGACTCTTATCATTTTTTTGTATGTATCGACCCTCTCAATTCCAGCACATGTATTATCGAGATTCATAGATGGCGGAGAGTTAATTGCGAGTGCGAGAACCTCAGTAAGTGATTTGAGGATATTGTTTGTGTATCCGTGCCGAGAGAAAAGCACCGCATGTATTAGGGCTAATGACATGTGTAGGACAAGAATGGCTATTGCCAAACGCCTCGTGGAGCCTTGAAGAGAGTAACTGTAGCCATAACGGAAGCGCTTAATGTGGATGTCTGTAACATCTTTGGGAACATTGGATAAAGTAGTAAAATTATGATTCGGTTCCACTGTAGGAATCAAGACTTTGAAACCTGTGTTCATCATGTATGGAAGTCTTGACATTGCATCTGACAGAAAAGTTGTCGTTATCATGCCCAATGGATTAGCGTTATTGGTGCCAAATGACGAGGATACTAAAGGCAAAATTATATCGTTCGGTGGCAAGGCGGCATTTGCCCACTCGGCATCTATTTGCACTGTACGCATGTTTCTCGTTGTATCGGTAAAATCTCGCACCCAATCATCAAGACTCTGTGTTGGATTGGTGGTGCTAGGTGAATGAATATACCGATCTTTTGTGGGGTCGATGTAGAGTTTAGACGCCTGCCACCCAGCGAACAAGGAACACGAGGAAACACGAACAAGGTACCAGCTCTGTTTATTGGTAATGGAAGTGATGTTGTTCCGCACACCCAACTCCCCTTCATAATGATGGAACATCACGACCCCTAAGGACGGTGAGTTGGCTGTCTTATTTGGCTGCAACCATGTCGCTGAGGGTCCACCTCGAGCACTATCCCACATCTCGAGTGCATGTCGAACTTCCGATTGTCCATATCTACCCTGAGAGGTATCTCTATTTAAAAGTAGTAGTGGTAGATCATTCAGCGTCTTGTACCCTTTGATTGATCCATTTGTCATGTTATAGTCGCTGCCCCTGCAAGCTGCAACTACCTGCGGTGCAGGAGGATCTTCGCCGTTAATCAATACTTGAAATCTGGATGTTTCGTTTTGTGATTGTACCATCTGGGCAAATGATGTGACAAGTGAGCCTGTCGGTACAGATACAGTTTGACTCAAACACCAAGTATATAAATTATCCATCTTTTGATCTCTTTGAAAGTCTGATGTGCCGCCAATGAATCGATCGTAAAAAGCTTGTTTTGAGTTCATTGGCATGGTAATGTTCCACGAATACTGTGATTCTCGTGAACTGGGTCTGTCAACCCATGCCCGGATTGCCGAGAAGCCACCTGCTGCACAATTGTCTGAGAATTTATTAGACTCAAAAGTGCAGAATGTGTCAAAGCTCGAATTGTCGACTTGTTTAGGCCAGATTTGAGATTTTTCTGCGCTTAGGGTAAAATGGGTAGTAGACCAGGACGAATATTCTGTGGTTGGGACAATCCACCAATCCAGGGATGGTAATATCAGTATTGCAGACGCAGGTCCAGATATAGCAGCTAGGATCATAGCAAAGAGTGTCATGACAACAAACAACAAGCGACGCTTGAAATGATGTCCAAATGCACCTGCAGCCCACAACTCCGGGCTGAGAAGCGACCCAAGATCGGTGATTCTGAAAGCGATGAGAAAACCACCAAGTGGTATTCCTTGACGTAAAGCTTCATGCTGGAAAAAAGACAATATGATTGTTGACAAAGAAATCCCGATAAGTATCTCATGGACTTTGGCCACGAATTGCAGTCCATTAAGCCGAGTATTTACTTCTGCATCAGCATTGCCCATCGAGTTTGCGTATATTTCATGCCCATTCAAGAATAACAAAGTAATAGTGATCATGATAGGTAGTACATGTGTGCCGACTTTCTGAAGGGTTTTCCGTCTTTCTTTCCGAACAGCTACTTTCGGCTTCTCAGTCTTCTCCTTGAAATTTTGGGGTGAAATGGGAAGAAGAGGGAAAGACATTGAGATGGAGCGAGGAAAGACGAAGCAATGTTCAAATCAAGGCTTGTGTAACGGATAATATGATGAACGAACATTTTGCTGATCAATGTCGAACAGAAATTACTTTATATGATTGTATTTACTGTGCCTTACACTTGAGTGATGAACAATTATTCTCAAGGCAGAAAACTAATCCTTTTTCTTAGAATATTTCAGCGGTGTCATCCGGGCGTGTAGCTGAAAGCCCGATAGTTGATCGATGGGGGCGAAACCCAAGCAGACAGAGCTGATAATGGCCTTTCCAATACCTGGTTGGAAAATTCTTGTCGATTCTGAAAATCTCAGATAAGCAGCGCAAACCACGGCTCACCTGTATCGAATAGAGGCATACATTCCTTAAAGCTAAGGCGGCACATGGCGACACACGGCGACACACTTGTCAGCTCTGATTAATCGTCGGAGCCCTTGAATTATGTATATCTTCAAGGTCTTCATGCTTGTCTGTACATGGAGCGTTGCAACGAAGAGCTCCAATCGGGGGATTCGCAAAGAGCGCCCACTCGTACCAAACGGCTGGAAGACCAAAGCTTTGAGCGTCTGATACACGACTGAGAGCTTCGAAGGCATCAATACTATCCCGAGCCGTATTGATCCTGATCTTCCGTCAGATCTACAAGTAGTGTTGACGATAGGAAATGGTTGTTCCGATGAGTATGAGGAGAAAGACGTTGTGCTCATAGAACGTTGGCAAGGCGTCATTATTCCAAAGCAAATTTCGATCTACCCAGAGCGACCCTTACCTTACCTTAAAAACTAACGATGAGAACACTTTCACCACTTGATGTCGTCGTCTTCATCTTTGTATTTTCCTCTCACCGAAAATATAAGAATCCTCAAGTACACCATCTTATCTCACATGTCACATCCAACCAATCACTATCAACAAACATCCCCACCCCCAAAGCTATGGGAGCTAAATCCCTACCACCAATCTCCATCCTCGTAAAATGAACTTCTTCACCGCCCCGTCCAACCACCTTGAACCACGAATTCATCAACTTCTTTCTCACACCCTCACCTCCTCTTTTTCCTCACCTCTCACAAGCTTCATATTCTGATAGTCTGGGTCCATCTTTCCATTAAGACCCATTCTATACTGGTTCGAGACATACATACATATACATACATACGCACAGCATATCTGCAGCTATCTTGAAAATCCGGGCTTCAATTGATTAATCTGATTTAATTGAGGATAAGGATACAGACACCGACTCCGCAGAAATGGAGCGATACCCCACACCTCCCTCCACGAGTTCTCCCAAACACGGAT
Source organism: Botrytis hyacinthi (assembly GCA_004786245.1). NCBI lineage: Eukaryota > Fungi > Ascomycota > Leotiomycetes > Helotiales > Sclerotiniaceae > Botrytis > Botrytis hyacinthi. Next base: position 52,604 of record PQXK01000013.1, read on the forward strand.
ATCACGATGATCATAACTTAGGAGGGGCACGAAGCGAAGCTCCAGCGTCATATACTTTCCACAACGATCACAACGATCATAAATCTACCATCTATTCTTCCTTCACAAACGCATCGACTATCGTTCCTGCCTCCACAGAAGCATGGGCATCCGGTTATCCAGCGACTAGTTCTAATAAACCCATCGACAAACACCCCCAAGATTTCTTCGGCATCACATCTCAAGACCCATCTTACAATCACCCCAATCCAATTCAATTTGCCGGTCCTCCCCTCCCTACCGCTACCGAAACTTTCAAAACCCAAGGCCCAAATGCAAAAACTTACAGCTATGACAATAATCCACTAGCCCATCGACCCGCCCAAGAAACCTACTGGCAAACAACATCCGACCCCGTTTCTCCCTCCCACATCCCCCAAACCCACCCGTACCCCGAAACCTACAATCCCTCACACCCCTCCCGCCCGGGACCTCCTCCCCGCCGCTCCAGCTCTCCCATCCCCAACACTCTCCCCTCCACAGCCGGCACAAATCCCTACCACAACCCCCCCTCCCAAACCTCTCAATCCTACCCCCAACCCCAACCTCAGCCTATCCGCCGCCGTTCCTCTCCCATCCCAGGTCGTATCTCCTCCCCTCTCAAAAGACCGCTCTCCCCCTACTCTCTCTCCCGTCCCAAACCTCGTCCTGGTTTCATAAGACGCGTTGCCTCGCGCTTCACATCCTGGATCCGCGCTCTCTTCTCCTGGATCCGAGCAAATCCTATCAAAACCGGTTTACTATCCTTCATCCCTATTTTACTCGGGACCGGAGTCGTCAAAACCGTGAAAGGAGTGAAACATTTCCTTGGAAACCGGGCTTCTAAAAGAAAGGAAAAGAAGCACGAACACAAACTCGAGAAAGAGGCAAAGAAGTTGGAAAGGAAATGGCACGAGGATATATTCGGGGACTTCAAGGGATTTGCAGGGACTAGGGGGGGACCGCTGAATGGGATTTTGAAAATTGTTCATTTGTTGGTGTAAGTCATTTTTCTATGCTCTTTCGCCTGACGTGCTCTATTTCCCCTTCCTTCTTGTTCTGTCTTATCTTCTCCCTCAAGCACCATAATAATTTTCTTGAATCCAACGACTCTGAAGAATCAATATCAGATGACCTCCTTTCTCCTTTTATCCTTTCCAACTATTGCGCCAACCTAAAACCTCCCATTTCTCATCATCTGTTTTCTCCACAAACATCTTTTTCCTCATTTTCTCTCCACGTCCCCAAATCTAACTCCACACAGAAACCACTACTGCAGACTCACACCCTCCAATTTTCCCCGCGCAGCCTCTATCCTCCTCGAACTCTATTTTCTCGACATGAAGAACCTCTAGTCTACTTTCACCATCTCGGAAACCGCCTTTTTTTTGTTTTCTCTTGCCACATTTTCCTTATCTCAGCTTATTTCCCATTCTAACGACCAAAAATGTAAACCCTTTCCCGAACCCATGATATCTCATCATATTTTCTTTCCTTTCCTTTCCTTTCCTTTCCTTTCCTTGACCTTTTGACGACCTAACGCATGATACATAACGCATAACGCAGAAACGACACACGAAGCATGAACGAAGCATGAAGGAATTAGAACGGTAGCCTAGGTATATAACATCATAACCTCGAAAACTTCAAACAAGAACTCGCCGCTCGCGGCTTTAATGACAAAAACAAAATGACCACCAAAATACATATTCTCTTTCCCGTGTCCTTGTCCGTGATGTCGTAATGTGTTCGAAAGGTAAACTCCTATCCAATTGCGCTTGTGATTCCCGTTCTGGTGCAAGATCCCAAACTCCGAATTCCCGCTTGATGCCTATCTGGAGTCGTGTGCAATATATGTAATATATATATGTGTACTTAACGACAAAACGGAAGTAAGAAGATATACAAAAGAAAGTCGTTGCTGGAGATAGCACAATGAGCAAACCCAGCTCAAGGAATAGGAAAATCCGAGTCTCCATTCCATGTTACATTTGAAGAACTTCCATTTGTGCGATTCTTCTTCGAAGGACTCCTAGATGAGCTCGTTGTGCTCTTCTTAGAAACATTCTTCTCTGGCGGATTCCCATTTGTAGATTTCGCACGGTGTGTATGTGATTTCGAGAGATTCGTCGCATGTGATGGATTCTTCATCCGAATTTCTGAATTCGAGTTCTGCGTCTCGCTCTCCGTCTTCGGATACCGAGCGACCAATGTCTCGATCTGTTTCAGCATATCGTGGATCCGATATGGTTTTGTCGTTACATCATCCATGCCCGCTTCGATCGTGCTCAGTATTTGATCTGTTCCAGAATCATGTCATTGATTAGCTTCAAAGTTCAGTCCTGTCTGTTCAAAACCCCATTGTATCTACCCCAACCCACCTGAGTTTGTGGCGGGGTTGGATACACATCGGAGGTGTACATATAGAAGAGTTAAAGCCTACCTTTCCTCGCATTGGCCGTTACCGCAATGATCGGGACATGTCCCTTTATCATCCCTTGGGCCTCCCACTTCCGGATCTGTCTTACACAGGTGATACCATCCATAATGGGCATTTCCAAATCCATGAGTATGAGGTTTAGTGGTTGTTTCTAGATAGTATGTGTTAGTGATATCCACTCGGTTCCTACCGCCAAATCATTTCCCACTGGCACTCTGCATACTTATCCGCTAGTGACTGGAAGTCAAAAGAAGAAAGGGGTTTAAGAAAAAGGAAAGTACATACTGAGTTCTCTTCCTCGCCATCATCCCCAACCCAGAATGTCGTCTCTTTGAGGAATTCTAATGCTTCTCCACCATGATTTGCAACATTAACCCTATATCCTTCTTTCCTCAAACTTTTCACCAGCACTTTTTGATTCAATAAATTATCTTCCACAACCAACATCTCTAACGGTACCTCTTCTCCTTCTCCACCATCATCTTGGTTCCCTTTCGTCCTTCTTTTAATACTCAAAGAAGACAGCCGAGAGCTTATCCTCCTCATCGGCGAAGGTCTTATGGGAATCTTCACATCATTTATTTTCACCGTCACCCTACCCGTACCATTGTGTACCGTATCCTCATGACTCAAACTCGATATTTCAAATCCACACGCCTCTCTGAGCGCGTCATCCCTCAACGCCATCTGTAAATCCTTTTTCATACTATCTTCCGAAGCTTGCAAATCAAGGGGTTGAGTCGTTCTTCTTGTCTTCAAATAAAATTGAAATGTGCTTCCTTTTCCCCGTTCACTATGAACTCCGATCTCACCACCTTGCATTTCAGTAAGTTGTCTCGAGATAAAAAGTCCCAATCCACTTCCCCCATATTGCACATGGGTCTTTGGAGACGCTTGCATGAAGAGATTAAAAAGATTTGCTTTTTCACTTTCCGAGAGGCCTCGACCGGAATCGGTGACGGTGATAGATATGTAGAGGACTTCCCCATCTCCCCATTCACCTTTAATAGTTTGATCAGAGCTGCTTTGATGCTTAGGTACATATTCGACAATCGACTCTTGGGAAGATGGTCTCTCGAGAGAGGCGGCCATGGTGACGGTGATCCGACGGACTTCCTCTGTTCGGGTAAATTTGATGGCGTTAGTCATAAGATTTAAAAGAACTTGAAGAACTCTGCTTGGATCTAATAAGGTCCAATCTACGTTCAATTCTCTGATGGAATCATGTTGGACGAAATTCAACTTGGTGTCAGCTTGTTTGAGTTCTGATTCAAACATCTTGAGAGCGTTATGGATGATATGTACCGGCTGAGAAGGTTCGGGGGAAACAACAAGCAGGTTGCTGTCTAATCTTGAAAGAGTCAAGATATCATCAATAATGCGTTTTTGATGCATGGCACAGTATATGATTGTATCTGTAGCTTCAATGGCACTACTTATTAGATGCGTTGGCAGTTCGGTGGATGTTGATTCATGGACTTTCTCAAGGCCACTTAATTTTTTAATCGAATCTTGATATTCGTGTAGTGAAGAGAGGATTTCATCGGCACAACCGATTAATGCTGACAGTGGGTTGCGCATTTCATGTGAGGTCATATCAATGAATCTTTCTTGCTGCCTCCTCATTTCCAGGGCTTGTTCCATTTTCGCTCGCAGTTGGATTTCCGACCATTTCAACTCTGTAATATCCGTAATACAACTCATGATCGTAGAAACATTACCTTCATCGTCCAGATCCGGATATAAAGTAAGTAAGAGATGAGTCTCTGCCCACTGCTCTTCACCATCAGTAGTCAGCTCTGGGGCTTTCCACGGCTTATCAACTCGTGTTTGAAATGTGAGGGGTTTTTTTCCTTCAACACATTCCGACCAAGCTCTCGTCACTGGTTCGAATTCTCCGGCCACTAACACTTTCTCCCAGTCGACCTGCAAGCTCCCAACCTCCAATTTTGTCTGAGATCTCCAGAGGTCATTTGCTGTCATGGCAGTTCCATCAGTCTTCAGAATTGCGAGCCCAACAGGGATTCGTGTTGCAAACCGCGCAAAGTTCTTCTCACTTTCGGTAAGTTGGTGTGATAGAATTTCCCTATCTAATGCCTCCTGTTTCGCAACTGCCAACCGTCTTTCCACTTCCTGGCGGAGTATGATAGCAGAAAGTTGAGGAGTCGTTACTTGCTTTGACAAAATTTGTATCCACTCTTGATAATCTTTATCATAGGTCACTCGAGGATTCAATGCAATGACGAGAAATGCAAGAACCCTTTGTGCCTTGGAATCCGTTATCGGACAAATAACTAAATGAGTTGGTTCGCCAAATCCTCGAAACTGTATCCCATCAAATCTTTGCTTCATCTCGGGATCCACAGGCACTAGTACACTCTCCATTGTGTTCATAGCTTGGTTGAATGGCTCAGTCAACCAGTTTTTATCACATGCTAGATCAACGCCGCAAGGTGCAATGGAGTTTGCTTCGGGTATGCCAACAGAGCCTTCAAAAACGCAAGATACAGTTGATGAAAGTGGACCTGATGCTTCAGAAGATTCAGAAACCGAATATAACAAGCAAAAAGGCGCATCCTTATCAGCCAGCTCAAGTCCTTGAATCAAATGATTCCAGAGATCACAAATGCTTTGGGCTTTAGATAAATGTTCGCCCAGGGCACGAATAATGGCCATTCGTCTGTACCCAATTACTTGACGTGTAGTTTCATCAATCGTTGTCCGTACAGCAATAACATGTCCTTCATCCTCACAAATGATCGGTATGAATTTATAAGTCATGTAAGTTTCCTCCTCAAACCCATGTCGATGAAGTAAAAGAAGAACATCTTTCTGAATAATTGCTTTACCCGTCTCCTTCTGTGCTTCGATAAGTGCATCGAAATGGTCCCATACCTCTGCAAATCCAATACATATATTTTGTCCTTGTGATGTAGGGTGTTTATTACCAATAAGTTGAGTAAATGGTTCATTGTAAATAATGGTGCTATCATCCCCCCACAAAATTGTGGCCTATCTATTAGATCAGCTATGACGTCCTCTCACATATAAAATTGATCAACAACAGAAAATAACTGTCAAAGTCAGAAATTGTAAATGAAAGACTCACGGGGTTTGGATCTGCAAAACACAAAAGTACCATAGAACGAAGCTGCTTCGACCATCCATTCATCGCACCCAGGGGGCTTTTTTCCCAATCAACATCCACGGTGAATTGTTGAAATGGAGTCAACTCTATTGTCCGTGGTTCTGATATCCAATCGAAATTCTTCCGTTTCGACTTCTTTGCACCCCCTTCACGTGCTGCTCCCAGCGTGGTATGTCGATCCATGTTAAAAATTGAAGAAACTTCTTCAAAGAAGAATGCCTTGAGTCCCAGCTGGTGATCTGATTCCGCATAAAGATTCTGCCCTGGTATCAAAATGTATGGAAATCTGGGAAGGCAAAATTAACACTCTGAAGTCCAAGCCGCGGTGGAGTATGTATTCGGTCAAATTGGAGCATCAGTGGCGAGCGTAGAATTAATTATCCAACAATGAGACCGGTGGGAAAGTTCAGATTATTGTGATGATAATAGAATTGACATGATTATTGAAAAGCGATAATAGAACATCAAAAATTTCAGCTTGTCTAAAAATGTCGATAACAAAAAAGGAGGTTAAGTACTAGACTTGTGCGTGGCTGTGGTGGTCGTGTGAATTTGGAAACCTGGAAAAGCACTAATGAGTGTTCTAGTGTTCTAGAATGGCCTTAAGCTCGATTCAGTCGGAGTGTTCAGTCCGTTTCAAAACAATTCACGTGTATGGGGGGGGGAGTCTAGATCATATTCTAAATTCACCTAAGTATCCAAGCAGTATATCTATACATACTTTAGTTGTTTTATAGATTTGATCTTGATAAAGTTGTTGATGCTAAGTTCTTTGTTGACAGTTCACAAAAGTCCTTTGCATATATATATACACATTATTCTTCTCGCAAATGACGGCAAGAAGTCCCAAGCGTAGCCAAAATTGGAAAAGTATTTGATGGGAAAATGGTTGGTATAAGTAACATAACATTAGCCACCAATCCACCCGAACCCTTTATTCATTCTCATCAGTAGAAAGGACAATTTTCCCATCATTGTTGAATGGGTGGTCCTTCGAATAGCTTTCCTCATGAGGATGATCAGCTATACCAAATTTCAAATTATCCCCCTGTAAACACGAATCGCCAGATTGATAATACACAGGATGAAAAAGATGTGAATTGCCGGCAGCATTGCGTCTTCTCTCAATAATGATAGATATTGCATCACCTAAAGTTGCCGGAGTATTGTGACGTCTAAAATCAAACCCTCGGGAAAAGATATATTCTGTCCTTTCCGACTTGGTAAAAGTTTGGTCATAAAGATAGATGAAGTCCGAAGGGTCATATCTCAGAAGATTCCTCACAAGACACCGGTACCATTCACCATATCCCCACGCAATCTTCTCAATTGCTTGAGGTGTAAAATTGTACTGAGATTGTATGGTCGAATCTGATGGAAAAAGATCTAGTTCAATGAGCTTGACCACATGCTGTAGAAATTCTTTGAGCTGCAATATTTCAATTGTATCAAATGATTCTATCAGACGTAAGCGAGGGTCAGATATGACCTCAACCGGAGGAGAAAACCAAGAGCCTATGCCACGGGTGCCCGAGAGACGACCGGGGTTGAATTGAACGTAGGTTTCGTCGTGAAAAAGAGTAGCGTACGTCCAATAATTGTAGATAGCCCGACGTAAACGCTGTTGCTCATGAAGCCAAAGAAATCTCCTGTCCTGGTAGTCAAGACGCCATCTAAATTGTGGGAAGATCTCGACAAATCTAGAAGCAGCTTTGCCGAATTTCATCATTTTGCTCAATAACTGGATTGAGAGATGGGGCTCGTCTGGAACTTGTATAATGCGATCGACGGCAATATTTCGGCGTGCTCCTGTGCCGACAATACTTCTACCTTTGGTTGAATCATCGCTCATGACCAATTTCACTAGACTAGGAATTGGACCATATTCATTGTCCAATGCTTGCCTTATGATGGGCATACGTCGTCCACGTAGCGCATTGTAATTCTGTTTGGAAGTCTGGGACAAATGAAGAATATCAATGAGGTCGGAATACTCGTATATTCTCTGCAGTAACTCGGTTGAAAGATTCGCGATAGACATGTTGAATATATGCATTTGGTACGTTTGGAATGTTTTGTTTTATTTTGTTTTAAATGATGAAAGTTTTCTGAAAACATGGACAAATTGTCAGTATGTAGGTATGCTAAGAGATTTGCTAGTTCTGACTTTACTCACCTCTCTATTGTGTCGGGCAAGCCTTCTGCTGTAGGAGGGGTTGCCGGTTAACTGTTGTTAACTTTCAATTGCTTCAACTCTGTACTTTCCGCTCTATCACCAGAAAGTCGATTGAATAAATTGGGTTTATCGGTATGTGATAAATGCTGCGCTGCTGAAGAGCGCGAACCGCAGTGATGGATAGATAACCACCAAACGGCAACCGATTTATAAGAACCTAGATTTGGAACACCCCGACATTGGGGCTATATGAATTGCAGGTGGCATATTTCAAGCTTCTGCGGTTTGAAAATGAAAGTCTGACCCGACCGAACAGTGATTGATAAATCATGACGAACGTAGTTGCAGAGAAGGAAGCACAATAGAGTCAGGAAGTGATGATGTCTACTACCCCGCTTATGTAATAATTAGGATAAGGATCTCTATTGGGGGCCTCGAATACGAGACGAGATATCCCAAAGCATCACCACATTTCATAGAATCATTTTTGGTATTCTGTGATTCCACCTAATAAGAGCTATATCAATCAGATACTTAAATTCTCTATCTCTGCTTAAGTGGGTTACGATGGCTTAAATAAATGTGTTATATATATGGATCAGCATTGCACACAAGTAAAACTAGCTCTGGGAACAGATATTCAAAGACAGCTCTTTTTGTGAAGCCAACGAAGGAAATGCAGACTTCTATAAGAATGCCCACTCTATCGAAAAGCTTTCAATATCTCAAAGATATCAGAGTGAGCAACCAAAATGAAGACTGGTATAGATTATCTTGTATCTTGACTATAGTAAGCTAATAAGACGCCCCCAAAATATGCAATCTCCAAAACATGGCATGGCCTGAAAATTCTAATAATCTCCCCTCGCAATACATACGCGGCATATCCGTAGGAATAGGCTTGTTGACTATTCTATACATTCTCCCCGACCTTTCACCTAGAATAGCTCATGATCGCTCATGAGTTCCATCACCGGGAATTTGCAAACTACAATCCTACCTGAGCGAATAATGATACCCCTTGCCCCGGGTTATTTACACAAATTGAGTCTCCATCATTGTTGACATATTGCCACCATCAATATCAGTGACCGGAATCTCATCCCCCATCTCCATAACCTGATCATCTACCGCTTTCTCATCAAACTTTGCAAGCATCCACTTCTTTGCCCTCGGCTGATGTATCTGCAACATACTTGCCAAGTCCGTCTCTTCACTTCGCACCACCTTTCCAAATCGCTGTTTTTTGACCTTCCTAATGCTTTCTTCGTCATTCCAACACGCATGTTTGTCAGCAACGTAGATCTCACTATTTGCCTTGTACCAACTACTTAGAGCTGAATCCGTTTCGCTTTTGACAGGTCGAAGACTACCAGTTATAAAGGCAAGTATCCCGGCGAGACGATTGCGGCAATCTCTAGAGGTGAGCAACTGTTTGATACCAAGGTAAGAGTCGCCAACGCCCATAAGCATGATATTATCTGAGTCATAAAGTTGGATAAAATTGTCCCAAATATAGCAAACAAGATCTTTCATTTGACTTTCGAGTTCAGTCATACCAGGGTGGGATGGGTAACGGCTGGTGGAAGGGTGGGCAATGTCTGTGTTCAACGGGACGTTGATATCCATCACACCAATTTTATTTTCAATAGCCCAGGCAATAAAATCATTAACTGGAGGTTCGACCTAATTTGATTAGCTAGGCAGATGCTATATAGCATAAAAGGAGAGACTTACAACAAAGGCGTTATGTAACGCGATTTGAGCTGTGTCTGGATCGGGGGAAGCATACAATGTTGGTCTAGAATAATCAGCAGACATTAACAAAAATGAAGAGGGGCCTTACGGATCATGAACGATTATCAATAATCTCTTTGCAAGATTGATATATGGGGTAACCATAACTTGATTATCAAAGGATCTTGCAAGTTGATGCCGTTGAATCCACAAGGAAGTCATCCGGTAGTTCGTCTTCAACGTATTACTTTGACCATTTCTGATTTGATCATCAAGACGAAGGGCTCTTCTAAATTTTGGTTCCTTGTAATCAACGACTCCAGATCGCATACATTGCCAATATTTAGATTGATAGTACTTGACTTCTTCGAAGACTCCGGCAGCGGTTTTATTCAATGGTGGAATGGGAAGTCTAATTGGTGGTTCTCCCATTAAAGTTTTGGCAACTGCAAGAGCAGATTGTGAGATTGCTGCTAAATTATAACCACCCTCAAGGCAGACTGCCACTTTTCCATCAGCAAGAGACATGAGCATGTGGGTCATGTGAGAATAGCAGGCTGGGGTTACAAAACAACCTCCAAGTTCGTCTCCCGCGGCAGCGTCAAACCCTGCAGAAATAATGACAAGGTCAGGATCGAACTCTTGGGCAATAGGCATGACAATCCTTTGGAATGCCGCCATGTACTCTCCATCTCCCATACCTTGAGAGACCCATCCGATATTGACATTCTTGCCAAGACCAGGTCCACGACCGACTTTATCGTTACCACCGTCAGGAAGGCTAGGATCATCAGGTTGACCGGGATAAAATTGGCCATTGTCATATACATGGAGTGAGATATATAAGACGTTTGGATCGTCGTAAAACATGTTCTGGGTGCCGTTTCCATGGTGAATATCCCAATCCAGGATCAATACCTTTCTACATATCTCAGGATAATCCGCCATACAGACTTTAGCAGCGATAGGCACGTTATTGAATACACAAAATCCTAGTGCTTCGTTCTCTTCGGCGTGATGTCCAGGTGGTCGAATAATGGCAATGGCATTTTTTACGTTCCCCACAACAACATGTTTGCAAGTTTCTATCGCACCACCTGCAGCGACAAGTGCAGCGTCGTAAGTACAAGGTCCAACATAAAGGGACTTTCGGCCAGTGTCATATCTTTGATTTGCCTCGCGCAATTCCTCAGAGGTCATGCTTAACAAGGACTCAACCCAGTCATAATGAAATGCAGTATGTGCCAGGCAGATCTCGTCTTTTCGGGCTAATCTTGCCATGATACGCTGCATGTACTTGTTAGGTGATTCCTTGAGAATTTTCTCGACGTTTTCCGCACTACCAGTATAGACTAAGCCAGCGTCTTTAAAGGCTCTCATTATATGTTCTATCCGTCTAGGATCTTCTGGGTGTGCCGTATTATCTGAATAGTCACCAGAGGTGTGTAACTTCATTCGGTCGTCATAACAAACCCCAGAAGGGAGATATGCTTGGCGTGGAATAGCTATAATCTTCGTATCTTCTGATGATGATGAATATATTTCATCCTCTGGGTCATGATAGTCATAGGTTATTGCCATGTCTTCCGTAGTAGTTAAAACCCTGGGGTCAACAAATCCATTACCATTGCCGTTTGACAACACTCCGTTAATAGATCCTGCATGGACATTTTCATGTAATTGAATCTGTTGCTGCTGTAAATGCATAAGCTCCTGTGTATTCGGCTGCATATCTAGATCACTGCCTGACTGCAGTAACGGGGGCCCTAGTGTGTCCATTATTGACAGACCAACCCGTCACCAGAACGGGTATTCAGTAATGTTGAAAATAAACGACTGAAAGGTATGGCCTGTCATGCAAGAGGCGGAAACTATGCGACGTTAAATTAAAGTACAAGCCTTCAAGCCTTAGCAGCAGGCAATGAGCTCTTTGGGTACGAAACACCAAGATACTGAAATGCCGTAGTCTTTCTTGATATTGCGAGAATATGCCTGGCCGGCTGAGGTCAAGAAACTATGAATGGTCAGAAGATCTGTAAGTTTATCATGCAAATTTGAAAGGATGGAGACACCCAACTCCGAAAAGTACGATAGCATTAGATAAATACGGTCAAACAAGACTGGAGCTGGATCATTGTGGATGAATCCACCCCAGAACAGTGGGAGATACCCGGGGATGTGATATAGAAGCAGCCTGATAAACTGTATATACACACCATAATCATCCAGAAAATCCTAACAGCACTCGATTTCCATATTACACAATGAGTTTTGGATCATAGGTGAATAGAGAGAAAAAGAGGAAAGTCATGTGACCGAAATGTAAGGGAAGGACAGACATAAGTTCTTTGATATCTCTTGTAAAATCTAATAACGGAGTCGTACTTCTATAGAGGTTTCTTGAATCTACTTGATCCATACACGACAACGATAATGGAGTGCGAGGAATGATTGTTGATCGAGAACAGAAATGAAGTATGTGAACTTACCGAGACAATGATGAATGGGAATGGGATATAGCGGTTATCCGAAAGAAACAATAGTTCTCAGGTATCAGAAGCCGAGGATTATGTAAGAGAATGGCTGGCTGTTCGAACGTTTGGAAAGAATGTTATCTCGAGTCCGGAAATATAATATTGTCGAGTTCACAAGTTTATGGATGGGTATTGTTTGTGAAGTTGCAGGAGAAGGAGAGATGGATTCCAAGTCGAAGCACCCGAGCCGACAAAATATTGTAGCCTGGAATTATAGGCAAGAACATCACCTTAGTACATAAGTGCCCTCTAAAATAGCAAAATTCGGGACATCAAGAGAATGTACTCTTTCAATATTTGACATCAAATCGAACAGTCATTATTTAGATTTGAGATCAAACATAAACATTCAAAGGCTTTTGTTTTTCTTAAGGCTCATAAAACCGGACATTGAAAGGTCTACTGATATTGCAAGTCAAGATCAAAATGCTAGTATATAAACATCTGATTTTATTTGATTGATGTAGTGTACTGCTTTCTTTCGTCCATGTGGAGAGGGGCTGTGACTCTTGACTTTAAGGGAGGTTCTAGCCCAATGTAAATCCGACCAAAGATTTCTTACTTCTCCATATTTTGAGCCCCTTTAAATATTCTCATACAATCTTCATTCGGTAATTGCTTGTACCAGCGATGAAGCTTGGTTATCCTGCCGAAAGTGATTGTAAGAAAGCAAAGGTCCTGGCTCTTCAATCCATTAGCATGACTCAATTCGAAGTACATTGACGACCAAGATTACTTTCCGTATTCAGAAATAAAGCGGTGTATTATATTCGAAGTCCTTACCCAGAAGGAAAGGTCAAGGGACACGGCGGCACTAATTTTCATAGGATTCTACCCCAACATACCTTCTAAAATGGCATCAGGTCAAGGGTGGGAAGAGTTGGTAGACATTCGTGTGGGCGGGAATCATGATCTCATACATCACATCAATACCAGCACGTATGAAATGTGAGAAATTCGCATGGTGAAGACGTTATCATGTTCTTGAGCTTGTTTTCATTCTTAACGCTATCATAAGGCATTCATCGTTACTCGGTAATAACTATTCATTTTAATGAAATTTGGCATCTGACATGGTATCAGAGCTTGCCTTTCAAGAGTTCTCTGCCAAATAGTGGTCAGAGTCTTCACTACTTCCTAAAGACTGAGCAAAAATCCCCTACTGCTTGTTATCAACCTTGGAGATGTAGTGGAGGAGATCAAGGACACGACGAGAGTAACCCCACTCGTTGTCGTACCAGGAAACCAACTTGACGAAGTTTGCGTTGAGGGAGATACCGGCCTTGGCATCGAAGATGGAGGAGTGGTTGTCACCGTTCATATCAGTGGAGACAACATCGTCCTCAGTGTAAGCCAATATGCCTATATTACGATTAGTAAATTGTAACAGAAGATGGATTGATAGAGTGACTCACCCTTGAGAGGACCATCAGCAGCCTTCTTGATGACGGCCTTGATCTCATCATAAGAAGCACCCTTCTCAATGCGGACAGTCAAGTCAACAACTGAGACGTTGGCAGTTGGAACACGCATGGACATTCCGGTGAGTTTGCCGTTAAGCTCTGGGATGACCTTTCCGACGGCCTTGGCAGCACCGGTGCTCGATGGGATAATGTTTTGAGCAGCGGTACGTCCTCCACGCCAATCCTTAGCGGATGGACCATCGACGGTCTTTTGGGTGGCGGTGTAGGAGTGGATGGTGGTCATCAAACCTTCAATGATGGTGAACTCATCGTTGATGACCTTAGCGAGAGGAGCCAAGCAGTTGGTTGTGCAAGAGGCGTTGGAGATAACATCAACATCACCCTTGTAGGTCTCGTTGTTGACACCCATAACGTACATTGGGGCATCAGCAGAAGGAGCAGAGATGACAACCTTCTTGGCACCACCCTTCAAATGTGCCTTGGCCTTCTCGGTGGTGGTGAAAACACCGGTGGACTCGACAACGTAGTATGCCTCAGACTCAGCCCATGGGATGTTGGCTGGGTCTCTCTCGGTGTAGAACTTGACCTTCTTGCCATTGACCTCCAATCCATCGGAAAGGACCTTGATATCACCCTTGAATTGACCGTGGGTGGAATCATACTTCAACATGTATGCCTGTACATAAAATGGATTAGCTCGGGTCCTTGAAATCTGCGGGAGGTCCGATAGCGGAAACTTACGGCATATTCAGTCTCGATAAAAGGGTCGTTGACAGCGACGATGTCAATGTCATCATGCTCAATAGCATTTCTGAAGACGATACGTCCGATACGTCCGAAACCGTTAATACCAACTTTAGTAGGAGCCATTCTAAAATAATGTTAGAAAATGTTTTGAAGAAAGGTCTTTCAGCTTGTTTGTTGACCAAGATAGCTTGGGAAGATTGAAATGGAGCTTCGGATGTAGCCGTTGAAGCTATAGATGATAAAGAGACTACGGCGGTGTTGAGGTTATGATGAGATAGATGTAAGAATACTTACTTGTATGATTTTTTTGATGATTCTTGAGATGAGTTTGTGAAGGGAGACTTGATTGTTTATGTAGGAAAAGGAAGAAACGGAGGGGAGGGGGACATAATGTTGGTGGGGTCATTGTTGAATCAATTTTACGGTAGCGCCCCTCCTTTAGCGTGGAATGAAAGGATGTGGACCGTGCCGTGTATTGGATGATCTGGATTTCTGGATCCATCCCTCACTCGCCTCTCGTCCCTCAAATAATGATTCAAATGCTGGGCTCGCTGGGTATGTACTAGGGGTGTACTAGGGGTGTACTCTGCCACGCCAAGTTTTACGATCACAGTCAGTGTTCACTTGTTGAAGTATGAAGTACCTACGTGTTACTCTTGATCTTCTTGGTTTTGTTTGAGAGGTTGAAGTTAATCCCCAGCTAGGCATCTAGTATGAAGATTACTTTTTATATACCTAGTCATTACAAGGGTTTGCTACTCGTATGATGGATGATGAGATTTCATGGCATCTGTTACCTGAACTTACTTCTAGTCCACGTCCAACAAGAGGTGATATCTGGGACATCTGGGACATAAGGTTATGGGACATGTGGAATATGGAACATACGGGATGTACGGGACATCCTACCCAAGTATCCAGGTACTAACAAGCTTTGAGTACTGTAAGCTTCCATTTGTACGTACTAGGTAAGCAAGCTTGTTGGGTATTGAGCTCTGAAGCACATAGTACTAGGTAGGTAGGTAGGTAGTATCCAAACGGGTGTCCAGACAGGTACTTAACGGCCACTCCCACATCAGCCGTTTGCAATATCGTTACCACTCCTACAAGTTACCGCTCGACTCCTCGAACCCCTCAATCCCCTCCAACCCCTCTATTGCCATAGGTTGATATCTTGATATATCGGAATCAGTCGCTGGATTGCTTTTAGACCACGGTGAGTCGGGTATGTAGAGTGAGACAATCGATTAACGTTTATCCGCATTATCGCGATCCGAGGCGAAAGAATCTCGCTCTCATGGGATATCGGATTCTCATGGTATTTACAGCGAAGATACATAAAGTCTATGCATCCGGACATGCAGACATCTCAAAATCTCACCCCATCCTTCCATCTTCCCATCATTCAAACTTTCGCCTCTCAGATTTCTTGGTCTTTGAGTCCAAAGCAATGCTCTCGTACCGTATTGTGTCAGCCAATACTGAGCACAATGAATCACTCCACTCACCTCATACACGTGCTGCTTTGAGATTTTCTTCTTACATGATAAGTGTTGAGTGAGTCAAATGGCTTTATAATAATAGTTCTAATCACAATCAATTTCATATCATCTCATCTCGTAAATTGATGAGGATGAGATATTGAGCTTTGCTGAATAAGGGATTAAATCTCTGGACTCCGTTCTCCTACGGCCTCATTTTCGGACTTTCTATTTTTCTCTGATAACGCCCCACGTACGGCGGCCAACTTGTAAAAAGCTTATATTTAAGGGTCGAGAAAACTGCTGCAGAGAAGGCTTTTGGGAGCGTGAAGGAGAAAAGATTTGTTTGCTTGTGCAAAGTATAATAAATGGTAGCTCTGGAGTCTGGAGGTGATCGAATTGCATGTACCTACTAGGTATGATTACAAATTACCCAGATGGTGGTAGCCAACCTACACACTCCGCCGCTTGTAAATGTACCTCTACCACGCGTGAAGAGAAAGAGGCACTTCTCACACAATATATGGTTCAAGCTTCCAGTTCCCAGGTAGAGAAGATAAGCAGATGCCAGCAACTCAAACGTTATAAATCAAAACTGTAACTTCATATCGGATCTCTTGCAAAAGGTATCAGGAGCAAATTGTCATTTCAGGTCACGTTTCTCATGTTCACATGACTATTACCTAGTATCTACATACCACCAGTGTACCTACCCAGTACCTAACGTAGTATCTAAACTCACATCTCACTCCCCTCTTTCATATTCGAGGCAAAACTCGGGTCTCAAATAATCCATTTCATTCGATCAGAGGCAAGATCTATAGCCACTAGACCTTTACACCCCAGGTCAACAGCTGTCGAGGGATATATCTCGGGCTAGCAACCATGTACCCCACAATTGAAGAACTCGTCCCCCATTTCAAGGTGCGGAATTGATACCAATCTATAAACAATCTAGAGTATTGAGTATTTGATGAAGATGTATCGAAAATGATATATGGGTATAGAACTTGAACACGGCGCCGGATTATCCAAAATGTTACTGTGTCTATGCACCCGCTGACAAATGATGCAATCGCCAACCGCGGGATCTATTACCCATGCCGTCGGTAAATTATTTGATTTTGTTTTGTTTTTTCCTCTTTTTCAATATCGATATCGGAACATCTAATCAGATCATAACGAACGAACGTTACTACCATGGCTGGGTACCTCACGGTGCATATATACAAATAGATGTCCAATTCATCCAAAGTCGATTCTTCCGAGAGTAGAATTTTATATCAATCTCTCATCAGTAATCCGATATTGTTTCATAGCAACCTCACCATCCAATCGACATTTAATAATTTATAAACGTGCAAAAAATTTAATCATGGCCAACCGGATGACGTTGATTCGTCGAACCCAAGAGTCTTGGATTTCAACCAAATGAAGTTGCAACGAGATCAAAAGAGCTTCAATCATGGCTTAGCAACTCATCATTTGTTCTAGACCAGAAAAATAAAATACTTCATATCCCGAGAACTTCAAATCCCCCAAAGTTGGAGATATAAACTTACCACGTGACTCTACAAAGTGGACCTCTAGTTCGCTTAACGAAAAGCGTCTCCAAAGTCATCCGATGCCCCATCCTCCACCACCCATTCCAACTTGTACGTAGCTCTATCCTCTACAATTTGTATCAACACTCGTCCGCACGCATAACACCTCTCGAAATCTCCAACCCATAATCTCCCCCGTCGCAAACATGCTCCGCACATCAATTGTCCGCGCCGCCACGGGCTCTGTGGTTCGAAACCAGGTTCGATGTGCTTCCACTCATGCGATCAGTAATCCTACTTTGGCCGATATCGAGAAGAGGTGGGAGGGTATGCCGCCGCAGGAACAAGCCGAGCTTTGGATGAACTTGAGGGATCGCATGAAGGTTAATTGGGCCGAGTTGACTTTACAAGAGAAGAAGGCTGGTACGTGAGGTTCTTTTTTTTTGGTGGGACATATGAGGTTTATATACAGAGCTTTTGGAGGGGGGTATATACTTCGATAAATGGCAGAGAGCTGCAGATTGAAGCCAGCTTAACTTATGAGCTGTTGGGTGGGAGGTTGCGGAGGTTGCGGAGATATAGCATACTGGGATGGACATGGAGATTAAAACCGGGATTGAGATTGAGACTGAGGAAAACGACAAAGCTAACAGATGTTGTGAACAGCTTACTACATTGCCTTTGGCGCCCACGGACCAAGAGCACAAACTCCTCCAGGAGAAGGATGGAAGGTCTTTGGATACACAATGGGTGGAGTTGGTGTTTCCCTCGCCCTTTTCCTGACAATTAGAACATTCGCAAAGGGATCTCCATCTACCATGAACAAGGAGTGGGAAGAGGCTACAAATGAATACTTGAGAGTATGTATAATCTTTTTGACATCCTCACAAATCTCATTTTCAACCGGGCTCTCCGTCCTTGAGCTTGGGATCTATCCAAAATATTCAAGAATATAAAACTAACAACTACCCACCACAGTCTCAAAACTCCGAGCCCATCAGCGGTCTTTCCTCCGAAGGATACTCCGGCCCCGGTCAAGTCCAATCTGCACCCAAGAAGAACTAAATTCTCCCTCATACCAACTATACATAATGCCAGAAAAGAAAAGAATACATACCCTACTCGGAACGGTGCTATTCGAAAAACTACCTGCATACAAACTCTTATTTCTTTTGTTGGATGGATGTGAGCCTGGAGATGGATGGGACAGAAAATGAATGGGATCTGCATGAGATGATGAAGAGGGGAGATTTCTTGTAAAGGAGATCTTGGCGGATGGAAAGCATTGTTTTGTGCATAGAATTGGAGGGTGGGAAAATAAATCGGTAGGTTGTGGGAGAGAAGTGAGCGAGGGAGATGAAAGATCGAATTTTACAATGAACCTTTTTGTACAACAGTTCGTGAATGATTCCCTGTTTTTTGCGTGCGTATGCTTGAAAGAATTGGCTTTTGTGAATGCTTGGATTAGGTAGATTGAAAAGTTGACTGGTTTCAAAACGGGACTGGTTCTTGCATGTCATATCCTCAATCTGTAATGTTACATCGCAGTATCGCATACACGTACGAATAACACACATAGACATTCGTAAGAGTCAAATACCATTTCCTCATTTCCATATCTAGATACCAGGCTTTCAAATACACGATTATTCGTTCATCATCATCATCACTATCACTATCACCTGCTTCCTGCTTCCTGCTTGCCTATTTCCTTTCTTTCTTCCTTGCTTACATCAAACCCCCGCAAACATATGCGCCAAACTCCCTTCCTCCGTACGTACCTATATAGTGAAATCCTTCATCCATGTTGAAGGTATGCAAATTGTGCAGGTGGATTGATCACGAAAGTGGAGTTAAAATCAAAACCCAAAATCAAAATAATCAGAATCGGGATCAGATTGTGGCAACTGACTCTCCTCCCTCTCTGGTTGAGACACGAGATCATTCTTTGTCTTTTTTGTCTTTTTCGAATCAATTGATGAATCAGCCCTGATTTGGAGTCCGGGTTTCTCTTCTTTGCTTTGCGTTCTTTTTCTTGATATATTGGGCTGCGGATTCAGTTGATCTGGGGTGCTGGACGAACATATTTTCTGCGGGATGTGATGGAGAATAAAACGTGAGCTTCTCATCTTCCATTTCGCATTTCATATCTCAGATCTCACATCTCACATCTCACATCCCGCTCTCAACTACAACCCTATATTCCTGGAAACTGTCCATGGATTTGTCGCCATCGCCATTCTCTCCTTTCCCATCCTTTTGCTTCTCTGAAATTCCATTCCGCTGTTTCCATAGCTCCTCTTCGAGCTCGATTGTTTCCTCGAAGATATTTCTCTGATTGCGTGGAAAACAGCGAGGGAGACGTGTTTCACCCGTTCCATCTATTCCTTCATTATCCGTACTTAAGGAGGGTGTAGATGTAGATTCGAGTCCCTTGACAAATGCTTCGTCCACGAGGACATAACGAATGTTAGGTGAAGAGGGTCCTATAAACATGATTTCCTGCAAAACATTTTCCATAATGGAACGGAGACCTCTTGCTCCGATGCCTGTTCCTTTTTCTCTTTTTCCTTTGTTTTCTTTAGAGGAAGGAGAAGAGGAACCGTAGAGAGCTCGAGAAGCAATGGCTTCCAGTGCTAATTTGGTAAATTGGAGGATGATACCATGAGAACCGTAGGTTTCAAATAGTGCTGTGTACTGCTTCACCAAAGAATTGCGGGGCTCGGTGAGGATGGATACTAATTGAGGAAGAGAAAGGGGAGAGAGGGCCGTGGTTATTGGAATTCGGCCAAGAAGTTCGGGTATGAGACCATAGGCTTGGAGGTCAGCGGGGGTGGCATGGACAAGGATATCCTTTTGGTTTTCTTTTGATGGGTTGGAGGAAAAGAAGGACGAAGATGAGGAGGAGAGGGAGGAATTAAAGCCGATGGATGAACCGGTTGAAAGTCTTTGGGAAATTATCTTCTCAAGCCCGATAAAGGCGCCGGCGAATACGAAGAGGATGTTTGAGGTGTCAATCGTATATTGTTCGCTTCTAGCAGGGGAACTTGATTCTCGGCCTCCACGGTCCATGCTTCGGTTTGAGTTGGAAGCGTTTTTATCAGATTTGGCGTTTACTGTGACAGTGGTTCCTTCAATCATTTTGAGAAGACCCTGTTGGACACCTTCGCCTGACACGTCACGGCCATGGGTCATAACAGCCGGTTTGGCTAATTTGTCGATTTCATCGAAGAATATTATTCCCGTTTCACATTTTTGAATGGAATTGGATGACGCTAAGAGTAAACGTTCAATGGATGATTCAATATCAGTTCCAATGTAGCCAGCCTGGGTTAGGGAAGAACAATCGATTGTTGCAAAGGGAACTTCGAGAACACGGGCTAGAGTCTGGAGTATGTAAGTTTTTCCGACACCGGACGGTCCTAACAACATGAGATTTGATTTCTCAATGATAGTACGGTTTTGAGAAGGGTCTTCCAGTGGTCTGGAGCCTAGCTCGGGTTCTTCTTCATACTCGCGTTCACGGTACGAAGCATTCAGGTCGGCGGTTTGAATGGCGTGACCAACGTATTCGTCTAGTAGTATGTTAGAATTTGGAAACTCCATGTGAGGTATGGGAGTATAATTACTATCAACGGGATGACTACTACGCTCCCGTTCATATAGATGCCTCCTACTGTACTGATCCCTCCTTTCCTGTTCCTCTGCTTCCTGTCTTCTCAACTCTCGAACTCGTTGGTAATGATTATAAATAGCCACGCATGTGACTTTTTTTGCCCTGTCTTGTCCAACAACGAATTTATCCAAGTGATTTTTCAATGACAAAGGGGTGAGGCTTGGAACCCCATGTTTAGAAGCTTGAGATAGGGGACCTTTTGTTGGAGCACCTGGCTCATATGATGAAGTCCAACCTTGCCCATCATAATCAGAGCGTCTGAATTGTGCATCTCGATAATATCTAATGGATGAGAAATGAAGAGACCGGTGGCAAGTTCTTAGAAGTCGGGGATTGGAATGGGAGATCCGGTTGAGTCCCGATATCGGGGACATATTGTTGAATTGGATTTTCTCATCTGAGCAACAGATGGCCGTAAAGGGCTTGGGTATTACAGAGCAAGATTATCTATCAACTCTGATCATAACATGCTAGAAATTATTTGAACGTTTTGAGGCTGTACAGCAATAGCAATGCACGTGAATGATTAACCTCAGATTGAGTGAGACAATATGTCGATATCGGCGGCACTACGGTAACCGACGCTATGAGCATCTTGTTGCGGGGTGAGAGTTTTCTAATTGGTCCAAGCTAGTGTTAAAAAATCTGGAGTGTGCGGACCAAAACGGGAAGTGGGATGAAAACAATGAATGCTGATTTGAGTGAGGGATGAGTGAAGAGAGAAGAAAAAGGGTTATTTATAAACTTTAAACTTTTTTGACATTTGCATTTGCATTTTTGATTTTGATTTCATACCTATTCGTCTCTAGTATAAAAGCTACCAAGTACCTAGGTAATAATAAGTACCTAATAGTTAGATATGTATAAATATAAGGAAAATAACTTCATATTCCGACGTTTTCTTCGAGAATCTTCACACAAAGTCATGGATGGAATTGAATGGTTCAAGAATGGTTCGTTGATTTTCTCATATGACAGGGATCGACGTCACTAATGCCACACACGCACGAGCAGGATGGCTTGCAGGCGTTTACAACAAGGTCCAGTCAGGTCAGTCCCTCTACTCGAAATTCGCTTCACTCTGCTTTATCATTAATATGGATTGCTAATAAGTAGGTAGGCTCGGTAGGCACCTAATAAGCTCCCAGGCTCGTAATAAGTACGTCCAGGTTTATTAGTTGGGCTTGGGTTCAGGCTGGAAAAGGCGTGCAATGGTTAAATTCTCTCAACAAGTTCATCCAGAAGTAGAAGAATTGGCAGATCCTTAGGTAGGTAAGGAGGATAGGGGATCAATTCAAGCAAATCAAATACACCAAACAAATCATATCCTGCATTATCAATAGCCACTTGTTACTCGTACAATGGCGAGAGAGGAAAAAAAAGAGTAATGAAGACCCCGCAATATGCACAGGATTTCTCTACAAAAAGAAAACATCATAAGTTGACTGAATGCTTCCTTTTCTTTTCTATCTTCACTGTCAACTTTTCTATTCATCTCTTCCTCGTCCTCTTCCTCTTCCTACTCACTTATCTCAAGCTGAATCTTGAATCGTGTGTTAAGCGCCCCTCCCTTATCTTGTTTGCGCGGTTAGAAGAGAGCTAAACCCATACATACCATCATACCCCCATCATCATAGCTCCTCAAATCCGGAGAGTACTAGGAACTAGGTAGGTACTTACTAGCTCGACTTTCTCCAATAAAATACTGATAAATTAAATTCCCCAGCCTCATACAATCTGTCAAAAACATTATCTGCAAGAATGGCTAATGTAAATGAACTGGCAACCGCTTCAATCATGAAGAATGAAGCACCGAAGGGAGTCCCGAATGATGGAACTGGTAAGTTCAGCGGTCCCCAGACGATTCTCAATATTGACCAATTCAGGTGTTATCCAACTTGATCCTTGGCTTGAACCATTCAGAGATTCTTTAAAACACAGATTTTCAAAAGCACAGCAATGGATTAAAACCATCGACGATACCGAGGGTGGTATTGAGAAATTTAGCAGAGTTTGTGAAGCTCCTATAGATTCCTTGGTCACAACTAACCATCCCAGGGTACCGAGAAGTTTGGATTCAATGTCGATAAGAAGAACAACATCACATACAGGGAATGGGCTCCGAATGCAACACAAGCATTCTTGATTGGCGATTTTAGTATTTCTCTCCCTCGTTCAAAACTCTCAGGACGTCGAACATTAACATCGTGTAGATGATTGGAACCGCGAGTCTCACCCTATGAAGAAGGATCCTTATGGGGTTTTCGAAATTATTCTACCTGCAAAGGATGGCAAACCAGCTATCGCACATAATTCTAAGATCAAGGTAAGCGGCTCTGGCCAACTGCTTTATTTACCCCCGCTAACCCCACCAGATCTCTATGATTACACCTTCCGGCGAACGAATTGAACGAATTCCTGCATGGATCAAATATGTCACACAAGATCTCTCCGTCTCCCCAGTTTACGATGCTCGATTTTGGAACCCACCTGAGTCCGAACGATATGTCTTCAAGCATCCCAGACCAAAGAAGCCAGAAAGTGTTAGGGTATATGAGGCACACGTTGGTATCTCTTCCCCAGAACTACGGGTTTCCACATACAAGGAGTTCACAAAGAACATGATACCAAGAATACACCATTTGGGTTATAATGTTATTCAGCTTATGGCTATTATGGAGCATGCATATTATGCAAGTTTCGGTTATCAAATCAACAGTTTCTTTGCTGCAAGCAGTCGATATGGTACACCTGATGAGCTGAGAGAGCTTATAGATACCGCACATGGACTTGGTATCACTGTGCTGCTTGACGTAGTTCACAGTCATGCTTCCAAAAATGTATTGGATGGGCTCAATGAGTTCGATGGAAGTGACAGCTGCTATTTCCACGAGGGTCCTAAAGGAAAGCATGAGTTGTGGGATAGTAGACTTTTCAACTATGGATCTCATGAAGTCTTGAGATTCTTGCTCAGCAATTTACGATTCTGGATGGACGAATACAACTTTGACGGATTCCGATTCGACGGTGTTACGAGCATGCTTTATACCCATCATGGAATTGGAACGGGGTTCTCTGGTGGTTACCATGAGTACTTTGGTCCATCTGTTGATGAGGACGGTGTTGTCTACCTCATGATTGCCAATGAGATGTTACACCAACTTTATCCAGAATCGATATCTATTGCAGAAGATGTTTCGGGAATGCCCGCCTTGTGCTTACCATTAGCACTCGGTGGTGTCGGGTTTGATTACAGACTTGCTATGGCCATTCCTGATATGTGGATCAAGATCCTCAAGGAAAAGAAGGACGACGAATGGGATCTCGGAAATATCTGCTTTACTTTGACGAACAGACGTCATGGTGAGAAGACTATCGCATACTGCGAGAGTCACGATCAAGCATTGGTCGGAGATAAATCCATTATGATGCACTTGTGTGACGCAGAGATGTATACAAATATGTCAAGACTTACAGAGTTCACGCCAATTATCGAGCGTGGAATGGCATTACACAAGATGATTCGCCTCCTGACATCCGGTCTTGGAGGTGAAGGTTATCTCAATTTCGAGGGTAACGAATTCGGTCATCCAGAGTGGCTCGACTTCCCTCGTGAAGGCAACAACAACAGCTTTTGGTATGCTCGTCGTCAATTTAATCTTCCAGATGATGATCTTCTTCGTTACAAAGCATTGAACGAGTTTGATTCCCATATGCAACATCTTGAAGCAAAGTATGGATGGTTACACAGTGATCAAGCCTATATTAGTTTGAAGAATGAGTCTGACAAGGTCATTGTCTTTGAGCGAGCTGGCTTGTTATGGATCTTCAATTTCAACCCAACCCAAAGTTTCGTGGATTACAGAGTTGGTGTCGAACAAGAGGGTACTTACAAAGCTGTTCTCAACACTGATACCAAGGATGTTGGAGGATTCGAAAGAATTGATTCTTCAACACGCTTCTTCACAACACCTTTTGCATGGAACGACAGAAAGAACTTTATTCAAGTATACATTCCAACCCGTACAGCAATAGTAAGTTTCCCTCTTAACATTACTGATACAAGAAACTAATCATATACAGGTTTTGGCACTTGAATCTACGCTATAAAAATTAGTAGATAAAATGGCTATTCGGCGGGCAAGCAGGTTGAAGAAGTGAGTAAAACAAACCTAGAATATGACCGAGAGATTGGAGATGGAAAAAGTATGCGGATTCTGCTTTTCAATACCTACCTCTGTATGTCGATAGATTTATTTTAGCCATGTGAGCGAGCCTTTGCAGCGAAGAAAAAAAATAGATTTTTTTTATTTTCTTCCCCGCCAATCAAAAAAAGAAATTTTGGTGGGAAAATAAATATGTGATTGTTCTTCGTAAATTCAACCAAATAATACTAGAAATGTAATAATCAAAGTATCATTGGATAAAGGCCGAGTGTAAATTGAGCAATTGTCTAATACAATTTACAATGTATGATTTTCCAAGATTTGATCTCGTCTCTCTGATATCGACGTTGTTGTTGATGATCTCAACTCGGGTCAAAACGGGAAGTCGGAATTTACGCCATCACGTGGGGGTATACGCTAACAATTAGTCGAGAAGCTCATTTTGCTGCTGGCTTCAATTTACCTCCTCATTTTGCAATACCATACCTCCATCAATCTTTGTATCTCCACTCACATCTTCAACGCTCTTCTCCATCCGTAAAGATGTTCAGGAGGTATGTACTTATATTTGAAAATATTTTGCCCTGTCGCAATGGGTGGCAATAGTCCAATTGAGCTGACTTTAAAACTTTCTATAGCGCCATCCAAAACTCTGCCCTCCGGGCTTCAAGAAGCGCCTTCAGACCAGCTTTGTCAACTGGTTTAAGAGCTGCTTCTGCTAGATATGCTAGTGATAGTGCAATACACGGCAAGATCCATCAAGTCATTGGTGCCGTCGTTGATGGTAAGTGGCATGGAAAATTCTTTCTCGGCAACGACGTCAAACTCCGGATCTAGGGATTACATGGGGGACGAGCTTTCAATACCCTGCAACTGCATACTGACCACATCTGAACAGTTAAATTCGATACCGAGAAGCTCCCACCCATTCTTAACGCCCTCGAAACCACTAACGGTGGTAACAAACTCATTCTTGAGGTCGCAGTACGTCAGCAATACAAGGAATAAATCAACGTCGAATACGGACTGACAGGGATAACAGCAACATTTGGGAGAGAATGTCGTCAGAACTATTGCTATGGATGGTAAGAGAACTCGATCTCGAAGGATACAAGCACAAAGATTGACTCAACTCGTTTATAGGTACCGAAGGTTTAGTCCGTGGTCACCGCGCAACCGATACTGGATCCCCAATCTCGGTACCAGTTGGTGTAGGAACCCTCGGTCGTATCATGAACGTTACTGGTGACCCAATCGATGAACGTGGACCCATTAAGTGTGACAAGAGACTTCCAATTCACGCCGATGCTCCAGCTTTCACCGAACAATCTACCTCTGCTGAGGTTTTGGTCACTGGTATCAAGGTTGTCGATTTACTCGCTCCTTACGCTCGTGGTGGAAAGATTGGTCTCTTCGGAGGAGCTGGTGTCGGAAAGACTGTGTTCATTCAAGAGTTGATCAACAACATTGCCAAGGCACACGGTGGTTACTCTGTTTTCACTGGTGTTGGTGAGCGTACTCGTGAGGGTAACGATTTGTACAAGGAAATGCAAGAAACCTCCGTCATCCAACTTGATGGAGACTCCAAGGTCGCTTTGGTCTTCGGTCAAATGAACGAGCCCCCCGGAGCCCGTGCCCGTGTTGCTCTTACTGGTGTATGTATCATTTTTCCTTCTTCCTTTTTCATCGTTTTTTTTTTCCTTTCCCACTTACCTTAGGACCTTCCCCCACTTTTCATTCATTCCTTCTGTTCCATTGACACCCTCATAATTTTCCTTGATACCTTCATTCCTTCCCTAAACACCATCATGCCTTCCTTAATAGCTTTATACCCCCTCTCATCACCTTCCTACCTTCCTCGATACTCTTATCTTTCCTTGTCGCACCTTCCCACTGCACTCTTGCTTTCACAATGGAGTTTCCAGACTTCTTTTATCTCTTTTTCCACTTCTTCTTCTTCTTCTTCTTCTTCTTCGTTATGTCACTACGAAGTCGAATTTCAAAGAAGGTTGGTTGAAATCGACTGGATCGTGCGGGTTGAAACCAACGACGATGCCGAAGTCGAAGTCTACATCGAAGTCAACAACGTCCTTGAAACCGAATCATGGCTCCACTGCTGTGATGAAGACTTGGTTGAAGACAAATCCACAAGTTTCCTCAACATCCACCAAGTCGATTGAGCAATCGTCGAGTCAATCGTTGGTCCTTTCTGCCACCAAACGTTCAATCTCAACAACATCGTTCGAGTCGACTATCGATGTTGTCGATTGTCCTACAAATGGCCACTTGTCCAAGTCTGATTTTTCTTTGGAATCGTCAACGTTGACGCTCCCCACTGGTATATAAACCCTGATTTCAGAGAGCTATTCAAAGACCGTAGCAACTACGATAGTATTGCCGATTGCTCACCTTTATCTTTGGCTCCGAACCTTGGTTCTATTCTTGCAGCAAACAACAAGCCACCTACGATAGCGTTCTTCAAAATTCTACCTTCACCATCACCGACTCTGCAGTGGGGGGTTTATGCTTTAGTGTTCGAGAAGCATGGTCAGCAACCCATGCTGTATGTTGGTCCTGGTACTTCTGCAACAAATGGTGTCAGTGGCAGACTTGAGGATTACAAATCAGGCTCCAACAATCTTCCACGCTTTGTTAACAAGGCTTCTAATGAAGGTTTTCAATTGTCTCATCGTGGACTCTTATGTTGGACCGATATGCCATCACCCGGTCTTGTTCCTCGTGTTCGAGCTCGGTTCTTAGCTCTTGAAGCAATGTTCACTATCATGTTTCATGCTTGCATTCCTGCCATCACAGATATGTATCTTAAACATCTATATATCTGGAGTCGAGATACAGTGGAGTGGAAACCTTTATGCTCTCATATTTCACTCAATGAAGGCATTCGAGGAGATCTTACTCTCAGCAAAGAGGAACTAGAAGTCGTTGCTGCTATTCGCGCTGCAAGAGCCACAGTACGAGGCAATATAAACAGTCAAATACATCGTTCGAAAAAACGCGCTGCTGATTCAGAAGCATACCGTTTGAAGGTTCGCATAGATAAGAACGCATGGGCTGAGAAGAACCAGGACAGGGTCAACAAGACTGCTGCTAAGAGTCAAAACAAATCAAGGGAGCTTCGTCGTTTCTACTGCGGTGTATGCGAGATTGCCTTTCAAAGTGATTCGGCTCTCCAGAAGCATATTCTCACAAACGACCACGTCGATTGTTTGGCTGGTGTTACGAAGTCTGCACCATCTAATCATGTCATCGCCCCTACTGCTGCTCGTGATGCTGCAAAGGCCAACAAGACTCATTACTGTTCAACATGCGACAAGGCTTTCGGCGATGATTTCAATTTAAGAAGACATGAGGCTACATCGTCTCACGCTAAGAGGGTCGAGCGACTCAAATCTTAAGCAATCTTTCACACATTTCACAACATCATCTTGGAACTAATACAACTTATATCTTTGTACAATTGCTAATAAATGTCATAACATTTAGTTGACTATAGCTGAGGAATTTCGTGAGCAAGGACAAGATGGTGAGTTTGTTTTCATTCAAGTTTGAAAAATGATGACTTTTACTAACTTTTTTCACTAGTCTTGCTCTTCATCGATAACATTTTCAGATTCACCCAAGCTGGTTCTGAGGTCTCTGCGTTGCTCGGCCGTATTCCTTCTGCTGTCGGTTACCAACCTACTCTCGCCGTCGACATGGGTCTCATGCAAGAACGTATTACCACCACCACCAAGGGTTCCATTACCTCCGTCCAAGCTGTCTACGTACCAGCTGATGATTTGACTGATCCCGCCCCTGCTACTACCTTCGCCCATTTGGACGCCACCACTGTCTTGTCCCGTGGTATCTCTGAGTTGGGTATTTACCCAGCTGTCGATCCCCTTGACTCCAAATCCCGTATGTTGGATCCCCGTGTTGTCGGACAAGATCACTACGATACCGCCACCCGTGTCCAACAAATGTTGCAAGAGTACAAGTCCCTCCAAGATATCATTGCCATTCTTGGTATGGATGAATTGTCAGAAGCTGATAAGTTGACTGTCGAGCGTGCTCGTAAATTGCAAAGATTCTTGTCTCAACCGTTCACCGTCGCACACGTTTTCACTGGTATCGAGGGTGTTCTCGTTGACTTGAAGAGCACCATTGCCAGTTTCAAATCTATCATGAACGGAGAGGGTGATGATTTGCCAGAAGGTGCTTTCTATATGGTTGGTGACTTTGCATCAGCACGTGCAAAGGGAGAGAAGATTCTCGCAGATTTGTAAGTTATTAACATCTGAATATATCTTGTATAATGGGACTATGCTAACGTCCATGATTTATAGGGAGAAATAGATGAGATGATAGAAAGGGGATGATGTGTATAATTCCAGATGGATGAGAGATGAAGATGAATGAAAAGGGGAATGGGTAGGCAGCGTTGGAGCTTGGGCTGTGTACAGACTTGGGAAGGTCCGAGACAGAAAAATATCCTCTGATTATCGCATCGCCTTTTAAAAGCTAAGCCTTGTAACAACTCACCAACTATTTTCTTTATTGATGTTAAATGATTTGATGTTTGATTGCTTGCTTTGTTGGGGAATGTTTTATGGGGTGTGATTTGATGTATTGTGAATGTATACTGGGTATTCATGACATCATTCTAGACTTGTGAACATCAACGACTTTGAGCCTCCTACCGAGCCATAATGATGCGTTGAGTACGCAAACGCAAATGCGAAAATCGAATACCTTTAGGTGCTTTGGATTGTCTGGCATATTTGCATGCAATGCATTGGATGTTTAAATGTTTTGGATCTCTCAAATACTTTAAATGTTTAGAATATTTTGAACATTTAGAATACTTTGAACGTTCTGAATGCTTTGGTTCTCTCAGGCTCTCAATGTTTAAAATGATTTGAAAGATTCAGAAATCATATCTTGTAGGAACTTTCTACTCCTACTCGCTACATAGCCGCGTTGGCTCTGATGGCTATGGATGAACTTGATATAGATATGCTTGTATATACATGTATAAGTACTACATGTATAGTTAGTTACATGTAGATTCTTAGTTCCTTAAAGGCACAGACAATTTCTCTCCTTGGGGACTACTATTATGATTATCGTCGTCGTTGTCATTGTGGTAGGAAGATAGGTATGTTTGTATTTATATGTGTGTATGTATGTATATATGTATGTTTTACATATAATAACAAGATGAGCAATTAATCAATTGGTCATAATCACATCACATCACCCCACACTACACCATACTACGCTCGGGTGCGGTGTAGTGTAATATAATATTTGAGATGGCGATATATATACATACATACATACATCTTTAGATCCATGGAATCTTTAATTCTTCCTTTCTACGAGGTTGGGGTATACACATCACACCACACCACGCTCTTCTTCTCTCCTCTCCTCTCCTCTCCTCTCCTCTGCTCCCATTCCTCCTTCCTCTCCACACTCTCCTCTTCGCGCTTCATCTCAATACAAGAAATTATTAATAAATGGATTCTGGAAATATGCATATATCTGTCCATCCCTATCTATCTATCTATTTATCCGTCTATATATCTATTTACCAACGAAACCACCATACCCCTCCCTCCCCTCCCTTCCCCTCGCTTAACGAGCGATGATTATACACATACTGTAATACATAACTGTACTACTACATCTTTTATACTACTGCGCTCACTTGCTCTATAGTGTTCATATCCATATCCATATCCATATCCATATCCATATCCATATCCACCAAATGCACTAAATACCCACCTACCTACCTACCCGCCTATCTATCGATATTAAATCCAAATAGCTATTCAATAATCCTTATTATACATTAAATACCTTATATATATACACTTACACACATACACACACACACATACAAATCTTCAACATCATTCAAATACCATTTTTCGAAGACTACTTTCCATTTCCAACCTTCCACATACTATATAAGCACCTTCCTCACAACAACTTTTAGTATGTTCACTTGGTAAAAATTTCATTCCATTCCATTCCATCGATTCCTGTTCTATTTAATGCATAACATACCGTACGTAGAATATCAAACGTAGGTATGTACGTCCTCACTATCTCGCATGCATATACTATATCTAATCCGTCCATCCATCCATCCATGTATGTCTTTCTTTTGATCAGTTTCATCCATCCATCCATCCATCCATCATTCTATGATACACCTCACCAACCCCCTGAAATGCTTCAAAAACCCACAAAAACCATTCATCCATCCAGTTATGCATCCTAAGCTCCTTCCTCCCATCCCATCCCGTCCCGTTCCATCCCATCTTTTACTTATCCCACCCAAACCCCATACAACATCCCTCAAAAACACTTAATTCCCTAACCACATTCCACATCCCAACTCCTCCAACCGCAAGTCAAAAAAAGCAATTGCAACATCTCTGGGTATAGTGCCATTTCTCCCATCCCAAAAAATAAACCGTATAATGTGCAAAAGTTCAAGTCGAAAAACAAAATCAATATCGCAAACGCCATCCACACCCACACCTACACCATCCCAATTTCCATGACCATCCTATACTATTCCCACCGAAATGCTTTGGGTATTATACCTATAGAAAAAGTGCGTGACAACAAAAAATATGAAGAAGTAAAGTTATAATAAAGAAGCAATTCCGAGAAATTATAATTTCGTATTCGTGAAACGTCGGATTGTACTACAAGGAGGATTGTATCGTAGGAATCGTAGCAAGGTAGAATAACCACCATGAAGTATAAAAAGTGACTAAAAGTCAACTTGCTTTTTCCAACCCCATTGATCCTTCTTGTTGAATGCTGTACAAACTTCCATGCAATATGCTGTAATTGTATCAACACTAGTCCATGGTCCAATAATTGTAGGTTCACCCTTTAAGGACAAATCTTTCAAAAGTTTGTATCCGACATGATGACTTTGTCTCCATGCATCATGCCTTTTCAAATCTTGTGATTGTTGTTTAGACCAAATTCCACGATCCTTTGCTCGATCATCTTCAGTATTACCTGGTGAAGTAGGCATGCTAATAAAAGCACGAGTTGATACTTCAAGACAAACAGCATTAAGATGAGCAGATAATACTTGAAGAACAGGAATATCTTCACTGATATTTTTAAGCCAAGCAAGCATTGGTATAATTGTATCCCAATTTTGAGCATTCTGACTTCTTTGGCTGTAGCTAGTTTCCCTAGGACTAGCACAAGGAAGTCTATTGAAATATCTCATGTACTGACAGATACTTTCAATCACAACCATAACCCCAGCCGTTCGTTCACCAACAGGCTTGAGTTGATGTTGGTTACCATTAATCCTTGTCTCATGTTCACCTTTCTTCTTTAGACTATAAGCCAAAGTTTTAAGTTGGTCAGATCTACTCGTAGAGATACTCTGAGGAGTCGTTACAGTGATATTTGCGCCCGAGGGAGTTTGAGGATTTCCATCACTAGAAGAAACCCTGACCATAGCGGTACCCCTAGAACCCTCATTCTTCTTGGGTGTAGCAAGTAAACCTTTTTGAGATGGACCAGGGCGCGTAGGAGACTTCAATGGACTAGGAACAGTCTTTCTAGCAGTCGTAACATCAAGATTGTCAGGACGTTTAGCCCGCTTTATTGGAGGTTCAGATTTTGAAGGTGGAACATCACCAGGGCGTTTCCTAGAGACGGTCTTTCTGCTCTGAGTTGATAAAGGTACATCCTCTTCAGATTCTGATACCGATTGATCCATAACAATATTGGCAGATAAAACAGGAGCTTTCTCTTTCTTTGAAAGATCATAAGCCATCATAGCTTCAAACCCTTCCTTCTTTCTGATATTCTCAAGTTTGGTAAAATCTTGTGAAGGTCTCGGTGATAATCTAACTAATCGTTCAATAGTTGTAGCTTTCCTCCTAGGATAAGGCAACCTGACAATTAATGATTGACTCGTAGCTGGAGCTTTTGAAACCTCACGAGGTTTTTGTAATGGTGTGTTTGAGGCAGATCGTTTGGGAGGATGACCGACTTTGGCACCAGTAACAGTCTTACGAGCAACACCAGGTGCATCCGGTTTACGAGCTTGAGTATGACGTTCTTCAACGGTCAATGAACTCGACTTTTCTTGACGATGCTCAGGCGCAGAAGTAGTCTTTTCCCCTTCCTTTTGCTTATGTTCCGCTAATGCTGCTTCAACAATGGGAGGAAGTGTTGGTGAAAGTAAAGGTGGAAGTACAAAGGGGGAAACAGTTCTTGGAGGAGTTGTTGGTGATTCTTGTTGCAATGATAACTCTTTAGGTGGAGGTTTCTTTCCACTAACGGAAGTCTTGGACTTTGATGGAGTGTTTGATGTGGATGCCTTTTGATCCGATTTCTTAGGGCTATCAAACGTGGTAGGAGTTGTTAAATCGGCGGGAAGTGGTGATAGCAATGGTGGTAAATGATTAATAGGTTTTCCTGATGATTTGTATGATTTCGTCTCCGCTGCTCCCTTGGAGGATTTAGATGCATGGTCATCTGACTTGCTCAAATTGGAAGGAGGGGCTTTTCCCTTGGATGGATTATTATCTGGTTTGACGATTTTTTGAAGATGCGAATTCGCTCGATCAGTTCTGGCACGCTTTTCTGCATGTGACGGTTCATCTGATTCAAGTGATCGTTTAGTGTTTCTGCCATCTGCAACCACTCTTCGTGGAGACTGTGGTCGAGGAGGTAAGCTGTGCTTCATGGGTGCATTCCATGTGGGAATTGAAGGGCTCATTTTTGAGGATGATTTATTTTGTGGTGCGTTTATTTCCTTTGATCTCGAAATATCCTTTGTTTGTTCTGTGCGAGTTTTGACGCCATTGGTGCCATTGGTGAGATGATGTGGTCTGGTTGGGTTGCTTCGGGAAGGGGGATTTCTATGACGTTCTTAGCGTTTGCTAGTAGTATTCTGGATATATCAATCATCGAACATACCTATCAATTCCATTCTTGACTACATGCTCTGATCTACTGGCAGAGTGTACCGCAGACCCATTCCTTTGTACTTCACCATTTGAAGAACTCTCGAAAGATCCGCGAGCCGTTGGAGTCGCATTGGAGATATTGCTTGTTGTTCTTGCATGACCTTTCGGACGAACTGAATCCGGGGTATCAGATGTTCTTGATGTAGGCTTGATTCCATCTTTCTTCATCTTTTGGTAAGCTGCGAGAGAGAACTTTTTGTTTGGGTCTCTTTGAGGAGTATTCAAGCTACTTCGACCTGCACTATTTGTTGGACTTTCGACTGGATCTTCATGATCAAAAGCTCGTGGAACCTGAAGGTCGCGATCTCCTGTAGAAAAAACCGTCATATATTGAAGCCTGCGAGCTTCTGAATGTTCGTTGGGTAGGGTCCAAGGTATCCCTATGAGCTCTTCGTGTGATCGCGAATTCCATCTTCCTTTGTCGGCATCGATGATTTCCAGGAGGTGCGGCATCTGCAAACAGTCAATAAACGTGGTAAGACATTCCTCGAATGTGCGAGCTCACTTCTGGGAGTTCATCTTGGGCGAAATCACGAAAGAGGTTTTGCAGTCCCCCGATGGTAGCTGTGTTTCTCGAAGCGACTTCCATAGCTTTCTTCTTTTCCATCCTCTCTGTAGCAAGCATATCAGCAATCACGAATGGATCAAATCCCCTCTTCCCTATCCGATCGCGGTGTATGGACGACATTCTTGGCGGGAGTATGTTTTGATGATATCCTTCATCGAAAACAAAGATGGATGAATTGAAGAGAGTGAAATGGGAAACTTACCAATAGTAAAACGGATTTATGATACGCGCGCAACGTGAAGTTATTTGGTAGGGTAGTTTGACAATAGACAGGTTTGAATAATTTTTTTGCTATTGTGATGTTTCGTAGCTATTGGTGAATATCACGGCCTAATCATTGTCGCAACAATACCATATGCACCACAATAGAGTCGCGACCAGACGAAATTATCGGGAAAGGTGAATTGAAGTATTTCCCAGATTGAAGGGGATCCTTGTTATTTCGCGATTTAATCAATTGTTCTCTTTCTTTCTCTCTTTCGATTTAAAGGTCCTTCTCCTTTTTCTCTTATCGATTTCGTGAAGTCTGTCGAGGAATAGCGAAATTATAATGTGTGGACGGAGGTAGGTTGTATGTAGTATGTGGTATGTGGTATGTAGGATGTAGTAGGATGTAGTATGTAATTGTGTATGGATGGATGATTTGCGGTACGGGGGTAAGGTTACGAGGAGTGTGGTGGTTTGTTTGATGATTGTCGTGGTGGAATTGTTTGGTCGGGACATTTCTTTTTTTGGGGGTCCTTGCTCTATGGGTGGTTTGGGCGGTTTGGGCGATAGATAGTGAGGTAGTCTGGTCTGGTAGTAGTTTAGTAGTGGTCTGGGCATAGACTTTCACCACTCATCCACTTTTTAATTGGTATGAATGAGTTGCAAGGTTCGTGAGATGGAGATAGAGATAGAGATGAAGATGAAGATGAAGATGGAGATGGAGATGGAGATGCAGACGAAGATGGAGTTGAAGATGGAGAAGGAGATGGAAATGAAAACGAAAATGAAAATGAAGATATACCTCAATACCCTTACCATTTCGCACATCCTCACATCTTGATTATTCTCGTCTCATGGTGGTCAATTAACTTCATGATCCAAATGTTATATTCTGATATTGATATCATCCAATCCATATAGAGAATACTACCTCGATACCTAGCATGTAGATATATACATTCAGTGTCGCCCTAAAAAACAAGTTACGGACATCCGTGAATCATCTGAGGTAAAGTTCAACAATAGATCTATATAATGTTCATGTGTCATTCATATATGAATGATGGCGAAGTACCAAATACCAATACGCATATTGCAGAGACAACTGTAGAGTTGAGATATGTGTGAACGTGATTTAACATTCAAACATAATAACATATCATGTGAATCAAGATTGACTGTACCTACCTTCCTAGTATATGGATGTATGAATCACCTTTTCCTCATTATTCTATTTCCAATTCGTTCTTCCCCCTCTGCATCACGAACCCTACTTCCCCATCCCTAACCCTTCCTCGAAGTTAAAACATCATAAACCTAACGCCCCCCATTAATCCCCCAGCCCATCACCCCTCCTCCAAGTCGAGACAACGCGACGAATAAGATAGCATGGAGAAAAGGTTCATTCCTCATGTGATTGTGATGCAAATCTTCTCCGGACGTGTAACAATCGGTGAAAAACTTTAAAGTGTATATGTACCTATATATGTATATGGAATTGGAATCGTAACGAGCGAGTAATTCGCGTAGGAAAAGGGTATCAAATCATCACTACCCAGGTTAAATCATTTCATATCCTTAACTATACAAGAGTAGGGAAATTGGGAAGTACCTAACTACTACATAAAATGCATCATCATATACAACTACATTCTTCTAGGTGGCGACTTGAAATACATACACTGCATTATTGTAATTATCTACATTTTGGTGTTCAATTAAGTATCCTCTATTTCCTGAAAGATTATATTTCTTCCCCTTTTTGCTTTCCCTCCCCCCTTTTCAATGCTAGCTAGGTACCTACATATTTCGCCTCTGTTGTAAAATTCGGTTCTGGGAATAATTTGTAAGTGCATTATTACTCTCCCCTGATGGTTGTTCTCCCGATGCTTTTGCATGACATCGATCACACAACCAATTACCTCTCTCGACTCGGCGTCCAAATTTCTCAGCACATTCCCGATGGTAGTCACCATCAACACAAAGCTATAAAGCAATTAGTCAGGTACACCTAGAGTAAACATATGATAAATAAACTCACTCTGCCACTACATTGTATAGCACTACTTTGCCATACTGAAACTTGATGACCACACACGCAATCATGAGGACCTCTCATCATAGGCTCTACGTCTGCGGGCTCCACGTTTGGAGTTGACTTTGATTCCGAATTCGACTTGGATTTCATCTCGTCCAATTCCTTCTTTCCCTTTTCAAACATCTTTTCACAACAAGACATAACTGAACCGACTTTGAGATCACCCCTTGCTACCCACAATTCAATCTGCTTGCGCCATTCTTTCTTTCGAGCCTTCTTCTCGGCAAACCAAACACGATTTCTCGCTACAAATCTTGTGATTGTTTCCGGAAGATGAGATTGATTAGTGAGCCGCTCGGCCATGATGAACTCTTCCCACTTAATAAAGTACTCCTTTTCGTCATCTTTAACATCCGTGTAATCATTAATAATCCATTTTCGTTTATGGAGAAGGTAAGATTCGTCATTCTCATCATCAGTATCGGGTAACTCATCTCCAGGTTTCAAAACCCGCCTCGTGCGGTAATCATTGAATTCTCGGTTTTTGATGTCAGGAGCATATGCAGATCTAGGATATGGACCATGTCTGACATCAGGAACGTAGTGCTTATCCTTGGTTCTGGCTGGTGAAAGAGCCAGGCGTCTAATATAACCAGGTAGCGGGGCAGAACTCTCACCCTCGTTTATGTCGAGATCATTGTTCGACATTTCTGGCGACGTTTGGCGTGAAGTTTGGCGTGAGGTTTTGGGTGATGGAAATGAAGTAGTTTTGAAGTTCAAACGACTAAGGATTTCCGAATCTGGCCATTGATTGTTTAGAGGTCCTTCCCTATCTTCCGCCCAAGAATAGTCACCAGAAAGATATTTCTCCATATCCAACAAAGTGTTAACTTGCCCAAACTGAATACTTTGTAAAGGGTGAATCTCCCTCGACTTTCGAGACTCTTTGTTGATTTCGATGAAAAACGAAGACCTGGGGCGAACGTGAAATGTAAATCGCAAATGTGTGGTTTTGAAATGGAGTCGAAGACTTTCCATAGATTTAGTATCTAGATTACATATAGGACACGTGAATCCTACTACCACATGCGTTTGTTTGATATTATATGCTTCCGCATTTGCTTTGCTGACCGTATAAGTCACAGTTTCCCCGGTGTCAGTCGCCGTGAAAGGAGTTTCCGAAGTTTCTCTAGCCCAATGAGCTCTTAATTTCTTGCCCTGAGCTTTTGCACTCAAAGCTTTGAGGTTATATGTTGGAACGTTTGCACGAACACGTCTTTGACCACGAGAGGGGCTTTCGGGATCTATTGTTGTTGCCTTTTGCGGAGACAGAATTTGAGCCAAAATTAACTCAGGAGCTAACTCTGGAACCGGCGTCGGCAGTTTTGGTACTTCGATATGTTCTTCTTTTTTATGTAGATGACTTGGGAGTGACCATTGTACATCTAATCTCAATGATGCAGAGGTTTCAATACTTTCCCCGTCATACAGTAGCTCAATCTCTGCTGTGTTTCGCTTGCTATCCCAATCAAATAGCAAAAACTCGCATCTTATTTGACGTACATCAGTAAGCTCTGATTCTCCTTTGATTATTCTTTTTGCGAGGCGACTGTTATGTGGTAGACTGGAAAGTGCCAAAGGCAACCAGTCTCTTCGATTGGCGCGGAATGGCTCGATCAAAAATTGAACTCCATATTTCCCAAGTTCGTTTGGAGCTTGTAGTTGATCAAATGAATCACCAGAGGTTGAATCTTGAGAGAGGACCTCCGAGGGTATTATAAAGGGTGGTAAGTACATGGGAAAGGTATCATTTTGACGACCTTCAGATATCATTCGAATTCTCCCAGTCTGAGGTTGTCGATAGATATCTGTAAATGACCCATCTTCCGAAATACGAAGCAAAACCAAAGTACACTTTATATTGGAGTATTGGCTCGTGTTTCCATCTCCAATTTCTTCAACAGTTTCTTCAAAATTTGAGTTTTGAATGATACTGGCAACCTGGATCCGTAGCAATTTCCGAAAGTCCACGGGGTTTTTTGTTAATTTCAGTACAGAGTCAATGCGAACTCGATCGGATTTTGATTTTTTGAGACCGTAAAAATCTGTGGGCTTAATCTTATTTACCTGAGATTTACTAGGTAAACGTGACGGTGGAGATTCTTCACTTGTAGAACGATTGAGTGAAGACGGCTCCATTATTGAAGCAACAGTAGAAGTTGAAGACATGGATCGACTTGAAGGGTCATGAGTCGAAACAGGAGCTAAGTCGGTATTGGTGGTCTTTCTTCTTTTGATAGGCCTTATATCTTCATCCTCATCGTCTTCCTCATCAGATGCCAAAATTTCACGTTCATGCTTTTGAGGCGGTGTGATAATCTTGAGAGATGAATATGAGGAACCCATCTTGAATTTCTCTCGGTATCTTATAGCCTTTTCGAGGTTGCCTCGTAAAAAGGGGCGGAAAGGTTGACGATGATTTGATAACCAGTTTTCAATCCCGATTCCTCCTCCATTGATGCCTGCTGGTGACATTTCATTATCGTTGAACCTTTCACTGGCCACTACGCGCCTTTCAAAAGAAAGAAGAAATGGTGAGACGAAGTGAATCCCAAATTCTAACCGACAGGGGTTCAGCAGAACAGCCAATGCTGAATTCCCAAGATTTGTACTTTTTATTTGAGTACTTTGCTAGGTAGGGAGGTAGGTATGTACTTGAGTATCCACGGTATCAAAACAATGCCCAAGTGAAGCTTTTTGGAAATATCGCACGCGTAATGCCGTGTTTTTGTAAGGGTAACTCGAAAAGCCTTACAAACAGGAAGGAGTGTTACAGGATTGAACAGGAAAAAAAAAGACAAACAGCCTTGTGGGTAAAGAGCGTGTGGTTGTAGTATCTGAGTACAATATTAATCGAAAGAAGAGAGGAATGAAGATTGTATGAGGTAAGGAGTACCTAAGTAGAAGATATAAAGCAACTTACACTATCAAAGTGTCAGAGGCAGGTAGCAAAGGATTATTTAGAGGTAGCTTAAGAGGATGGGAGAAGTCGAATTATTTTTTTGATTGTATTGATACATAATTTTTTGGTGCCACTTGTGTTGTCGCGTCGATAGTTAGAATCAATATCTCTTCTCTTCTCTTCCCTTCCCTTTCTGATTCTGATAGATACCCACATCTACCTACGAAACGAAGGTAATAGGTGATACTCTATTTTAGAAACCCACATGCATGTCTTCAATCACCTGGGCAAGCTGAATAATGGCTCCTATTTCAGCATCGAACCATTCATCAATATTTTAATATTTCTTGCAGCATGGGATGCAGGTCTCCTTAAGGAAGGAGTTGCCGAGGTAAGTACCAGGGCTATGTGCTCTTAGCTTCAACCTTAAATTTCTTATCGGTTTAACCGATATCGCCGTTAGTGTCATCTTGTCTACAGGTAGGAAGATCAACATCATTGAACATCTAATAGGTGAATGAATAATCTCATTGTTTGGGAAAGTAAAGAAAGCTCTTCCATTCAATACTTGTTCATTTATCATCAAAACCCTCAGAATTCTTCACCCTTTAAACTATACATAATTGCATTTAAAACTCACTAGCAAAGAATCATACTGCTGCTGTATACAGATATACTGTCTTTGCAATCGTCCATTGCAGCTTCTTTAACTCACAACATCACCTTCATGAGTTCCAACCAGCAAACAACTAAATTTTATAGGCATGGCTAGATCTTCGATATCTACTCGAGCTCTGCGGACCCCACCTCGATCTACCAGAGGAAATCCTACTTTTTCATACGCAGAACCTCCGACCAGCGATGACGATCTAGAAGAGGAAGAAAATGGCGATGTCGATGAACAATCACATAGTGATATCTCTCATGCGCCACCTGCCAGACGCTCTCGGGCACGCACCCGAAATGTGCGGGAACCGCGGTCTGCGAATGATAAACCACAAGTAGCTATTACGAAAAGCACTCGGCAGAAGCCGGTAATTTCGTACGCAGAATCATCGACTGATCATGATTCGGAGGAGGAGGAGGAGGAAGAAGAAGAAGACGCCAACGAAGATAATGAACCATCCTATAGTGGCGCAAGTCATACGCCCCGCGCAAGACTCTCTCGAAATGCTTCACACTCTCGTTCTTCTGCCAAGCGAAGCCAATGCAATTCCCATGAATCAACGCCGAAGAGAAGAAAACAGAATCAATCAGCCTCTAGCAAAAGATCCCGCGTTCAATCACCAGCTATGCTCGTAGAAAATCCTGAAGCTATTCCGCCATGGCAGACTCTTCCATATCATGTCCTAGTGCAAATATTCGAGTACGCCACATATCCACTATATGAAGAAAGAACCTTTCAACCTCTTCCATCTGGGAGATGGCTACTAGATGTCGCATATCTTTGTCGGGGGTTCGCCGAGCCAGCCTTTACAGTATTGTACAATTCGCCTCCTCTTGTTCCAATGGATAAAGCACATCGGTAAGTAACTTTGAAAGTCTGGATGAAAGCTCCCTAGCTAATTGTATGATTAGACTCGTAGATCTACTCAAATCTGACCCTGCGATGTTGGCTTTTGGCTACAGACAGAAAGTTGTCAACCTTCGTATTGAAGTCAGGCAAGTTGCTGCCTATTCTCTACCTGGCAGTGGACTTCTGGATTTGCATGGCTTAATAAAGGACTTGCCAAGATTGGCGGACCTGGAGTTTTACGATCAGAAAGACTCGAAGCCTTTCAAACAACTTGACGATTCGATTAGATGGGAATATCCAGTTGCGGTCTTTGAAGCACTGGAGCAT
The DNA here is from genome assembly GCA_004786245.1 of Botrytis hyacinthi. NCBI lineage: Eukaryota > Fungi > Ascomycota > Leotiomycetes > Helotiales > Sclerotiniaceae > Botrytis > Botrytis hyacinthi. The sequence goes on from PQXK01000013.1 coordinate 94,345, forward strand.
GTTGAACCGGCTGCAGACATTACCAAAGGAGACAAAACCAGTCTTTGCAAACTAAGAAGCTGGCGTTGGTCGTCCAGACTAGCAGGTAAGAGGTGGCCCATTGAAAAGATCCGCGAGATTCACCTTAAGCCATCTTTCATTGGACTAAAGAAGATTGCGTTTGTCAATTACCAAATTCGACATCCTAAAAAGGGCGAGGAGGATCCAAAACTTGAAGAATTATTGGGTGGAGCAATTTCCGCCCTAGAGGTACTGGAACACTTGATTTTCGAATCATCGACGCTACTTAATGCGAAATTGATGCCCCTCCTACCATCAAATTTGCGAAATCTGGAAATCACTAATTGTTGGGAGGTCACTGCTGAAATGCTTGGCGAATATCTCCTGACTAGTGGCAGACAACTTCGCTGTCTCACGCTCAATCATAACTCTGCCTTAAGTCTAGCCTTTCTGCCAGCACTTGGTGCAGCATGTCCATATCTGGAAGTCTTGAGAATGGACCTTCAGTATTTCGATGCCCATATCTCATACCACAGTGCTGAGCCGGATTATGATCAGTTACTCACGAGTAATCAAATTCCTGACTGGCCAACCACACTCCAATCCCTTGAGCTTCTTAATTTACGCAAATGGGACAAACAAGCCGCAGAAATGTTCTTTCAAAGCTTGTTGGATAGTGCAGGCGAGCTTTCGGATCTCCGAATTCTGATTCTGCAGACAAGTATTAACATCGCATGGAGAGATAGGGCTGCCTTTAGAGATAAATGGATCGGCACTTTGGGACAAGTTTTTAAGAGGGTTTGCGATCCCCCAAAACATTTTTTGAAAGCTTCGCAATTACCAAGAGTTGAACTTCACAAATCGGAAACAGATACCCAAGATACTGATCAGAGCCAAAGTCCCTCAAAGAAGCAAAAAGCTCGACCAAAGAGAAACTCCCTCCCACTCCGTCACAGCACACGCGCTAAACGTACAACCAACTATGCTGAAAGTCCTGACAATTCTAATGATGAAACTGACAATAAAGAAGATGAAGAAGAGGAGGAAGAAGAAGATGATGATGGTGTAACATCCACCCCTCCACCTCCATCTAGATCAGTTCCTTCAGCTCGCCAGGCTGCCCGAAGTCAGCGTGCTTCTCGGGAAATCCGTTTGTTAAAAATCACTGCGGGGATTGATGGATTTCCTTCTTCGCCACCTCAGACTCCTAGTTTGGGAGATGAAGATATAAGTGATGAGGACATTGATGATGGAGGTGAGAGTAAGGTTATGAATCGGAATGCAAATAGTAAGGACAAGGGAAAGGCGAAACAAAAGCGAAATGTGATTCAAGGAATGTGTGAGGTGGTTAATGTCAGAATTGATAATTTAAGACCGGCGGAGACGCAGTTTGGCGAGGCGGACTTTCTGGACAGTGAACCTGAAGGCGATGATGACTGGGATGGAGATGATGGGTTTGTGGAGGAAGGAGTAGCTTGGTGATCCACTTTGAGGCGCAACGGAAATTGGAGCATGATTTGCAAATTTTCTAATCAGATGATTATGTTTAGATGGAAAGCAAGGGGAGTCAAAGGGTGCATGAGGAAATGGCAGGAAATGACAGGGAAAGGTTGGGCTTGACTCATATGCATTTAATGGATGGATGGAAAGGGCGCTACGAATTATGAACATACGAATAGGATGGCACAGGGAGGCTTGGGTATCACAACTCTATGAATTGTTTAGGGATCGGATAGCTTCTTTGCGGAGCATTGCTGAACGCGGATACACATACGAATCACGATTACATACTAGGTTGCTAGCTTTTCTTCCGCGTTGTATTATAGTACGAATACAAGGAATGGCTGTATAAATATAATTTGGCTTTGCACATATCAAGATGGCTTGGTGTATGATTGGACTCGTATAGTGGTGTGTGATGTGATGGGTTTCTTTCTATATTGCTGTGTGGGATTGATGATATAGTGAGAAGAGATTGACATCCAAGTATAATTTTTGACGAGAATTCCAGAGCTCACTGGGGACTCAATCTCAAATCTGACCTCACCGGAATTGTCACTAACTTAGGAATGTCTTCATGGATATCGTCACTTGTATATACATTCCCCTTGATTTCAACTTCAGGTCATAACCCCTTTCGAACTTCACACCATATTTGAACCGTGATCAAGTTCAATCAAATTTAAAGATCTATCCTTCTCAATCAACATCTGCACCTACACATTGCATAGCATTACATCTACATTAGATATCAATTATTCAATTACTTACTATATAAACCCCATATTACCATCCCATTCCGTTCCATTCCAATCTATTCTATTCTATTCTCGTACCGCCTACAGGAAAACTTCAAGCGCCGAACCGACAACTCCAATCTATCAATAAAGTAAGTGACAGAGTCAGTCAGTGCGACTCTAGAAACCATATTCAAAATGTTCTATTATTGTCCTAACGCCCATTACTCCCTTTCATGTGCATTTCGTGCGTACCTCAGCTGGGTATCTATATATGTATACCCGACACTTCGTGGAGTGCTTTGCTTGCTTGCGCATGCGCATTTTCGTTGATATCATAAGTACCTATGTAGGTAGGTATCTATCTAGCAAGTAAAGGAACTAGAATAGCATAAAATAACGGAAAAATCAAAACCAAAACCAAAATCCATCTCCTCTATTTACGAAACTCCAAATGCCAAGCACTTTAGTTAACAGAAATGCCATTCCCATTCCCGTTCCCAGGTCCATTCGCGATAATCTCTCTGGGTTTCCAAGTATCTTCCTGTTTAGTTCCAGGCGGTAGCCAAGAAGCATTACTACTACCCCTCAGCCTCCCATTTCTGTCAAATGAATTGTCATCTGATCTCTTGTTATCCGAGTTGCCAGACGATAATGAGTATCCACCGCCTCGTGCTTGGATTGGAGATTCAAAGAGGACTTGGCCTTGAGTGACGGGTGTGAGTCTACCGGAGGTTGTGTTTAAAGGGAGAAGAGATTCTTCTTTAATATTCAACATTTTGGCTTTGCGGTCTGCTTTGTTGGAACCCTTGGTCCTGTCGTAGAGGTAGAGACCGAAGAATGTGAGGGCAATTCCCAGACCTTGAATTTTGGTTGTAGGGTTTTGGAACCAGATTATAGCGATCACAACGACGAAGACACGTTTTATGAGAGAGGCAACAGAATAGGTGACGGGAGAAACCATGCTGAGGAGAACGAATGCGATGATGTTTTGACCAAAGTGGAATGTTCCATTGAAGACAAATTCGAGGGCTAGACGTCCGTGGTCGAAGGCTTCGGGGTGGGAACTCAAATCAAGAGATCCATCGTGAAAGAAATCGCCTAAGAGAGTGATACCTTCTGACCAGAACCAGATAGGTGATGTAACAAGGAAAGCGAGCCCCGACGAGTAGCAGAGAAGATTGAGCTTATCTAACTTATTGGTACGCGGTTGACCTGCTGCTTCTGCGATTGCGGCTTCATTGAAGAGCCTTTTGGAGAATATATTTTGGGTGACAAATATTATGGCTGCGAGGAAAGCGTAGATTATACCAAATATATTTCCTCTAAATTCTGCGGAACAGGCGAGCATAACGCCGAGTGTGAGAGGAACGAGTGAGAGATATGTAGCCACTGGATAACGAATATTATATATAAGTCGATATGCGACCACTGTGAATAAGGGGGAAAGCCCCTTGATTGTGTGAACCAGTGAGACCGGAATTTTAGCTGTCGCGGTGGAAGATAGAAGATGACCACCGATTTGGAAAGCCGCTAAAGGTAGTGTAGTCATAATGACTTCTCGTGTAGGATATCGAATTCCATGTCGTAGAGCTGGAATTGCATTTTTGAGTTGTGGAAAAGTCGCGGAAAGCCAGGAGAAAAACAGACAATAGAATGCGACAAATGCAAATTGTATGAGAGTAAGAGTCGCAGGTTTCGGGAAAGCATTTAGAATCGATTTCGAAGATGTGTTTGTCAAGGCACTTGAAAGATACCATACTATACATAAGACCTGGACGAATTAAATTAGTGTTTGTCAACTATGTGTGGGAGATATCTACAAACAATTAATTTAGGAGAGACTGGAGCCTTTAGGGCATCCGAAATTTCATGTACGTTGGCACTCATACTCCCCTTTCTCGACTTAATTGTCTTGAATGCATCACTCAAACTCTTTTGTTTTCTGTGTCCTCTGCCATTGTTCGATTCTCCGTTTGTCCAAGAATCCCCTCTCATCCTACCATTTCTTTGTGCCTGCCAACGATCCACTGGAGGGCCACCACCGGGATATCCATTGGAATTTCGTGAGTTATAAGAATGTTGTCCATCATATTGATTGAAGGTATCAGAGGTATCGAGATCTGGAAATTTCTCCATGGATGTGCGCGAGCTGGCCTTCGTATCACCAGGAAACTTGAAGCTCGTTTGTGCAATTCGACCAGGCGAAGGACCTCGAGTCGAGTGAGGCATTGTGAATTATATGACTATGAATTGTGATTATCGCCCGAAATATTCATTGCGCGGGGAAAGTATTGATTGTAGTTCCAGATTGTTCGTAACAATGATATGAGAGTATTCAATTCAATTGTATCAACCAATAATGACGATGCCGTACTCGTAGGACTAAAAGTTGTTACTTAATTAGCAACGGCTCTAGATTTCGTAATTTCTGACGGGATTTACCGACGCTAAAATAATCGCGATTTGATATTAACTCTCTTCGATAATACCTACATCGAGCATCGCGACGAGCTTTTATTTTATCTCTCGTTGACAAATTATTGAATCGCAGAGCTATCATATGAAATCCAAATACCAGATATATTGATACGAAGCTCGAAGAAGAGATCTTTTCACGAATTTAAGTCACAATCTTGTCAATTGGGCTTGTGGCCCCCAGGTCGCAAAGATGGCGCCGAAAATGACCAAAAACCAAATGCGGCGCGCAAAGAAGAAGGAGCAGAAGAAGGCAGCACAGGTCGGTCTAAGTATATTATTGAAAATTACATTCATTAACAATTTCTAGGTGTCCCCAACACCAGAAGCAGATGTTCCAAAAGATTCAGAACCAAAAGTCGAGGCAGCTGAGCCTGCCGAAACCACCGAGAAACCGATCAAGAACGACGAAGAGCAAGCCAAAAACGACGAAGATCCTTTGGAAGCGGATATTACGGCCTTTAACATTTCTGAAGATGATCCAAATTTCGCCATGTTCAAGGATATTATGGAAAGATTTGGTGCTACTGCTGAAGAAGATCAGGCTGCGAAGGATGTAGACAATGGCGACAAGGGCGAAGTATTCTTCGATGGTGATGACGAAATTCCAGACGAGGACGAAGAAGCAGATAAAGAGCCCAAGTTATCTAAAAAGAAGAGGAAGGAGAGAGACAAGCTTTCTGTTGCAGAACTGAAAGCTCTCGTAAGGAAGCCAGAGCTTGTAGATTGGACAGATACCTCAGCTTCGGATCCTCGATTACTTGTCCACATCAAATCATACCGAAATGTCGTTCCAGTGCCAAATCATTGGTCCCTTAAGCGCGAGTATTTATCATCGAAACGTGGTGTTGAGAAGGCTCCATTTTCTCTTCCGAAGTTCATTCAGGAGACTGGTATCGCCGAAATGCGTGACGCTGTGTTGGAAAAACAGGACGGAGCTAGTTTAAAACAGAAGCAAAGGGAAAGGGTGCAGCCAAAGATGGGAAAATTGGATATTGATTATCAAAAGTTGTATGAAGCTTTCTTCCGGTTTCAAACAAAGCCGGAACTAACACGTTACGGCGAGGTTTACTACGAGGGAAAGGAGTATGAGACGAATCTACGACATTTGCGACCTGGCGAGTTGAGCGACGACCTCAAAGACGCATTGAATATTCCACCTGGAGCTCCGCCTCCATGGTTAATCAACCAACAACGGTTCGGCCCACCGCCTTCATATCCTTCACTTAAGATTCCCGGGCTAAATGCACCACCTCCACCGGGTGGCGCATGGGGATTTCATCCTGGAGGTTATGGAAAACCCCCCGTTGATGAGTTCAATCGACCCCTCTATGGAGGAGATATCTTTGGTGTCCTTCAACCACAAGTTAACAACCAAGCAGGTGAACCTATTGAGAGAACACTGTGGGGTGAGTTACAAGCACCTGAAGAGGAGTCTGAAGAAGAAGAAGAGAGCGATGAGGAAGAAGAGGAAGGTGATGAGGAGGACGTTGGTGGGTTGCAAACGCCTAGTGGTACAGAAACACCAGGTGGTATGGCATCAACTGTACCATCGGAATACCCTGGTGAGATGAGTGTTGGCGGAGACTTTGATCTTCGTAAGCAAAAGAGGGGAACCGAGACTGAAGAGTCCACACACCCAAGGTCTGCTTATACTGTCATTCCTGAACGCCAGATTCGCGCTGAAGGCTTCTTTGGCGGTGAAAGAGCTTATGATGTACGTGCTGGTCAAAATGCACATTTACCAGTGTTAGGACAAGAAGATACCAAAAAGAGGAAGAAGCCAGGAGATGTAGACGTTGCGTTGGATCCAGATTCTTTGCAGAATGAGGATGGTATAAGCAAGGAAGAAGTAAAACGAAGGTTTGAGGCTCAAAAGAAAGAGGAACGAGGAGCTTGGCAATATGATGAAGATTTAAGTGATATGATTGCTCAAGAGAGCAGGAAAAAGCAAAAGAGAGATGAAGAAAAACGAGGCGAGAAGAGAGAAAGGTCCTACAGATTTTAAGATGGGAAAAATGTAATGCGGCGTTGAATGGAGGTTGGCAAAGGCACTACTGGTGCTTTTCGTATGTAATATCAGAATACTGGGAAGGCAATGGAAATGTGTGTGAAATAGATTTTACGATTGAGACTCTTCGTACTTATTGTTCCTGGCACTCAATTGTATAACAAATCTCGACACAAGACTGCAAGAAATCAACATCTCGTTCAATCCTCTCATCCACACGTGATACAAACGTGCCCGGGATAAAGCGGCCGCTAGTGTACTTTCAACAGCTTGGAAATTGTTTTTGGAGCTTTGGAAACTGCGACATAAATTCATCACATCTTAATTCACTCTACGCCCATTTTATGTTCAAATATTTACATGACGCAACAACCATTTGAGACGATATAGTACCAAAATTTGAAGTATATTTTAACTCATCTGAGGAAAGTTCGAACGGATAGTCACGGGACATATTACAAGAAGCCCAAGATGGATAGAGGACGAGACAGAAGGTTAGTTCTTATTTACTTCATTCACATGTATATAGTATCCGGATAGCAACATGGCATATCGACATTAAATGCATACATCATTGGCGGATCACAGTAAACATTAAAGGGACCTGCAATATCAATACAAAATCCATAACCTCCAAGAGCAAACACGCAGCATACGTTATTTGCAGATTGGTCAAAAGCTACCGTCGTTTGAATGGACGCGGAAGACCACCTGGAAGAACACCCAGAAGCTATATGGAATTGGATAGATAGTAGTATACAATTCGCACACAACTACTTTGCTCAAAGAACCCGCGAATATTGTTCATGGTCGCACGGCGCTGCCGATTTCCACATTTGCGCCTGTAGAAAGCACTTCAACGGTCGAGGGTTTCCAGAAAGCAAGAAATGCTCTAGGGAGAAGCCGTTACGAGAAGATTATTTCATCAGTCGTGCGCGAACAGGAAAATATCTCATATCGTCTGAGGCTGTAGTTGGAGCTATACCTGGTCGAGTGGCTCGTACTCGTCATTTGGCTTGGTATGAGGCCCAGCTTCGTGCTCGTTTTGTGACCCATGGAAGTTTGAATATCGAAGGGGGCTCGCAGACTAGTGAAACAAAATCTCTCATGGATAGCAACGAGAAAAGTGTTGGTTCAAGCTATAATCAATTAATGGTCAAAATTGAAAATCCCGAAGACGCAACATACACACCGGTCAGAACTGAAGAGGAAATCGACTTGTCGCATATTGAGAATCTCACAATTAGGGCTGATTGGAACTTCGAGGCTGCTCTAAGGCCGAGGAAGGCGGAATCTTTTTCGAATAATAGAAAGGAAGTGCTGACGAATAAAAATCGCAGATTGGATATCCGAGGTGACGGCGAAGTCACAAGGTTGGGAGCGGGTGAATCTTATAGACCTAATCATAACCGACGTTCACCACCGCGAGCCGACACTTTCAGATCCGATCGCGACAGAGATAGGTCACCTCGCAGGGATCGACGAACTCCACCTTTGTCCAGCGACAGTTATCACCCTAGCGCACGAGATCGTTCTCCAAGGCGTAGGTCAAGGACACCACCATATCGCGCAAGAGACCGATCACCACCTCGAGATATGACTTGGCGTGGCAGACCCCGATCTCCACTTCGAGGAGGTCGAACTCCAATAAGAGCCAGAACTCCAAGAAGATTTTCTCCCAGAAGAGATGATGACCGCAGAGATCGATTAAGGTCACCAAGAAGAGATGAAAGGTAAAGTTTATCGTCAATTTTAAATTGTTCAAACCTAAAAATCTTCAGACGCCGTTCAAGGTCACCTTTCGATCGTAATCGCACACCTCTTCGACCTAGATCCCCCATCAGAGCTAGATCCCCCCTTCCTCGAAGGTCGCCACCTCCAGGCCCAAGAGGTGGTTCATGGCGTCGCTCCCGCAGTCGCGACCCCAGAGATGTTCGCACTCCCCTCGGTCCAAGTTCGCAAACATGGCGACGTCGTTCACCTTCACCACCTATACGCCGAAGATCACCATCCCCGATCAGACGTCGATCTCCTTCACCAGCACTTCGTGATTCGGAAAGATCATCAGGTAGAAGTTCTGGCACCAATTCTCGTCGATCATCTCCGCCTGTGCACCCTAGCAGACAAGCTTTAACGCAAGCAGCGACTCGTGAAGCAATACGTTCTCCAGTACCTGTCAGAGATCGATCACCTTCAGGGTTGGTATACAGACAAGTAAAACTGGAGAGATCTGCTTCGAAGGATCGCTCACCAGTTCGTCCCACAGCTCCAAGATCGCCTCCTAGAGGACCAGCGGCAGCTTTTAGAGCCCCAACCGGGCCTAGTGGCGGTCGCAACTTCGCTGCGCCTATTCCATCTGGTCCTTCTTCAACCTATAATTCGAGATCTAATAGTGCTTCAGAGGGTAATGGTCACATCGCTCCTCCATCTGGCCCACGTGGTTACGCTCCACCTCGTGGCCCTTCCGCTTCATTGAGAGGTGGCCGGCCATCATTTAGCAACGAGCGTCACAGTCGTCCAGATACCTCATCGTGGGGAGCAGCACCACCAGCTCGACCCAACACAGACTTAAACACAAGAACAAACCTGCCACCACCCCGTCCTCCACCAAGTGTCTCTCCTTCTCCAGCAAGAGAAACTCCTCCTGCTGCACCAACAGGCCCTTCCGGTATACCCACAGGTCCCCGCGCAGGTACTTCGGTTTCGTCTCGTCCCTCTCTTCAACATTCCTCCAGTATATATCATAGCCGCGGTTCTATTTCAGGTCCATCATCGGGTCCTCGTATTCACCCAGCAATGGTAGGCATTCCACCTATCATACCTGGGGGAAGAATTGATCTAGCAGCTTCGGGTATCCCCACAGATCTCGCAGCTCGTCTCAAGAAGAAGGAAGAGGAAGCGGATATTCTAAGAGAGGAAGTTAAACAGAAACAAGAAAAACTCAGGAAGGGATTGAAGCATTGGGATAGATTGAGTCGGGAAAGTGCAAGCATGGGCTTGAAAAGCGAGCTAAGTGAGAGTCATTTGAGGATTTTGGCTGGTGAGGGAGTTGGTGGAAAAGCATTTTGATTGGAATTGATGGCGGTATTGATGATGATGATTGGCGTTCAACTGAATTGGATCGATGAGTTTCGTCATTTGGTCGTTTTTCTCGGCTTGGCTTGGCTTCACGTGGGAGTATGGGAATGGCATGGCAAGGCATGCACTATTCGGAAACTACCAAGCAAAAAGACTTCAAATTGGAGAAGCTTGGTAGTTTTCCTTTTCTGACAAGCTCATCTGTCATAGAATGGTGGAATATGTCTAAGAGGAGCGTCTGGGCGTTGATTTTTGGGATTATGGAAGTTGAACAAAATAGGGCTCTTATTGAGGATGTATCAAGCTTTACTGTCTTTCTTCCTTTCTGATACCAGGGAAACATGACTAGTCACTGGATAAGAGTGGTAGTACTGCACTGCGTGTATTTGTATATGAATAGAAACGAAAATGGAAACAAATGATTAATTTTGACGTGTTGGTTTTGTGTCGTGGATTTTAATGATTTTGTCTGAGATTCTCAAGCTATGTGATGGATTCTGGATAGTTTCATACCTACGTATAGTTTGCTTGTGTATTACTTTGGTAGAAACATTACGATCATCTGTTATACGAACAAATAGCTTTGGACCCTGTTTCCGCGGAGAACTATTCATGGAATTTGTATGATCTGGCAGTTTAATCTCTATCATATTATATATTATGTATTATATTGACACAGTCTGCATTTTCCCTCAATTATCTACCCTAGGTAAAACACCAAGCTTCTTCATCATCTGAAGTATCTTTGCTTGGCGTGTTGCATCTAAGTTATTAGATCTCTAGTTTGAGGTCCTGTGTTGGGCTGCTGTAACTATTGTCATCTATCCACACAGCCTAAATTTCCATATCGACTCATCCTGATCGTAACCTTTCGACCTCCCCCAGGTTGTCAAATGTCTCTTAACAATAGGTATAAGCGAAACCTCGCGATATCTATCTTAGGGGTCTTCATGAGGTAGGCGACGATCGCAGAGCTATCACCATAGCCAGATGAATGTAGGTGAATGTGCACGAAAGGCTGCTCTCTTTGACAAGGTTTTCCAAGCGGGTGATTGACATTAGTGCCATACCCACTTTTTTTGTGGCTCAGTATGAAATATCGTCTCGGTTCCCTACATATTGAGGCTTTCGTGGGACATTCTCAAATGCGTATGGTGGCGCTCTTTTAGTTGACTCGTTTTTCCAAAATCCAAATCGACATTTATTCTGCCAGATAGTCCTCTGCCTCAACTCCCACACTCCTGGCAATCCCCCTGACTACCTCCCATCCCACCGCAACTCTCCATCTACTTCCTCCATCCAAAGTATCTCCCGCATTTGCACTCCCCATTTTAGCGATCAAGCGCAAGCTAGCTAGTGTCGCAACAGCCATCTGTATGTCCGCTTCTCCAGCGCCTAGTCCTTTGGTTTTTCTCTTTAAATTTCCATTTGTAGCCGAATAGCGTCCTCGACCATCAGCATCTTCGTGTAACACATGGTAGATAGCGATCATTCTTTCCAGCAGAAATGCCTGGGGTCCAAGTAGTTTGCGAGGAATTTTGCGTGATTTAGAGACGCCGGGCCGAGAGGTGGAAGCGGTGAGAGCCGTACCACCACCGCGCTTTTTACGCTTGGTTGCAGTTTGTTGGAGGAAGTGATGCTGATCTGTACGAGGGGGGTTGTGAGAAGCAAGATAGGAGGCGATGAGTAGAAGACGAGTGTGATACGGGAGATGGGTTGTGATGTTGTTTTGGGCTTGAAGCTGAGCGGTACTTGTGTTGGGAGTTCCATTTTTGGCAACGGAAACAGACGTAATAGGAGCAAGAACAGATGGTGTGAGAAGTGTATCATTTTGGAGAAGTGCACGATTCGCGATGAGAAGGCGAGAGAATTCGTTCGACGTATATGCCCCATTGAGTATTGGTTGGATAAAGGTAGGCCATAATTGAAGGCAGATCTCGCGAAACGAAACAAGGTCTCGACCTGAGTATTTAGAAAGGGAGTCATAAGTTGTGGGAATGAATCGTTCCCAAATGGAGGACGTTTCTTTGGAACCGTCGGGGAGTCTAGGAGAGGGCTTGCAAGTTCGCGAGAGAATCGTCACAAGCTCTGGTTTAGTGTATGATGGGAATTGAATATGAGGAATTCCAGGGAGGTGGAAAAAGCTAGGTCGAGGAATTGTAGTGATGAAAATCGTGGTAAGATTGGGAATCTGTAGTTGTTAGATTATAGACTGCACTGATTGAGGTTGGGACCAAACGTACGATCTCACCCATTCGAGCCAATGCTGGCAGCATAGTAGGAGGAGCTTCTCTCTGTCGATCAACGCCATCAAAAACAAGAACGAATCTTTGTTTTGCAGCTTGTGCCTCATTTGTCGCGGTCCAGCCTTCGAGCAATTTTCCTACCTCGACTACTAATTGTGCGAGGTTCTCACACCTCGGTATATTCTCCTTCCATTCTACCGCATTCGCGACAGCTCCTATAGTTTGTTCTAACAAATGCCTCCCAGATATACATTCTGCGCTTTTAATTATGGCATATTGTAATTCATTGCTGAAATGCTCTTCGGGTGTGCTATTGATTGCCGGGGAATGGGTCGATAATGCTTCAAGGACAGCTTTCGTTATTGTAGATTTGCCTGTTGCTTCAAGCCCATGAAGTACAATGTTTCTACTTGGAGCAGCTTGGATCTAAAGAAACGGGTAAGTTTACATTCAGATATACAGCTGTAAAGTAAAGGAAGGATAGGCTTACAGAGAGTAAAGTGGTTAGAGAGCGAATCTGTTGTTCTCTACATGGAAATTGAGATGTCAATGAAGAAAGGACCAATTCATTTGGTGAAGTAAATAAAGCAACCATTCTGTGATTATCTTGCCTCTTGCAGACAACAAAATCGAGAATTATTACAAGGCTGAGATGAAAGTACTTAGCACAAGGTACTTGGTAAACGACATGGATACCAAGGCGCGTCAACACGTGAGTGGGTCGGCTAGCACCTCTTGCAAGGCTGTAGCTCCATGGCTAAGACGGGAGTTGACATATTACCGACATTTACCCGTACATTCTACCCAGTGCCATTTCCTGAAATACCCAGGTAGTTCCAAGCCTCCCAAGGATCCGAGGGTCCCAAAGCAAAAGACTCCAAAATGGGATGATAAACTTCCAAGCCTTCTATTCCACTTTTTCCCCATTTCCCTACTTTTCTAAATCCATCCAATACTTTCTGTGTTCTACCGGTATGTTTTTATGTTATATGTCGCTGTGTCAATTCACTACTTCTTAAATCAATACCCAGTACTCACCAATTTACACATGTCTAGAGGAAAACTTATACAACAAGTGTAGTTAGTGGCTGCCTCCTCTGAAAGTCGATAAAGGTCTAATTCAATAAAGTTACCGAGTTAACATTCTAATATCACATTAGAATTCGACTAGCCTCCGAGTTTGCCCTTGTTATTGAGCAACAAACTACTTTGTACTTTACTCCAAGTCGCTATCACTGTAGCGGATTCCACATTATCTACTTGCTGTCAAGTGAATGCAACCTTAATTACTATGACTCGACCTTCTTGTGTCATACTCTAACAAATATCCATTAGCTAGATGCCAATATTTTCGAACTAAGCATCTACTCCTGGGCATTTCGAGATTTGAAGAACTCCCTGAAGACAAGATCAAGATGTCAGCTGTTTTTACAACAAAAAGACCCCATAAGAAGTCGAGGGCCGGATGTCAAACTTGCAAGACAAAAAAGATCAAGGTATATCCAACATTTACCCCATTTACGGTTTATGCTCACTGATTATCAACTAAGTGTGATGAAGCTAAACCAAAATGCTCGTTTTGTGAAATCAGGAAGCTTCCCTGTCAATACATACAAAATGTCGCCAAGGTGAATGATACGATTAGTCCGACGGAACATAACCAAACTACGTCTTTGGTAAAATCTAGTACTCATGGTCGGCCTGTTCAATCAGCTGAGCCCTCCTGGGACCCCAGAAATACACCATTCGCGCCATTGCGTACAGCCTCTGGAGTACTCTCCGTGATGGATCTACGTATGGTGCATCATTATTCTACATATACAGGACCAATCGTGGCTCTCGGACCCGCAGCATGTCATGTAATGAAAGTGGTTGTTCCATCTCTTGCCTTTGACAATCCATTTTTATTGAATGGAATGTTGGGGCTGGCATCTCTCCACAATCAGTATCTACTTCCACAAAACGAAGAGCATAAACGGCAAACAGCTCTTTACCGTGGGAAGGCATTTCGTGATTATCGCGCTGCATTAGCGACCGTTACCAAGGACTCGAAGAACTACGAAGCAGTTCTTGTAATGTCATTACTTCTTGTAGTGCTTGCCTCAGGAGACCGGGGTGACAACGATGAGCTCACGGTAGCAAGCTGGATGGGTTTATATAGCGGACTGCGTATTATCGTTTCGATGAAAACCCCAGATGGAGGTGTAAACAACACTACTTCTGTTGGCCCACTGTTCGTCCGAAATCTGAACGATTTACTCGCTACTCCGTTGGTCCCATCTGCACTATTACATATGCTGCATATGGATCCTGACGATCAAGATTATGAGAACTTGCAGGTATATTGCGGAACTTTGGATGCTTTAGGCAACCTTTATGCAAGTCTCCGTCAAGATGAACTTAGCGTACCTTTGTTCATTCGTATAATCTCGTGGCCATCATTCACGCCCAACGAATTTACAGCTTTAGTAAAGAGCAAACGGCCTATAGCACTGGTTATCTGCGCGTACTACATGTCCTTTATCAAACTCGTTTCTGGACTTTGGTGGCTCGAGGGCTTAGCAGATCGTGATATTCGCGCCATCACCAATATGCTGGGTTCCAACTGGAGCCATGTACTGGATGTTCCGTTGGAAATATTACAGACACAAGACAAACACAAAATCGTTGATATACTACTTCGATGAACCCCCCCCTTGACATGGGATGAAAACATATAACCTTATGGATCCTGAGACGAGTAATGTGCAAGAGATGACAGAGCATGGCGACACATGTTCGATGCTTATCGAATGATTACTCAACCATGTTTCATATTTAATCTCGCCCCTGAAATCAAACCTGTCTTATGGAGAAGTTGATATATTATCAAACAAGTTGAGTAATCTTGGAGTATCAAAAATCTCTGTCACACCACCAAGTCAATTTCTGTATAACCGCCGAACAACTACGCCTGGAGAAGCAAGGTATCCACTGGTCGCAAAAACATTCGGTCCCAAAACGGGATGCCAACACATATCAGACCTATATTGACACGAGATCCGATTGCAAACGCCTGGTAAAGTCTTTGAAGATGTACCAGTACCTACAAAAAAACACATAAACTTATTAATCTATTGAATTTTTTTTTCCCGCGCTCAAAAGTTCGTCGTTCAGGGCACTCTATCTTATGGAGGTACAGTGTAGCACTGCAAAAATCAGAACCGACATTGAACTGGCACAATTTGCTGCGCCTTCCTCAGATCGCGTTTCAATATCCGCGCCACCTACACACATCTACAGTTTGGTGATAGATAATTGTCTCGGCAATAGCTTGCTCCTGTCAGACTCGCATTAAAAATTAAACATCTTGAACCATTTCCGCTTGAAATTGGCGCAGGGGATCAGAATAGATCTCCATGCAGGGGTTCAAACATTACTTAGGGCTAGGCCACATCAAGACTTCTGATATGATTGGATGGCTGGGTCGGATGAAAGTAACCGAGTTTATCAGATGACGTTGTGTCAATCCTAGGGCTGGGGCCTGGGGGTGTTGCTTTTTTCTGTTTTATCAGGGGTGCTTACCTATGCAAGCTGAATATATTCCGGATTCGATTGGTGATAAAGAGCCGAAACTTGGGGTCGTACTTTCGGGACCAAAACGGAGCGGCTAAGTTGACATGCCAGTTTCGGATGTCAATTGAATGCTAATCTTGGGATATCATGATACCATGATGGGATGGCGAACTGTCTTTCTCTAATATGTTTCTCGCAAATTCCAAAGAAAGAGGCTTTGTATAATTGTTATATAAACCGATAGCTATCGTTGTTTAAATCGCATTCCTCATTTCAATTTCGATCTGCTTTCTATTAAATCCAAACCCAAAAGTTGATTGTTTTTTTCTTTCATTATTTTCTTTCGATTACAAAATCAACACATAATCTTTTGTTACCATAGCAAGAACAGTTAATAATAATTCACCATGCAATTCAGCAAAAGTACTTTTATTCTCGGAGCTCTCCCTTTCACCTTTGCTGCATACGGAGCTGCAGATGCCAGTTCTGCATCCAGTACGGTGACTCCATCAAGCACCACAAGCACTTCTCCTTCTGACCCAACCCACACTATTCTCGTTGGTGCCGGCGGCCAACTTACATTTTCTCCCAACGAAACCAAGGCTGACGTAAACACAACCCTCGAATTCCATTTCTATGCCAAAACGCATTCGGTCGCTCAAGCAGCATTTGCATCGCCCTGTAAGGGCTCAGGTTTCTTCTCCGGTCCAATCGCTACCACTGGCACCGAAGCCAACGCCTCCGTCTTTAGCGTGCTTGTAAATGACACGAAACCGATCTGGTTCTACTGTGGATATCCCGGACATTGTGAGGGCGGAATGGTAGGAGCTGTTAATGTTAATGCGTAAGTATTTATTTCCTCTTTCCTATCCCTTCTTCTCCATTTAGATACAAAATATCCAATATGTAACGCTAACGCAACCCAGAACCGACAATAAAAAAACATTAGCAAAATTCTCACTCGCAGCAAAAGCACTCGATAGTGATGCCACTACAAACCCAAAAGGTATTGTAGGAGGCACGCTCGCTCCATTGAAAGCAGAATCGGGTTCTGGGACAAGTAGCTCCTCGGAAGCGAGTAGTGCGACGGGTACTGCGGCGTCGGCGTCAGCCACGGGCTCAAGTGCGGCGGATGTTACGACTGTAGGATGGATCACGTTTGGGAGCGCGGTGGTGGTCGCTGGTCTTTTGGGTATGTAATGGGCTTGAGATTTGATGAGAAGGAGAATGGAAGAGGCGAGGAAATTTTGCACGCGTGTAGATAAAGTGTTTATTTGTTAGTTATTGCTGGATATCTGGGCTTTATGTGTTTATGAATGAGGTGTTTGGGGCGTTGATACCTGTTTGTTTTTGGGGTCTCGGGAGTACATTAAAGGAATGAAACAAATGCATTGATTGCAGTTTTGATTTACTTTGATCGCGAGAGTATCTGTTGTTCTTTGTATTCAGTCTGTAAAGTAGCATGAAATTGTCAATATAGGCGAGAGAAATAGTCGGGGTTATCGATTTGTCATGTCTGTTAATGCGAGTTTACATGTTGACTAGATTTAGGATTCCGTTCTTTGAAAAGCTTTGGGCTTTTGGGTTGATGTGAACAGTTAGCTTGAATTAATCATTTTGCATTATTACGAAAGGTTTAGCCGATCCGAGTTTGCCATATATAAGTCTTCGTAGAATATTCTCCAAACTTCCTTGACTAGGTAGGCGAGCAACGCGATTTCGCTGTACATACACTGGTGGAATTGACGGGTAGCAAAAATATGGTTTGGGGGAATTTTGGCTGCTTGACCCTGATAGTTTGATCAAAATCTTCCATCGTAGCAACACATAACAGAGGATCAAGTATACCGCGGGTCTCATGCGAGCTGCCAGCTTTCTCTTGTACAGTTCATTATGTATTAAGATGGGCTGGGCAGCGTTTGATACGGCTTGTAGTAACTATTGCGCTGCCGTACTGACACCCCTTTCTGAATATATGCCTATTCTTCTAGCTGGTTTCCTTCATATATAATCTCCGATCTTCACACACTCTAATCTACTAAGAAATAGTAGCATTTCTGATCAGAAAATTGAATTCGACTCACATTAGCAAGAATTGGCAATCCAACTGATAGCATGAAGTCGACACCCCATATCAACGAACAATCACAACTCCCAAAGCTCCCAATTTTCAACGAAGCTGACGTCGTTCGCCGGCTAGAAACCTGGAATGTTAGATATGGTTTCACACCCACAGTATTCAGGAAAACATCACGGCTTCCATGGGTCTATATGGATTTAGAAGACCGTCCAATTGAATGCAAGATATTGTTCAATCACGACCGCATCACCAACGAAGTCAACGCTTTGAAACTCGTTTCACAGAAAACAACCATTCCAGTTCCACGACTTCTCGATTATGGTGTTAATCCAGATGGTACACGATACCTTGTGACGGAACTCATCAATGGCGCTAATCTCAACAACTTGCATGCGTTAGGATGCCTAGTAACAGTTGGCAAAAAACATACAGAAGAAGCTTCTTGCGGTACTTGTGTGCGCAAAGCATATTCCAACGCAATCAACTTCGTAGAAAATACTGTATTGCCACAACTTTCAGCTATGAAATCCCATACAAGAGGTATTGACGGCTTCGTTATGCCTCCTGCTTGGTTACCCATCGATACCCAAGAACCATGGAAAGGAAGAAAAGAACCGTGGAAAACTCTCCCGCTCGCAACTCCCGAATACTCATTCCAGCATGGAGACTTAGCAGCCCATAATATTCTCATAGACACGGAACTTCTCCAACCCAAAGCTTTGATCGATTGGGAATTCGCTGGTTACTATCCCTCCGGAATGGATCTGTGGCCTAGAACATTGGGTTTTCGTACATATCTTCGTTGTGCTAGGGCTAATAATATGGCCGAGTTGATCAGGAAATATGTTCCCGAGGACTTTTTAGAGGCTTGTAGTCAATTGGAGGATAGAGAGGATTTTGACCTGTTGGTTAGCTCAGGATATTTTCCGGATCCTGAGGAGTTGAGAGCATCTATGTCAACGCCAGGCATCCAGAAAACCTAAAGATAAGGTTGATATCTCACGTAGTGGTGTTACTTCATCGGTTTTGGAGAAGGCATGTGTTGTTGGATGGGTGTAGTAGTTAGATAACCTCAGAGCTAATTGAGCACGCAAATACCATATGCGCGCAATGTACCGGTCCCACTTCTCTCTCTTCTAGCGTTTGTGCTGAATTATCAACGCACAACAAAATAATGAGAAGAAAATATTATTTAATCATGAGCCCCCTATTTTTGGAGAACTTTAACTTCATTGCCAAAGGAATAATGAATGACTATTTTTCTTTCACTCTGAATCCAATGCAGATGTAAATAATCCAATCAAAAGCCTCAAGATTCCATCCTACAATCGCAAGATCTCCCTTTTCCCTCCTCCAAAGTCTCTTTTCACATCATTCCTACACCCAAGCCAATCTTTCACACCTATGAAATCCCATCACGACATCATTCGTCGAATTATTAGTTTCCCCTCCATAATGATCCAAAACCTCCGAACAATGATCCGAATGTTCCAAATCCAGACTCTTGTCGTCCAAATAATCTGCTCTCCTCGCAACCCCCAATGCCAATTTCCTCCAGAGAAAAAAACAATGCGTCGAATGATACTTGTGCGTAAAAGCGTGTTTGTTTTTTCCCGCCCATAGGTCTGCAGGCGGTATTTGCACGGTGTACGTGTCGTCTGTATACCACTCTCTGTCTTCAAAGGGAGAATATTGAGAACTGAGATCGGCGAAGTAACATTCACGTGGTACCCAGCCGTAGATCATAGGTTCCATAACACAGTTTTTGGAGAGCGCTTCTTCCACTGAGGAGCCACAGTCGATGTATTGAGGTAGATTGGGGTGTTTGTGAGACCATACCCAGAAGGTACCGATAATGATTGATGCTAGAACAGTTGCACACAGGACACCCTGAATAATTCTTCTGGTAGTTGAGATGGTCTTTCTTGTCTCCGGTGGACTGGAACCTTCTTCAAGTGGGAGCTGATCATATCGCACACGTTTAGAGTCCATATTCGTTGTTTGCTCCTTCGGCTGTTCCACGACTAGAAAATGTATATTTTCAGAGATCTTCGAGGTAGAAAAAAATGATGAGGCAAAGTTGAGTAAACAGGAGAATGCGATTCTCCCGTCTTTCCCGGGAAGTTTCTGGTAATCTGACGTCAATTGCTACAGAGAGATATCAATGGCCAGCAAGAATGGGAAGATAATGCAGCCAATGCTAGAGTCTCAAACTTCATTGGGAGGTTCGTGCGGATACAGTCACTGATGATTATTCGTGCAAAAATCTTTCCCCTGCATGATGCGCAAGCGTTATGTTGACAAACTATATCTGGGACTTGAATCCTTTGAATATGCACCTGCAACTACACCCTTGAAGATATCCCACTTCCACGGATTAGGAAGGAGGTCAAAAGTACTTCAGATATCCTTAGGTAATATTGTGTTGAAGATCGCGTTATATATAGTTTCCGATTTCTCTTGAATAAGAGGAATTCAGGCCCTCTGTAAAGATTACTCTCACTTCATCTTTCACTCAAGCATCACCAAAACATCCCGTCATCATGAAGGTCACATATGCATTAACAGCTTTGAGCTTGCTCGGCGTAGCAATTGCTCTCCCTACTCCAGTTGGTATGTAGTTAATTTTAAGTCTATTGATAGATAATTTATGCTAAGATCGATGACAGATACAAAAGAGGCAAAACGGGATGCAGCACCAGCAGAAGAAGCTACCAACTACTTCTATGCTGTCCAGAAGAAGGATGCGGTGCCAGAAGAAGCTTCCAACATTTTCTACGCTGTTCAGAAGAAGGATGCTGCGCCAGAAGAAGCTACAAATTTCTTCTACGCCGTTCAGAAACGAGATGCTGTACCAGAAGAGGCTTCCAACATTTTCTATGCTGTTCAGAAGAAAGATGCTGCGCCAGAAGAAGCGACCAACTTTTTCTACGCCGTTCAAAAACGAGATGCCGTGCCGGAAGAAGCTTCCAACATTTTCTACGCTGTTCAGAAGAAGGATGCTGCGCCAGAAGAAGCTACAAATTTCTTCTACGCCGTTCAGAAACGAGATGCTGTGCCAGAAGAGGCTTCGAACATTTTCTATGCTGTTCAGAAGAAGGATGCCGAGCCAGAAGAAGCGGCGACCAACTGGTTCTATGCTGTACAATAGAAGAAGCTTGGCTCCGAGAAAAGAAGCTGGGGGGGTGTTTTTGCCATGAAAGGCGGGGTCTTGAGGATTGTCTTGGATGAATTTATGTCTAAATGAAGAATATAATGTAACTGAATAACCTTCAAGCACGCTTGCCCCTTGCCAAATTACCTTGTAACCCTGTCACTGAACCAATTATTTGACGCCTTGCAGAAAATCTTCAATGGTGAGATATCGCTTTCGTATAGTCACTTATCGTAAAACTTGGGTATACCCGAGGAGCCGCTAATATCAATAGATAGGCCCACATTATATCCGCAAATTCCACGAGTTGAGGTGTCATGCGGGGCTCGCTTCTCTCTTAACTTAAAGGGGAAGGAGGTATCAGCCTTGGCGATCCTTCAACCCACAATATGCATGCACGATCCAAAGCCACTGAAAGCTTGTGCGTGTAAATCAACGTATCTTGCTTTATTCGGAACCTATTGGTACAGAATATGAGTATGTCGATCTTTCGTGTTCTTATCAAGAGTGGTATTCTGCAATACTTGAAGATCAGATCATTTTAGTGCTTACGATGGGTCGGTCGGGGACCTAGTTGCTAACTACGGGCTTGTCATGCTAGAACTGGAAGGTAGATAGTGGTATTTCTTGGAATCGTTGAGGGGGAAGAGGGGTGGGGGTTTGGTGAGGGACTTTCGGTATTCGGTGCTTCAGATGGCTGTTTGCGAAATCTTCAACGACTTCCCAGTTTAACAAGACAGAGAAGCAGTACTACCTACATTCATACTCACGCTTCAATATTTGAGTTTCATCAAGGGAAAACATGGGACATTCGGATGAGTCAAGTGTACCATTTCTTACTGATTTGGAAAATGAATACACGGCGACTGGGAAATCTCATAGATCGACACTAGACAATCCTAGAGCCACGAAATGCTCAAAAACGCAGACCTGTTTTTGGATATCATGTATAGTTGTCGTTACACTGCTCACAAACACCGCAACATATCTCACCACACATCAATCTCCCAGAAATCTGGACCAAGTATGTGCTAAACATACAAGTCAAACTTGGAGTTAGTTACCAAAACTTTATCTTTGAAGAGAATGACAAATGAACTGACTCACAGGTCCCATACTCGATAACATTGACATTGAATACGAAACTGTTAGATTCAATGGCTCACTGTTCACCAACACTATATACAGAGAAGAACCTAGCCCGGAAGTTGATGAAGCATGGTACAATCTTGGAACGAAATGTATGTTAGCAGTCTCTATCTCAAGCAGGATAAGTTCTGAGGCTGACACACATGAATAGATAAGGCAATAATTATCCCACCAGAAGATGCTCCCAAAGCCGGAATATCACTTGATCATTTCCGAGTAGATGAGAAAGATGGAGGTCCTGGTTATCCTGCTATAGTTGAGGTGATGCATCAATTGCATTGTCTGGTAAGACTTCCAATTATAGATAGCACTTGCTTGTAAAGTTAGAGATCATAAACGGAAGCTGACAATACGTAGAATCTTCTCCGACAAGGGCTCTATTACAACTCTGAATATTACCACAATCTCGGAGAAGGGCCATTCAAGAACGAAGAATACATCTTGAAAGCACATATAAGTATGTATATTAGCACTATTGCGTGGACTTAATTGCTAACAACCACAATAGACCACTGTCTAGACACCGTCCGCCAAAGTTTAATGTGTTCAGCCGATACAGGAGCACACCCTTTCTTGTGGGCAAAGTCTGGAGATCGTGTTCACTTGTATCCGGACTTCAACCGTGATCACAAATGCAAGAATTTTGATGATATAAGGCAGTTTGCAGAGAAACATCAGGCACCATGGCGTGAAGATGGTCAGTTGAATGTGCAGCCAAAGGACGGAGAAGTTATTTTACCAGCAATTCCATAATTTGGGAACTCATGCCCTGGAGAATATTAACTCATTTAATTTGACATACATTAAATCATTCCATCATTCTGGTCGTTCTGGTCGTTCTTTCCCTCGTAGCTAACATCATCTCATAAAAATCATTTATCGTATCCTTTCTCCCCTACCCCAAATCCTTACCCGCTTGAAGTTGTTATGACTCCACCCATTCCGATATCCAAACCAGCTTATAACCTTGAACTCCAACTCCAAAGATGTTGGCATCATTCTCCTCAATTTTAAGAGTTTCCTTCTCTTTCAACCCTTGGCCACTCCCCCCTAGCATAATCTCTGTAACATTACGCCTTGTCCAGATCCTTGACTTCAAACCAGGCTCCCAAAATAGCCATCCCCATAAAAAACGGAAAGATGATCATCTGCGGAGCCGAATCCCCAAATTCTGGATCCATTGCCTTGCTTCCCGGGTATAATATCGCAGACAACCCCGCGATCCAGTACAAACTCCCCGCAATCGCAGCTGTGATCATACTATCCCGAGTCATCTTTCGCACCCACACTGACTCTGGTGATTCTGGAGTCTGTTTCTTCTCTACCTTCGATTTGGACTTCGGAGTTGGGATACGTGGGAAGCGCCAGGTATAATATAAAGTAACGAGACCAAGTAGTGCACCTAAAGACATGGTTTGTCCATTGTGGAATTTGGCATGAGGAGGCCAGCGGGGATTGTAAATGTGGGTGTGATTCCAATCTGCGATGAAAGGTGTAACGCCTTGGCCGAAAGCAGAGAGGGTGAGAAGGATACGACCGCGCATTTTGGGGTATTTAGAGCTGCTGATTTGCTGCTGATTTGCTGCTGATTTGATGATGTTTAGTATGTAAAGGAGAGTTTGTTTGATGAATTGGAAGAAGTGATTGATAGTTTGATAATTATATAAATCTTTACGATCAACTCAACGTGTCTGGATGACGTGAAGAATGAGAGGTGATGTGATATTTAAGTTCCACTGTGCTTAAGGTTTGGGCTAGGAGATCGACAGCTCTCGGGCCAACAAACGCAATCCCGCATTGCAAGAGCTTGAGGTTTCAGCTCAGCTCGCTGTTCGGAGGAGAAAAAACAGACCGAATTCGACCAGCTCAACACAAACAATCAAGATACTTTAACGAATCAATTACAAATACAGTAGCTCGATTCAAAAGTATATAGTAAAATTCCAGGTGTAATAATTCAAATCATTACCTGGGTATATGAATATCTTCGAAAAGAAGTTGAACGGAAATAATTGGATTACCAAAGTGTTTGGTAAAGCTGTTTTGGATGCCAAGGTAGCTCGAGCTTCATGGTTGGTCGTGTGCATGTGACAGCGGTGAAACATGGCATAATTCTCCAGCCTCAAGTTGCGGGGCAGGCTCGGCAGGGTTGTCTGTCAGATATATGGTGTTGTTCATCGTCACTGTATTAGGAGCTATCTCAAGGAAGCGCGTTCTGCAAGCTCAATATCAAATGGTCTAGGTATGCTTGTAGATTTCGATGTGATGGCAGTGAACTAGTCACGTGTCAGTACGTAAATACCATGCTCGGATATTTTATTCCAAAAACTTGAGGAGATTACCCTCAATACACTCTTGTGCAAAAAGCTTCAGCTCACAACATGTCTCCTGCACCTCTGGAGCCTCTGCTCGCAGCTGGAGCACCTCCAACGAGAACAAGGAAAGGATGGTGCACATGCGGATGCTGCTCCAAAGTTTTTCTAACAATGATCCTCACAATCGTTGTATCTATGTATCTAGCTCTTCCTTCCTTACCTCCAACTCCCCCAGGCCATGTTGCAGTTATCTCGCCTTTTGAGATTCATACGGTTACGGATTTCCTCGGCGCTGCCAAGTCTGGTATCATGCCTGGAAACCGAAAAACCGGACTACCTCTCATGCCTGAGGAGGTAGTGAAATACTTGTCGACCAGCTACGTTGAATGGGCGCCAGAACCTTATAAAACCCAACTTGGCTCAGAAAGTGTGTCTGCAACTCTCTCCACTGCACCGCCTTTGACTAGAATCATGATGGCTGCATCTGGGATGAGTGATATTTTGCGTGCTGCACTAGATTCACTGAGCATTGAACGAAATATGGACATGATGAAGAAAAGAGTAGTCACCTCCGTTTCAATATAGTTTCTTTACCTGAAAATTTTGAACAATCACAGTGGACTGATTTTCTCTAGATTTGGCATGGTATGTCACCAATTCCTCCTGCCCGGTGGGAGTCCATGGGCCTCTCTAAATTAGAGAATACCGATGCGGCTCTCTCTCAAACACAGCTCATAGTAGACGTATTCGAATATCTTCATACTCCTCGTGTACAAGGCCGATTACGAGATATATATAACCATATATGGTTCGAATTTGACATTCTTCAAGATGTATTGGACGCACTGGAAGTTTCAAATGGGAGATCCAAACCGGTTTACAATTTGCCGGCTCTGTGGCAAGAATACATCCAATCCTATCTCTTCGAAAACATGGCTTTCCAATCCCGCAGCTTTATATTCACAAACTTACTCCCTCTTTACAACGCGACCCGTTCCAAATTTTTCGATCAATCGAGATTTGTTTTCGGTGAAGCTGAGACTTCCCTCATCTCTGAGCATCACTATCGTGTTCTAAACAGTATACTCGATCTCTATATCCAAACCGAGTTCCACGTTGTACCGCACACTGTCGGGTTCGTATATCGACATGAACCAGGGAATGTGACTGGGTTGTTGAGCGAGGATGAAAGCTCGTGGAAAAGAAATAACGCAATATATGAGAGTCTCCAAAATGCTAGGGGAGAGGACTTTCAGATAGACTACCAACGAAAAATAAACGAGACCGCTGAGATGAGAACCGCAAATGATGAGCATCCTTCATTTGGACAAAAGCAGGAAGCTCTACAACCCACATGGGACATCTTGGATAGAGCAGACGCGCACCAAATAGCACAGCCACAAATATTGAACCCCTCGAAAGTAGAAGAGGAAGATTGGGTAAGAGAACTGAGTAGCGTTGATAAATTTGGATATGTTATCTACAAAATGAGTAAGGGCCAAAACGAGAAAGAATGGAAAAACTTTCTTGCTGGGTTGGAAGCAGGGTTAGATAGTGGATGGGAAGGCATGATAGGAGT
Organism: Botrytis hyacinthi; assembly: GCA_004786245.1. NCBI lineage: Eukaryota > Fungi > Ascomycota > Leotiomycetes > Helotiales > Sclerotiniaceae > Botrytis > Botrytis hyacinthi. Next base: position 120,227 of record PQXK01000013.1, read on the forward strand.
TGAGAATTTCAGGCAAAAAGCGACTTTACATTGGATAGAGGGTCTCGATGAAAGTATATTCGAGGACGACTTTGCAGATGCTAGAGAGTATGATGGCCCTCCCTTACACTTGCGACTCATGCTGACAAACTCGCAGACATTTCCAAAACATGGTAGCTTCACAAAGTATCCCAGCGAATTTGTCCACGACAACTTTCCTCGTTGTCGACTCTGCATCTTTCTTATCGTTTGGTTCTACACCAGGGAGCAGCAATCGTGGCTTTCTCAATGTTGTCTCAGCAGAATTTGATCCTGCTTCCAATCTGATAGAGGGATATAATGGTGCTTTCAAGATCATAGATCAATTGGTATGGACAGAATTGTATCCTTTGGCTGAGCACTTGAAATGTGCTAGCTTAGACGCATTCTGGGCACTGGCTAGAAACCATCCCTCGGAACTGTACGTTGGGGCAACGACAGAGATTCAAAGAAGGGCCTGGAATTCTTTGAATACTTAAATCTATAATCATACCGGTAGCTAAGTTTCAAAAAGGAAGAAAAATGAGATTTCAGCCGAAATGAAGAATACACATCAATGAACAAATCAAAACAGGTTTGGCGTGGAGCTACTCCGACTTTGACACACCCCCAGAGGAGTCAAATAGCGATACCCAACGGTATCTGCCCTATATATACTACCCAACACAACATCCGCACCTCTCCTCGCCAACCTCAACCCCAAGCGCTCGTTTCGCTGCGCATCAATGCATCAATGCCCATCCTTGCCCCGCCTGCTCAATCTCGCGATCGAGCTTCGCAATTTCGCAACTTCTTTCTCCTTCCACAAATCGTAGGTTGATGAGATGGCTCGTCCAGAAGCGTCGGAAACTGAAGAGATAGACTCACTTCATTATCGTCGGTTGAGGTGCTCCAATGGGTGCGAAATTCGCGCACGAGCTTGTTCTTGTGCTCTTGATGGGGGGTGGAATTTTAGATGTAGATGCAATTGTAGATGCGCTGGTTTGGGGGTCCATTGTAAGGGCGATGTGATGTATCGTGTTTAGGAATATTCAATACCTACTCAATATTCAATACGCAATATAAAAACTACAGATCTAGAGCTACCTACCTTCTTTCTTTCTTTCTTTCTTTCTTTCTTTCTATCTACCTATCTACCTACATATCCCCCTCCCCCAAAAGAAACATAATATATAATCGTAATACTAATACCAACATCAGCACTAACAACATAGCCGCACGAATCTCAGCTTGTGAACCACTATACACCAATCAATCAACCAATCAATCATTCAATCAACTCACCCATTCCTCTCTAGCTTAACCGCCCTCCCTCCTTTAAATCATCTACAGAAAACTACCAAAAAAACACCGAAACCCATCAATACAACAAAACACATCCACAGGTTATACATATGTACATATGCAGATATATGCAGATATATACATCACCCATCACCATCAAGACATCCTACTCATTCCCTTCCCTTCCCTTCCTTTCCCTTTCCTCGAAATATCTATGAAATTGATATAAATCTTAATTCACTCACTCCCTTCTTAACACCCTCCCTCCCTCTTCAACTCCCTCCCTCCTCATCCCATATATTTCCAGAAACATCAATCAGAAACATCAATCAGAAACCTTAATCAGAAACAAGAGCTATCTATCTACCTACCTACCTACCTATCTATCCATTTATCCATCTATCTTAATAATAACAATAATTTTAATACCTACCTACCTAATCATCAAATCACTTTTAACCTTTAACCATATCATATCACTTTCCCTAGAAAATACAATTCATTGTTTTGATCCAAGAGGCAAGTGGCGAGCGCATACCTACTATCGATTCCAAATGCGACAAGTAGATACATTCGAGCGTCCTCAATTGTATCATCAAGCGCATGTATTAATCAAGATGAAATGTACATACTATACACGGATTCCGCAAACATTTCCCCTCGTGTACCTAATTATAACATCCACAACACGCATTATACAAGTCATGAAACAATCACCGGATCCAAGTCAATCAGTCATATAAATGGATATGATAATAATCTCATTTCTATCAAAAGTATTTCTGTCTGGTCATGTATCTTACGTATCTTTCCTCTCTAGAATCTCTTCCAATACCATTTCCCATGCTATCAATCCTTCGACTCGTCTCTCATCCCCCTTCCCTTCACTATGCACCATCCACCATCCACCCATTCCCCGGATTCAATACCCATTTCCTCCCAATCAATCAATACCCATCCAATTCAGATAGAACCCTAAGTAGAACCCCCAGTTCAATTCAATTGAACTCCCATCCAGCCAAATCGAATGAAAATAAACTCAAGATCCATCCATACCAACCATCCAAATCAGCTGCTGTAAAACGCGAGATCTGTTTCCATCTGCTATCTCTCCCAGAAAGAAAAAAATCATGATAAAAGTATCCCCGGTCAGTCCCGTCCCGGTGCAACGGTCGACCACCCGTCGAGATCTAAGAAACCCCATCCATCCATCATGTTCCACATCCACCAACCACTTCAATCAAACCCAGCCTTTCCATATTGGAATCCCCCACACATTAACTACTGCTCATCAATTCATCAAGAAAGGAAAAAAAAAATTGTTGAGAAAAAACAGCGAGCCTGAAAACTTTCGTAAGACTGATTTGGAAAAATGCAAAAAAAGCGCCAACGATAAAAAGTGTAACTATGCTAATGCCAAGAATTTAAAAGGTTATGAAATGGAATTCTCATTCTATCCACTGCTTATACGTGATGTTTAATGACTGTTGTAGCCATAATCATCAGAAGACCAATCCATTGTCATGTTCATGTTTTGATGCAATTGTTGTTGATGTTGTTGAGGTTGTTGATGATTTTGGTAGTGGTTTTGTGGTAAGTGGTTGCCAGTACCAGCAGCAGAATTAGCAGCGGTTTGGGCATAGAATGCAATCAAATCCTCGGGATGAATTCCAGGAAATCCAAGTGGTGCTTGAGGAAGGATTTCACCAAAGAGTGGAGCAGGGTTGCTGTTTTGTCTTTGTTGAGGTGCGGAAAAGAGTTGGAAATCTTGAACACCGTTGGTGGTCATGCGAGTGTTGTTTGGAACAAAATCTTCAAATCCCTCATCAAAGTCTTGCATAGATTTTGGTGTGTAAAGCATGGTATTACCTTCACCGATAGGTGAAATGTGGGCCATAGATTGTGGGTGTTGTTGGGGTTGGTGTTGTTGATGTTGAGTTTGATATGTGACACCCGAGGTCTCGAATGCCATGGCATTTTGACCCATGATATCTTGGTAGATTTGGTGGTTAGATGGAATCTGGATTTGAGCTGGGGCACTGTAAAGATCAGTTTGCTCATAAGCTGCCCATTCATCGTTTGGTGGGTAAGCTTGCATAGTCTCTTGGAATTGATCTTGAGCACCAAGAACAGATGTAGAGTTGAAAGGAGAGTTTGCATCGAATGGCGATTGTCCATCAGGAGAGAAGGAGTTATCCGTGATGGGAGAATATTCCATGTTCAATGATTGTGGGGGTTGGAACAAGTTCATCTCAGCAGGATATGCTGGGCCAAAGAAGTCCATGCTGTGGTTGGTGGTGTATAATGAAGTATTCTCATAGAGCATCTCATCATCAGCAATGAGTGGAGATTCAAGGTTAGAATCGCTGCCTGGAGTATGAATGATGGTATTCTGAGGAGTAGGAAGACCATTGGGAATGACAGCAGGTGCTGCAGGTCTGTTCTTTCCATTGTTCTTCGATCTAACATACTCCCAGCCGTGGGCTTTCTCCATGTGTTGCTTGCAATTCGACTCACGTTTTGATCGGTATGGGCAAGGCTTGAAGTGACACTCGAATAGTGGAGGAGCGGCGGAATGTTTGTCATTTTGATGACGGTCCATCTCTTTCTCAGTTGGCCAACCATATTCATGGTATTTGCACGAAGTAACGGGACATTTCCAGGGACGGGAATGAGTTTTCTCGTGTTTGGTCAAGTCACATGGACGCTTGAATGACTTGTCACATCCCTTTTCGCGACAAAATTTAGGGGCGAGCTCAGCAGCAGAAGCATCCTTCTTACGACGTGCCATAGATCTCATCACTGATTCTTCATCTTCAGCTTCTTCGCTCAAGGAGCGCTTAAATCTCATAGACTTGTTGTCATCATCGTCCATGTCAACCGGTTGGCCGGTGGCAATGGAAATGGCCTTGCCAGTTTTCTTATTGATGCGGACAAGTTCAGCGGGTCGACCATTTCTGGTCAGACCACCGTGAAGCTTGATCTCATCTGATCTAAATGGCCAACCGATTAGCAAATTTTCAAACTTCACATTTGAGTATGAAGAAAGCTGGGAGACATACGGGTGAGCATCCATCTCGCTAATGGTCTCTCCTTTCTCTTCCTTCTCCTTAGCTTCTCGGACCTGTTCAGCGTATTGCTTAATCTGTTCGACGAGATCGACGAAGTATCCGTTAGTATATGGGCGGTCGTTTGGTCGCGTTTGTTCGCGTTCATTAACAAGTTCGACAGTAGCTTGGATGCAGTGAATCGATTCCAGACAAAAGTCGAGGTACAAGGAGGCGCTCTTTGTGTACTTCTTCAATTGCGAGAACCAGTGAGCAAACTCCCAACCAACATCAATATGGATTTCACTTACAGGTGCGGTAAAAATTAAAGTCTTCTCCAGGTCGCGGAGAGATACGATTTCCTTCTGATGAATTCGTCTGGGACAGTCTTGGAGGAGGGGATGCAAGTCTTTGAAAGACTCCTTTGCTAGGAGTGGCTTCAAGATATGCTCTTGAATGCGAGCGGTAGTGCGAGCACTAAGTCTAGGAAGGCTTTTGATGGTTGTAGATGGAGCGGCAGCCGATCTAGTTATAGTGGATGGCTTGGTAGATTTGGAGACATTGTCATCGGTGATTACTTTCTTGTCTGATGATGATGACCCGATGGATGAACCAAGACCACTGTCTGCATATCTAGGTGTGGTGCGACGGGGACGTGTTGATCGTCTGACGGAAGATTGTTCTGATGGCATAACTCCGTCCATCAATTCGGTATTGTATGATTTGGTGGAGGGGTTCTCAACGTTGACGACACCTCGAGGAACAGGATCAGACTCGTCACGGAAGCGACGACGTGAAGTAGAAGATGATTGATTGCCGGCAGCAGTAAGCTCGAATGATTCTATGACATCGGCAGCACGACGCTTGTGTGATTCGACGGCGAAATCTTCAAGATTGGACAATGAACGTTCGAGAGCTGAGAGATTGAAGACACCATCGACCTCGTTTGTAGGAGAAGAAGGTGAGTGGAAAGTGGCACCTTTGCGAAGGGAAGCCATAGTTGTATTAACTGTTGGCCGGCTTGACGTATTCGCAAGAAGAGTCACAGCAGTAGATGTGGTCTTTGTAGTTCTTCGGGGATGTGTGAACGACATCCTGAGTGGTCAGGTCTTGTGAACTTGCGAATTGTTCGAAGACTAGGGTGAGATTGATTAGCCCTGGGAATCTCTTATTCCATGCAAGAAATGTGAGTCACAAATGAGAATGAATCGATCCGTTTCGGGGCGTGGGTGTGGTATAAACGGAGATAAAAAGTATGTGATAGGTGAAAGGAAGTAGCTTCGGTGTGGGAAAGAAGGTAGATGTATGGCTGAGATTAATCAATCCATATGAATTGACTTTCGGACCAATAATTGCTCAATCAAGGTCTTGAAGTGAAAAAGTGGATGAAGGAGGTAGGTAGGTAGTAGATCAAAGTACGGGGAAAGGATGAATCAAAGCGTACAAATGAGTAGATATGTAGGTAGGTAGGTAGTTTTGGCGGCACAAATATCACTTTCGAGGCTGAGAGCCTTTCTCGAAGTTGGTTCAACACAACCTAGCAAATGAAACTCAGAAAGGACGACAATGAGGTTCGTGTCGACTACTGCGACTGCTATTTAGTATTGCGATGTTTGTTTCCCTTGATCGGTCGAAGCTCTGGTTCATGAAAGATCTTTTTGATGGCAGTGCTAAGATAGAGGGAAGAGAGAAGCGCGAAAGGTCGGGATAGAAGAGGGTCAAGATTAAGGTTTAAGTTGTGGAGGTGAGGTTGTTGCCTAGAAGGTTTGAAAGAATTTGACGAATGAGGTATAAGATTTTATCAATTTGATATGATATGGGATGGAGAGATAAATGGAATCGTGAATCAAACAACTACAACCACAATGACACCGGTCGTGTGTATTGTTTGGGTTAAGTCGAGGTTGAACGCGTTAGTTAGATTCGTGGCCGGTGAGGAATTAAATAAACTGGAGCTGGGTTTGTCAGATGTCGATTAAACTTGGCGTATAGGTAGGTGGTAGGTTGGTATTGAGAGAGAGAGAGGGGAGAGAGAGGGAGAGAGAGAGAGGGAGAGAGAGAGGAAAGAATAAGTTGAGAGTCGAGTGAGTTGAGTGAGTTGAGTGAGTGAGGTGAAAGATGATACGAAATTTAGATTTGGAGGTTGATTAGCCCATAGATCCGCCTCGTCCGTCGATTGATTAAAGCGGCCATTGATTTCTAGGCAACAGTGAGAATGGGCTTGTCACTTGTTAAAATAAGTTAGTTGTAGCTTAATGAGGAATGAACAAGGATGAGCCAAAATGAAGTTAGCTTGGTAATCCAATTTCAACCAGGGAAGGGGTACTTTTGTATAGGTATGGACTCTGGAGTGAGTGTAATTGATTTGGAGGCGTGGCAATTGTAATAATTGATATCATTGTTTATTTCATCCTTCACTTCCCTCTTCACCACTACTATTCTATTTTTATATGCTTTAATGGAAGGATGAATCTCTCACACATATAGAAAGAATAGGTACTAGGTAAGGTTACTACGTAGCTATTGCATAGAATTAGATCTATTACTATATCACTGCTTGATGCTCAACAATGTTCAACCCACTATACCATACATATCACACCACCACACCAATAAACCAAGTAACCAAGTCAAGGTCTCCGAAAAGGTCTCCAAAACTCAAACACTATATAGCATAACATCCAACACACATCCATCTCATCATCCCTCCCACCAATTTTCCTCTTCGGCTCCCCTCGTACGATACCGAAACCAACATGAAATCCCAAACCTTACAACTTCTAACACTTGGAAACTCATCACATCCCATTTTCCTTCCGTGCAATCTCGAACATCTCCACGACGGCGTCTATTTACCCATATAGGAAAGCGTAATTACCGATTGCTTTCTAAACAGCAATGAAAAACGGCTTCTTGGAGATTCCGTTTCCCTTCCTCTCCTATCGCGCTTGTATATCATACATATTATATTGTTGAGCTCTCAATTTGATTAATACCTCACTGTGATTAATATCTCAATTGATACCCTCGCCATCTATTCTATAGCTAAACCAGATCCATCATGAAACATCCTTAACCCCAACACCAACCCAACTCTCAAGACCCTTCCCGAACGTTTAGTCGCGATCCAGATTCACCATGATCCCAAATTCGACATCTCAACCCCCCTTGATTCTCGCGCGTATCTCTCCCATTCGACGAGTACATGGGCGCCGTCCATTGCTTCCCCGCAATGCAAACCCGGAAGTTAATATGGACTATGCTCTGGTTCTTCGGTCGGGTGGTGATTTCGGCGGCCAATAAATAGCCCTGCTGCCTTTGTGTGAGGTTATCTATCTACATACATCTACACAATGCACGGAATACATAGATGGGTAGTGAAACCAACAACCACTCTGCAGTATTCAACCGCACAGCTAAAAATACATATCTGCAAATCCAGAAGCACGTAAGGATCCAATCGAGTCAAAATCCATGTGCCACACACAACCATCGGTAATGTTCCCAGAGTGGGAAAGTTCTATATGAAGACACATCTTCGCATTCTCATCCTCATCGAGTGTCTGCCCAGCAATTCATACCCAGGTCGTCAGTCAATCTGTAACCAAAAGTGGCAGCATCCCAAGATAAGTCATAATCAGCCGGGTGGATTTATAAAATAAAACACTGCAAGAATCAAAATAAACGTGGGAACCGAACGCCATTATGATCACTCACAAGGGGGGCCCCGCCAGATTGTCTCTTCCAAACCACCCTTGTTGAAGTCTCGCGCTTAAACTGTTTGGTAGGGAGGCGATGCTATTTCCATCACTCAAGCCTTCGTCGACATTTAAGCGTAAAAGATCCTTCAATTGTGAATCTACGATGCGGTCTATTTGCTGATTCTCCATCGTACTTTTGGATGTGATATACTAGATATTCCCGCAAAAAATCATCCCGTCAATCGTGTATCCAACTTTTCACTCTCCATGCCAAAAAGATAGTGTGATCAATGTAACTTTCTCACCTTGGTATCAGGGGACTCCACTCGAACCAAATTATCGTATGAAATTGATGTCAATTCATTGAAACGATTGTCGATCACTGCAAGCGAAAGCGAAGATAAGAATAGGATATTAATTACCTCTGGAGTCTGTCCACACACTGACGGTACAGCATTGCATTCTCGAGATCATTAAACCCTGAGCCCCGTTCCCACGGAAGAAACGGGAAATCCACCTGATCGAAGCTAAAAGAGCGTCAAGTATTCAAAAAAAATAAGGTGCATGGCTCAAAGCTTGTCCTTTCCCTTTCCGTCACCAGGGACTGGGGGTGTGTACAAGAATGAATCGTTTCCCCTTTCAATTTAGTAAGCGGTACGGTACAGGTACGGAGTATTGTTTTGGTGCGATGCAGCAAACAGAGTAAGACGGGGGAATTATCACTCCGAGTCCACTTTAAACTCACCGAGTACTCACAGAGCCTCAATTTTGCACGGTAGAAAGTTGAAAGTCGTGAAAAAACCGCAAATCTAAGCCACGCTCGCTGCTTCAAAGACCTTGGGAGTCAAATATACGTATCGAGAGCCAATAAAAAGAACAATGTTTGTTGAACCTTCCTTCCGTGGCAGTTTCGACGACCGGTAAATCCCATGTATGTCCGCACCTACGAGCCTACCTATCTTATCTTTTTTCTTTTTTCTCCTTCCGTCATGTAAGGTTATCATCTATCATAATCATCATGTTTGGCCATTCCCCGCATAATCAATTTTCAATGCTGCTTTGAATTTGATGCTGCCACAAACACCTTTTGGCCGAGTATCTGAATTCCATATGGTATCTTCGTCGTCAGCGAAGCTTGGCGACTTACGAGTCTGAATACGTTTGCAAATATATCCATCGTCATACTCTCTAGGTATCAATAATTGTACGCTCTAAAGATCCTAAGATTGATTAACAACTTCCTATTTGGACATGAGAACCTTCATGTCTGCGTCAACACACGTCGACAGTAGATCCTAGGTATCTAATGAATTGAGTTTCGTAGTGTGCTAAGTGCTTGGTAAGCTTCCACCTTGACATCGGAAATATCCAAAGTTTATCAGGTGTCCAAATTCTGATGTGCGGATCATGCATTTTGCCCTCTTCCTCAATTCCCCAAGCGATCGAGACGGCGGCGGTCGATGACTCCCATTTGACCACGTCTCCGCAACTTTAAAGTTTAAAGCTTGATCTTCATCAAATCGGGAGGGCCCCTTTGCAAGGATGAGTCAATGCTGGTCCACAAAATGCGATGGCATTGGAAAATATAATTGGGACGAAAATTTGGTCATACCCTCGAGACACTTTCCATGCCGCAGGGCTGCAGAATTATATCTTCGTCATAATAATGGGCTGCACGGCATAGCGCTGCCATCAAGATTTTCCCCTCTGCCCTGAAGCCCTTTTCATGCCCTTCCATGCCCTTGTGAAGCCATCGTAAAGCCCTCGTAAAGCTCATACATAGCATGTGCCCTTGTGCATCGAGCAAAGAAAAAGTGCCTCAAAGTACCTCAATATATGTTTTCCAGTCCTACAAGGTAAAGACTCAAAATTGAAGGGCGGTTCATCTTCTGGGTTACTCGAATCTCACCATCGTTCCTCAAAATTCCGTATATGGGTATAGACCACCCACACGACTTACCAGTTTTGGAGCAACAAATTCATGTGTCGTGCTATCTCCTTCCGAAAACTTTTGTTGGTCGAGAAGAGGCTGTGTTAATTAATTGAACCACAGTGCATGTCATCTCGTAGGCTGGCCAATCGCCTAATCAAATCTTCGACAACACAGTGCATCGTTACGATCCGTTCTTCCACACCCGCTGTAGGTTCCTCGTAAGGCTTTCCTTTCCAATCTTCGTACAATGAATCTATCATATGTGAACCCTTCTCCTTTCGTTAACGTGTGCCGTACATGTACATGTGTCTCAAAAAAACGGACAGTTCGAATATGCTGTGTCGATGACAACTCATGCGATCCAGTAATTCGGAATTTGATTGCTTGGACCGTTTGCAAGCTCATGAGCAGCGGGATTAAAAGTCCGCTTGTAAATGATCTTCACAGCATTGACATAGGTAGTAAGGAGATGTTCTCGTCTTCTCATCTTTGTGTAACGACGATTCGAGTTTTCGGAAAGAAAGATCATTAAACTACTAGTTAGCTAATTGTGGATTTGTGGTTCCAATTATTCAATTGTCCAATTTTCAATTAGTCATTAGGTATACTTCCTCAACTCGACTTCCAATTCCAATTTCGAGAAGAGAGTTCCTTCTCACATTACGGCCTCGAATAAGGGTCAGAAAATGCGATCACGTGGATACACAGCATTGACCAAGGAGTTCTGCACTATTCCGTTCTTCTTGAAACATGAAACATTCAGATATCAGACTCTTGCATTGATATCCAAAGTATTGGCTGTCATCATCTCCGCCACCTGAACATACTTGGGATCTCCTTGAGCCTCATCCACTTAAATGTCTCTGTAATTTGCCTTTGCAAACAGAATATCGGTCAAGTATGATCGTGTTTGTTTCTTCATCCGAAGTATGGAATGGAGGGAATCATACGTTTCTTTATTACCATGGAGTCATTCTCATAGAATTCTTTGTCAACTCGCTCTTTTCGTGACTGAAAATAAGTGTTTCTTTCCTTTCTGCTACTCAAGGCTCTCTTTGCAGTCAATTCATTCTCTCTTTCAGAACAACAAAAAAGGATCAACAATCACTTTCTCAGAGTTTCTTTCTTCCCTTGTTCAATCACAAATTTTTCACAAACAATCTTATTGTTCGAGCCAATTGTCAATAAATTCGAGAACAATCCTCATTGCTAGACCTACATAAAGCATCACATCCTCGCAGCCTTGATCTATTTCTCTTCTTGAAACCATACACCAGCTCAAATCCCATACCTCAAACAGATTACCTCGATAAATCCTCATTCATTATGTTATTCAAGACAAACCAAATCATTCTTTTCTCGGCTCTCGCCGTTGCGTCGCCTATTGCCTCGAACAATCTCATCCTTGGACGTGTTACCCAAGCCGAAGCCATAGTTGGTGGAATCTCCGGCGCCTTAACCGATTGCAGTACCGCACCTTTCCCAGCTGAGTGCGCAACTCTCACTCAAGCAGCAAAGGGTATTGCTATTGCTTGCGGTAACGGAGAATTTACCGCTGGAGAAATCGGCGCTATGATCGCTCTTATGTCGTTTGAAAGCGTGAATTTCCAATACAACATCAACCACAGCCCCGGTCGACCAGGACAGGGAACAAAAAACATGCAAATGGCGAAATACAATCTCCAGTACGCGCAATCTATTCCCGCCCTCAAAGACCCTCTCGCAAAGATCACCACAGCTACCACCATCGATGGCTTGTCGGACGACAAGTTGAACGAGATCCGAGCTTTGGTTTTGGTTGACGAGTACACATGGGGAAGCACACCATGGTTTTTGAAGACTTTCTGTGCGGATGTTCGAACAGCTCTCAAAACAGGCACCATAGATGGATGGCAAGCATATATGAAGTGCGTTGGAGTTGACCCCACTGATCCTGCACGATTGGCCTACTGGACTAAAGCCAAGGCCTCGATGGCATTTTAAGAGGATAGCCTTTCCGCTGTGCGGAGATGCAAGACGTTCCTTTGAATTCTTCATCCTTTTCTTTGTACATAATACATTTCTTTTCTCTACATGATACCACTTTTACATTCTTGTGTTTCGGGCAAACACATATTTGGCTAGGTAGCTGAATATTACATAGATAGACAAATATCACGCGCGATTTTACATGCAATTCTTTACTTTTATGTGCTTTTCTTCGCTTTGAAACTTCAAGTACTTACTTGATACCGATCATACTCAGTTCTGTGACATATCCAAACTTCCTAACTTCAAATTCAACATTAATCATTATCCTGTCACATTTCTTCTCCACCATTAACGAAGTTGAATCGTCATTACAAATCCCAATTACTTAACATGGCTTCTCACCCATTCCTCAAAACCTAATCCCACAACCCACAATCTGCATCTTCCTCCTCCTCATTCACAAAATCACCGTTATCGGAACTCCTATCTTATATCTCATACCTCATACCTCATACCTCACCTCCACCTCCATATCACCTCTCTAATCTATATATTCACATTTATCCACCTCTTCTACATCATGAATCTTCTCTACACATCATCATCATCATTAACCTTATCCGTGCTACTTACTCCAAATCCCTAAAATACACTTTAGCATTTGAGATTTTTTAATGTAGTTCGCTATCTCATCTCTTTGAAATTCGAAATTTGGGATCTTCTTTCGAGAGATACTAGAGCATGGATATTGGGTTCGTCTACTCTTATCTATCATTTTCATTTTCATTTTCATTTTCATTTTCAGATATCTAAAGCAGAATATACATGTGAATTAGGACTGGGAGAAAAAGATACAGAAGCGAAAATAAATGTAATAGAAAAGAAAAGAAAAGAAGAGAAGAGAAGAGAAGAGAAGAGAAGAACCCCTTTCTCTGAAGCTCAGGAGGGAGGGGGCGGGTTTATTTCTATTATTTTTAAGTTTTTGTATATGTCATATTTCGATTTCATTTCTCTCAATAATCCAATAATGGAAATTTCATGTAAGATCAAAATCAAACTGGGGAAATTATTGGAAGGGTTGTTGGATTTGGATTTGGATTTGGATGTGTGGAGAGAAATAGTGTATAGGTCGGTGGATAGGTAGATGCACCATTTTTCATAACCTAACTACCCAGTATGTAAGATTACAATTCCTCGAGATTCCTCTTCTTAGAGCAATAAAAAAGAAAGATAGATAGGTAGGTGACTGACTACCTAATAGGTACCCATCGAGATCTTCGACAGTTTCTCAGACTAGATGAAGAGTATAGTATATGCAAGTAGGTAGGTCGTACGCGGGAAATTATAGGATTCTTGATTCATACCTTTTTGATTCTGGAGATGGGGGGGAGGGGGGAGGGAGGGATCGGGAGTGTGCAGGTTATAGCACTTCATACGGATTTTCAACACGAAATGTTTTTTAAATTGATGTATGCCATTTGGTCTTTTGATTTGATTTGCTGTATCATTGAGCCTTAAATCGATTTATATGTATAAATTGGATAGCAGTTGGTGGATGGTTTCAGAGATCCAAGCAAGGCAAGTAATCTCTACGCAATCGAAATAAGAGGCGGGAATGACTACTCTTTCAAAGCACTTCTTTAATGAATTATAAATTCGTTTCAAATTAAATAATAGAAGTTGAAAAGATCAAATAAAAATTTGACTTTCTATTATATTGAGAATTGGAATTATATATATTTGATATAATATTGAAGAGGAATATAAACTATTGAAGTTCTTTTCATTTTCCGCCTCTTGTTTCGGTTATGTAGAGGTGATACATATTGTGAGCATGGGAAAACCTCGTACCGATAAGTTTGTCTTCCATAACACAAACACACAACATAAACAATAGGAACATCTACAATTTTAACTGCGCAACCCACTTTATCACGAAAGAACGATTGAGTTCACGCGATGGAATATTCTGAAATTACCATAGACTGCGGGAAATGGTCCCGACCCAGTTCCCTCGTGGCTAAGTGGCCGTTTGTACGGCCCGCATCGAGTGCTATTCGCGGATCGTGAGGGATGGCGACGGAGATATTCAATGTCATTTTTGGAGAAAAATATTATCAGTTCTATACTGCCGACGATATCTCAATTCAATAACTCTTCAATTGAAAGTCATTCATGAGAATAAACAAACATGTTATCGCGAGCTTCACCAACTCGGAAAAAACAAACTTTACCGCGCGCCAATGCTAGAGCCGCAAGAGCCGACCTCGATTTGACCTTAACGCGACCTTGATATTGAGGCGATGCGGTCAAACTTCTTGTTGGCATGTAATTTTAATTTCCCATACGTCTCCGCTCTGGAGGAAATCATGTAAGTGAGTATCCCGTTCTATCCAATGTTTTTCGTGTTGTGTTTCCTCGACGTTGAGTAAGTATGTACTGTAAGGTTGGATTTCTGTTTCTTTTTCATCCAGTATTATACATGTGAATTTTCTGTACATTTGCTATATATAATATTCCAAAGATCTTTAGTATGGATATATCCAGGGGACAGGGAATGGCATTGCCCGCTGAAGACAGAAGTATGGCTGCCTTAAGATTTCAATCTGTCATTTAATATGTCTAATAAATTTATAGAAGATGTTCCAGATCAAGCTAGGACCGGGAGTGATATATCGCTGCCTGCAGGTGTTGGTAGTTCAAGTCGTGATGGTCAGGGTATGATTCCTCGACTTGAAAGCAAAAACAACCAAGCTAAATTATTGAACATAGGACTGATGGCAGATCAGCGAACGAGACATGTAGACAAAAGGAACGGAGGGGATAGATATCGAACTCGCAGCAAGAAATTCTTCACAAAAGGTCGGGTATTCAGCACAGCATTTGAAAATGAAGATGGATTATCGAAACAAAAATTTCTCATCATAAGGGAAGCCCAGGAAAGTCCGGATGATATTGGAACTCATTGTACATGCCTCTCAGTGACGCCCTTGAGAAAAGACTTGGACTTGTCAGAATGTGGGCTTCTGCATGCCAGCTCAACCCAACCTCCATCGATAAGAGGAGTAAAATTTAAACCTCTCCAAGTCGATGTTTCAAGGGATACTCGATCCGATGCGCCCATGTTGGTTAATTATATACAGATGTTCAACGTGGATACTAATTCGGAGGTTAATGATATTGGGAAACTACGACCAGAATCTATACAAGATCTGATGGACAATTTCAAAGATTCCTTGTTTGACTCACCGCAAGATAAAGATGGAAGAAGTAATAAGCACGGGAGAAGGAAAGGCAGGGGTGAAGATGAGAGCTCACGAAAACCACCGCATGGACATAAAGAGCCTAGTAAACCACACTCAAAGGCACCGACAGCATCTAACACACGCTCTGCACCCCCAACTGCATCCGGTTCTAGCTCTGTACCCAATGGCTCGGAAGCTACAAGTAGAAGATCCAATTTACGTAACCTTGATGTGCCGGAAAATACAAAACGGCAAAAGCCGAAGGGGTCATCTCATGGTTCAGATGAATTAGAGGAGGATCCAAATTCCCCAACGAGAGCAAGGGGAGCAGAAAACAGACAGTTGCGAGATGCTAGGAATAATCCACGAAGAGGCGGTCCTCTACCAGTGGACCAACTTCGTGGTACTAAGGATCGCCACGAGAGAGATAACCCTGCAAAACGAAGAGAAGAAGGAGAAATACCAATGGGATCCTCACGTGCAGATATAGAACGAGATGGAGGAGATGAACGGGCAGGTAGACCAGGGATGAGTTTGTTACCACATTCACCTACTAAGCGAAATATGAATCATCGCAAGGATGGCGACGATATCACAAAAGCCTCTAGTACTGGTGTCCCGGTTCCAATTCCGATAGGTGATTCTTCGGATAGAGCCAATCAACGGGATAGAAATAAAACAGGGGTCCCACGTGAGAATGCATCATCACGCAAAGAAGACGCTCTTAGAAGAAATGATAACCTACGAAAAGACACTGATCGACCTGGAAACTCTCGATCTCGTCCTCAATCCCCTGATAGAGCACTTAACGATAGAGGACAAGCTTACGGTTCAGATTGGGAAGAAAATGACCCCGTTGATGGAAGACGCGGCCAGAAAGGGAGAGGTGCACCACATGATGCAAGAAACCTTCCACCTTCAATAGGTCGAAGAGACGATCCAGCCGATGGAACTTCTAGACGTGATATTCCTCCTGATGAAATTCGCGGTCGTCCTGGAGATTTAAGCAATGGGCGTTCCATGCCAGGTATTGATGACAGAGGACGCCCGTTAGGCAGAGCAGGACATGATCCCCGTTCAATGTCTACCGAAACGAGTTTACCAGGCAGATCTCGACCTAATGGAATGCCTGGACGTGATGGAAAAATGAATCCTGCCACTGGCGGTAGACCACCTGGAAGAGCACCTGATCGCAGATCCATGTCAAATTATCCCCCACAATCTCGCTCAAATGGACGTGACCCTCCTCAATCTAATTCAGATGATCGTCGACAAATGCGAGCCCCAGGATATGGTGCTCCTGATCGATCTGATCCTAAATCAAATAATCGCCGTTCCATCTCTCCGCGACGTCCTGCACCCCCCGATGGCCATTCGAGACCGCCGGGAGGTGGTTCAGGTGGTGCACCATTCAGATCTCAACCACCACCGTCTTCTCATGGTAGAGGACCTCCTCCTGGCAGAGGGCCGCCATCATCAGGAGGTAGAGGACCCCCTGGGCGAGGACCAGCTCCATCGGGTGTTAGAGGACCATCTGGTAGAGACAGGTCTCCTAGAAGAAATTTGCCACGATTAAATGCTTCTGGTTACAGATCTCCGGGTGGCGGTCGATCACCCATGGGTGGTTCGTCGCCAATGTCGAGAGGACCTCCAGGTGGTGGATACTCTGGGGGTAGATCACCGGGCGGAGGTCGTTCCCCTATGGGTGGGCGTTCTCCTATGGGTGGCTCATCGCCAATGTCGAGAAGACCTCATGGTGGCAGATCTTCGGGCCCATCATTGCCGATGTCAGGTGGTGGCTCACCTCGTGGATCTCCTGGTAGTTTGTCACCGGGAGATTCTATAGAAGGTGAGTCACCAGGAATTTCACCCGGAGGATCACTTGGAGGATCACCTGGAGGTTCTCCTATTGAGTCACCAGGCGGCCTACCAGAAGGATCACCTGTGGAATCACCTGCTCAATCTCCAGGTAGCCGTCCAGGTTCGCCAACGGAGTCACCAATGGGCTCACCAATGGGCTCCCAAATGGAATCTCCAATAGGATCACGTAGAGATTCTATGGCAAGCGGATCTTATGTCGGTTCGCCTCAAGAACGATCTCCAATGGGAGGCTCTTCATATCGGTCACCAATGGGCAGTGGACCCCCAAGTCCTGCAATGTCCGGAAGATCGCGATCGCTAAGCCCTTCACCTCGCGGAAGACTTCAATCTGGCGGATTTTCTCCAGGGCCGGGCTCTCCCAGAAGTTCTGGTCCTGGAGCTAGGTCGAGGCCCGGTAGTGGAGGTGTCAGAAGAAGGGGCCCAAAAGGGAAATCTAGAGGGCCTGCCAATGGTGGACAACCACCTTCAAGTGGAGCTAATAATGAAGAGCCATATATGGGTGATGATGATCGGCGCGGGTGTTGTGAAAATGGCTTTGCTGCTTGGTGGAAAAGTGTTGTAGACTGGTGGAATGGTGTTGGACAAGAAGAATGGATTCAAATGGAAGATCAGAAAGATAACGGAAAACAAAAATCCGAACCAGATCCAGGTCCAGAAGATGAAGATGCAAAATCAGTCACCAGCGGTGCAGATCCTGGTAGTCCTTCATCGACAAAGGATCCATTTGAAGATGGACATGAAGATGGACAAGATGATGAAAGTACTGCGGTTGGTTCAGATGAGGAAAATAGCGGTGATGATCCTGATGGTGAAAGCGAGGATGAAAATGGTTCTGATCCAGAAGACCCTGATGCTGATACAGGCTCGAATTCGGATGCGGAATCCGATCAGGGAAGTGAAGATGAAATGGAGCCTGATGATTCTTCTGCCGCAGGTTCGAGGCGCTCATCTACAGCAGTAGCTTCTGAACTTGATCATCAAGATTCTGTTCGCGAACCTGCTGATGATCATCCTCAAAATCCACCAGACGTTGACTATCCTGTAAACGAGAATTCTTATTCTACGAATAACCAGTACATGGAAACTCCACAGGATTCTTACAGCTATCTTCCCAATGACGATCGCTCTTACATGGGTCAACACAATCACGCACCTCAAAATGGTTACCCAACCAATCCAAGTGATATGCCACCTCAAGAGCTGGATAGTGCATACCCAACCGTACATTCCGCCAAATCAACTGCAACAGCTTTTCCCTCCATCCCCGAAGATGCAGCAGAACTAGCAACAGACAATAGTGAACCGCCGAACCCACCACCCTATGCTCCCATACCCTCAACACCTCAACAACTCTCACGACCTCGCTCTACTCGCTTCGAACTTGCATGCGAACGTGATCCTGTAGAATTAGAAGTCCCTCCCATGCCGACTACGCGTGGGAAGTCTGAACTTTTCCTTCCACCAAGTTTGACGCCTGGTGTGGCCACTGCTCCTCACAATGCTTTTTCGCCATTCTCAGCGATGGGAAGTGCCAGAACGCCTTCTCCGTTTCAACATCCTCCTATGCCTCAGATTCAAAGTTCTTGGTCTCCTCCACAACAACAAACACAATTCCCCCCTTATCAACCACAGGGTCCACAAGCGAATTTCGGTTCTTCGCAATCTCAAGCTCAAGCTCAATCTCAACCACAATTACGATCCGGAATGAATTATGCGCCACAAGTTCCACAAGCTCCGCCTCCTACTTATCCAGGTGCTCAGAGATATGATGCAAGAGGTAACCAATTTCATGAGCAGGCTATGCGTCAACCTTCTCCACATCAGCAACAGATGAGGGGTACGCCACCTCCTGTAGTACCAGCGAGGAGTGAAATGAGGCCGCCCAGTTTTCCGCCGCCGTTAAATTCTGCCAGAGGTGTAGACGGGGCTGGAGTGAGCTCTGGACAGGACGGAAGAGGTGCGCGGGGAGAGAATGGTAAGCGAGGAGGTCAAGATCCGAAAGGTAAAGATTCGAAATCCCAAGGTCCAAGCCGAGGACATCAAGATTCAAGAAATAAAGCTCCACCGTCTAGAAGTCACAGACGATCCTATTCAGAAAGTGATTCAGAATCCGAATCAGACTTGGACTCGGAATCAGAACCAGACTCAGATTCAGATGACGAATCAGGAAGTGACGATGAACATGGATTTAATCGACAAAGAGGTATGGATGACGAAAGTGATAGTGATGATGACAGCGATCTTGATAGTGGATTCGGAACTTACGATGATGATTTGGTTGCGAGAGAAGATGATATGCAATCGAACTTTGGGGGTCCGGGGTCTCAAGGTCCGACTAGGATGGATCCTAGAGCGGGGACGGGAAATATGCAAGTTCCTCCTCCTCCGCATACTCCTGCTTCTGGACCTGTAGCAGCCCCACCGCAAGCCCATATGAATGCTAGAGGAGTAGCAGAATTTAATTACGGTGCACCGAATCCAAATTATGGCGCACCAAACCCAAACTATGCTGCGCCAAATCCCTACATGGGACAAAATCAGATGCAATTGCAAACGCCCCCGGATCAAAATCAATATCAAAATAGGCAACCTCAGATTCCTAGGTCGGCACCAGCACCCGCACCTGCAGCGCATATGCAGATGCATAATCCATATCAAAGGCCGGGTGATATACCACATAACCCTCATATGCCACCACAAGCTCCGGGACATAATCAATATAATAGACCGGATGATATGTACAACAATCCTTATGAACGTCCTGAGCAACAACATCAACATCATCAACAACAACAACAACAACCGGCGCCTCGCACACCACACCAACCTCAGCCGTCAGCTAACATACCAGAACAATCTCGAAGACATAAGCCTGAGACTCAAAAATCTCGGCCACAAAAGGGAGTGGAAGAAAGCCAAAGAGATGTTCGCGGTGAGAAAAAACCAAAGGAGAAAAATCATCATGTCGAAAAACCTCGTGTGGAGAAATCACGCAAGAAGGAACGACCTCCTGTACCTATGAGTCCGGCAGAATCAACAAATTCTCGGCCTGATGACGAATTGAGTCCGAGCCCGTCAAGACAGTCACCCTTTGAGCAGGAAAATGAGCAGGAGCAAATGAGAGAAGAGCACGATAGTGATAGTGAGAATGATAGCGATGATGAATCTGGACCGGAAGAAGATCCAGAGTCTGATTCTGGTTCTGGTGGTGAAGAAAGTGATGGGGAGGAGGGAGGAGAGGAGAACAATCCACGTGAAAATGAAGACGGGGAGATGGAGAGTGATGCTGAAAGTTTAGCACCTCCGTCCCCATCTCCGGTCCAAGAAAAGAAAGAGAGAAAACGACGTGGAGAGGGTGATAAGAGTAGAGGTGGAGGTGGAAAAGAGAGTGGAAAACGAAAGGAGAGATCGAGAGGAGGGAAACAAGGTGGAAGAGGTGAGAGAGGTGGAAGAGAAAGAAATGGGAGGGGGAGAGATAGAAGAAGGAGGGGAAGAGAAGATGGTGTAGATGTTGGAGGGAAATTGAAGAAAACTTGGGATTTTTTGAAGAAGTTGGATTATCATGAGAAGTGAAAGGGAGAGTTTGGATGGTTCATATGCTTTTAGGGTTGGATGGAATGTGTAATTGTTGATGGAATATCTTGTACCATAATTTAATCTTACACAAGACTGTGTGTCCAATGAGATTCACACTATATATAGACCTCAGATCTACACTTCCGGGACAATCCGTTGAACAGAAGAATTTGACCGGTCAGCTTTTTTCTATTCCAATGAGATACTTTACTTTACACTGGGATGTACAGCCACAATAAGGCGCATTGCGAGGCTTCTCATTTGGTGTTAGTCTCATTTCAGAAGATGCTCCTTCCCATTGGGGTCAGCTATGCATGACAAGGCTCTGAGCCCCTCATCTTGCTCAATCCATTCTTTTTACTGTTTCGTTTCTTCATCGTTACATGACGCTATATATCTCTTCATTCCTATAATTTCGTGAATATTATCAAATTTAGCAATTACATTAATGCGAGGGTCTTGGGGGGCTTTGGCATAATCATGGCGGAAGCCCTCGGCATCGCTGGTAGTGCAGTTGGCATCATATCTTTAGCTGTCCAACTCGGCGATGGCATCTTGAAACTCAAATCGTTTTGGAATGCCGTTAAAGACGCTCCAGAAGAGATCTTATATATTCTCGACGAATTGGACATAACGCATGTGCTACTCACAGAAATCGAGGACAGCCTTGGTAGCCAAACGATATCGCCTGCAGCTGCTAGATCACTTCGGTTATGCCAAAAAGGTGTGGATATACTGAACAATGCAGTCAAGGAGCTAGAAGGTGAAATGAAACGGAGAAAGAAATGGGGAGGAGTCAAGATGGTAATGAAAAAGGAATTGCTTGAGAAGATGGACAAGAGACTCGGGCGAGCAAATTCATTGATGATGATGGCGCATCAGAAATATATTGCGTATTGATGATTTCTACTTCTAGGCTCAATTGTGTCTGACTTGATGACAGGAGTTTGAGCAATTCAAGACACAATGAACAAGTGAGATTGGCTAAGCAGCAATTCTCAGAGATGGTGGATATTCGAAACACTTTGCATAGCTTTAACTCAGCTGCATCTATCATCACTACCCAGCAACAGACGTCTATCAATACAACGACTTCTTCGATTGCATCAAGTGGGAAAACTACTTCATGTTCCGGGTCTATAAAACCACTATCAAAACATCAGAAGATCCTGAATGCAAAGCTGCGACTTCCTTTCTTCTCGGGTGTATGGGACTTATGTGCATACCAACAATCAACGTCTGGATGGGCTTTCACATTGAGAACATACAATGTTGTTGATTAAGATGCGCCTATAATCGAATTGGCCCGTGTTGGAGATGTGGCTGGTATGCAGCAACTATTTCAAACACGGCAGGCAAGCCCGTTTGATGTTGATGAACGTGGAAGAAGCCTCCTTCATGTAGAATATTCTTCCTTCAGTTATTTTTGAATCATGTTAACTGAAATCCAAAGCATGCGGCTTGGGGCGAAGATTACAACCCATGTCAATTCTTGATATATCAAGGTGCAGATGTAAATATGGAGGATTCTTTTGGTCGGTAAGTGAGTTACAATACATCTGTAGCTTGAAATTGTATCTCAGCTGCAAACACTTACAAATCTGCCTAGGCCGGCATGGTCATCGACTCTTGATGTGTTTATGGATGTTCGAGATAGTTTCGCAGCAATGCGATACTTAGTTCCCAGGGCCGATCACGATGTCATCAGTAATTTACATGACCTCCTAGATTACTGCTGCTGGATCACCCCTGAAGCATTTGATTGGATACTTCGATCTACCGAGAACCCCATTCATGAAAGAAGTCAACAGGAACGGACACTTTTAGTGCTAAGAATCTCCGAATGCAATTTAATGCACATGAAAGAAGTCGTATGGTTGACTCTTGACAATATGAATATGGAAACTTGCGTCCAGAACTTAAAAAAGGCGGGTTTCTTCATGCTATTGGAAAGAATTATACACTGCTTGGGTTTCATAGTCGCAAATCATCGGGTTGTTTGCAGCAAAGGGAGTTGCATGGCACCATATGAAGATTATTTGAAAGATCATCTAAACTTGGTTCATGATCTTTTCCTTGCTGGCTCAAAGTTTTACCACTTGAAAGATACATATAGAGACTACCATCATAGTTTTCTTCTCCAGTTATTGAAGGGCGCGACTTCATATGTTGTGAGCGGCCCTGGACATAGAACGAACGCAAGCTTTGATCTCCTTGAGGGAAATCTTAAAAATTCGACCGGGACGTGGCTCGATCAACTAATGTCAGAGGGGATCGATTTAGTTGAATACGGTCAGTGGGAAAAGAAGATACTGGGTATAGACCAGTTTTACGAGACCTTCTGGTATAGGTATGTAAGCTCCCATCTTGGGGAGGAATATTACTATGTCGTGAGTTTGTTGAATTTTACATATGGACCTAAGAAAAGTGACTGGCAGTTCTGGTTTACTATTGAGCCTGAGTGTATACGTGAGGGCTGTGTCAA
Organism: Botrytis hyacinthi; assembly: GCA_004786245.1. NCBI lineage: Eukaryota > Fungi > Ascomycota > Leotiomycetes > Helotiales > Sclerotiniaceae > Botrytis > Botrytis hyacinthi. The sequence goes on from PQXK01000013.1 coordinate 143,368, forward strand.
GGATTTCTGGGATATGGTCGAGAATCCGGAAAGACAGATACCAGGTGCTTGGAATTTTGATGCCTAGTCCATGGGAGCACCATAAACGAGCGGAGATTTCGACGTGCGTGAATCAAGAGTGGTGTGGTTCTGCTAAGGCGATATTCTTCATTTTCATATGAGGTAGATGCTTTGCCCACTTGGCTGGAGAGGTATTTCTGTGGACCTTGCATCACTACGGCTAATTTCTTGTGATTTTTATTGAGCAACTTGGAAGATAGGGGCCACTCTTTTGCGTGGGAGTTTAAATGGGAATATCTTCAGACTTTTGTCTCATGAAATGTTCTGACTAGGATTTGGTCCGAAGATGGAAATGATTTGAGGGTCAAGCCCAAAGTCTAGTAAATCTTTTAGAAAAACAATGAGAAGCGAGGAAATATCCAAATGCGATTATCTGAGCAACGTTAAGATGTTCTAACATACTGGAATGATCTGTTCAGTAAATTCTGGACGAACAGCAATGCTTTGTACTGATCTTGAGACATTGTGAGATCAATGACGACATTGCAAGAATATCGTAGCTTTCACTGCCTGCTGTATGGGTTTTCGGAATTCGACTAATCAGATCGCACCCCTAGAGCATATCAGATGAGGTGTGGCGGTAAGAAAACCAACAAGAACGATTCACTAGAACGCATAGACCCAAGGTCTCTACACTTTTAATCATAATCAAATAAATTGAGATTCAATGCAATATTCTAAGTCTAAACACCCACCGCCCGTCACTCGTAATGAAAGTACCTCTAACAAATAGCTTCCAGTCAACCCATCTACACATACCCTCGATATCTAAGCCCCCCAGATCCAACTCTATTCTCATATCCATACTCCCAATCTCTTTCCCTCTCCCTCTCTCTCATAATTCTAGGTCTCGCATGTCTTTCTCTTCCAATCTCACTTCCATCTCTTCTTTCCCTATCTCTTTCCCTATCCCTATCTCTAACACCCTCACCAAATATCCTTCCTCTCCCCATCTCCCTCTCCACAATCCTCTCAACCCGATCCTCAACTCTTTCCACCCGCCCCTCAAATCTATCCTCAAACCTATTCATCCTAACCGCACTCTCATTATCCCTTCCTCTTCCCATCGCCGCAACCATCTCCCGTTGTCGCTCTCCAAACTGTCTCTCCGCATCCGCCAAACGATCAATCTTTCCCTCCGCAAATTTATCATCTATCCTACGGAAAATAACTTCCTCATCCACTCTGCCCCGTGTATTCTGTTGTTCCGTCTCATTTCTTCGTCTCGATGTCTCGACTTCTCGATCTTGGCCGCGGGATGGCAAAGAAGGATTGATTTCCCCATTCGTGCTGAGCCAGGTTTCGCCAAATGGGGGTATATTCCCAGTACTCAAAATTTTGATACCCATCCCCTCCATTCTACCTTCTCTTCTCCCTTCTTCCCTCTCAGATTTCATCTGCAATCCCTTAATGTCTCCCCGAACACCATTCAATCCACCGCTCAGCTTTTCGATTTCCTTTTCCCTCGCTAACTCTTTCTCCCTTTCTAGCTCTTTAATCCTCGCTGCCAATATCGCCGTGTTCGCAAAACTCTCGTTTGTTTGAGTTTGAGTTCGGGTTTGGGTTCGAGCATGTGTGTTGCCATTAACAGCACTTGAAGAAGTATGACTGGCTGCGCTGGAGTTCGAATGGGAGACCGAGGGCGGCGGTGGTGAAAAAGTCGTATTTAACCCCTTGAATCTTTCTCCTAGACGCTGTATCACATCGATATTATGGAAGAGATCTGAACAACTCGGTCTTCGACCTCTTTCCCTATCTCTTTCTCTCTCCCGCTCAAAGTCTAGTACTCTCTCGCGTTCTCGCCCTCCGTCTCGTTCTCTTTCTTGAGCATAGTACATGCTTTCGCGGTAAGAATTAACAGGTACGAGAGTTGGTTCGACAACATATGTAGATCGATAAGGAGGAGGCATGGTGTCGACGCGGATAGTGCGTTCGGATTGGTATTTGTCTTTGGGAGACTTGGCTCCGTCAAACATTTTGCCTTTGGTTTTCTTTTTGCGAATGGAGTAAAGAGCGGGCCAGCACATTGGGTGGGTTGATGAGGGTATTATGTACTGAGATCCATAGAGCCGACCGACCTGGTATATCGATGTGCGATATGAGCGGGAAGCAAGAAACAATAAGTGGTACAGGTATCAGATTGTAACTAAAGATATATTTGTGAACGGTCTAGTCATTACACAGATATCTAACGCCAATATACATTCTAAAAGCCCTGACGTCAATACAAAGAAGAAAAGAAGAAGTGGAGAACAATAATGAAACTAAAATCCATACATAAAGGTGCGTGTGTACCAATGGTCTATTGCATGTTTCAATGTTCAAGCCAACTTGCAGCTCTGCAGTTGAATAGCCCCTTCAGAAGATGCAGGTTAAACACATTGTCCACCCATGGACATGGATTCGCCTCCTGTAAAGAAATCTATCAATAGAACAAAATAGAAATTTGCAGAAATAATAGAAAGTCAGAGATGTCACTTCTTATGCCTTTGCTTGTGTTGAATGCTGAAAGGTTGAGTCGATTCATGTACCTTCCCGATTGGCCCGAGTAGCGACTTCAAAGTCGTAGCCGGCCACCCCTGTCTCATTAGGATATTCTCAGACGTCTTCACAACTTTGCTTTGTTTGAATTCTTCTTCGAATCTTGCTGCCATGCGAACTCCTGCCAACAAGTTAGTCAAGTAACCATGACTGATTGGGAACATACTTACCAAAGTCTTCTGTGCTCCAGCTTCTATGATAACATTAATGACCACCGGTACACTTGCTTTAAACCCCTCTTCAGTGGCTTTTGCAAGCTCTTCAGGACTTCGGACTAGAAATCCTTTTCCGCCACACATCTCTGCAACTTTTTGATAATCAACTTCCCACCCTAAACTTGTACTACGTAAGCCTCCCTTGGAACCCATTTCACTGTTCTTTTGCAGTTTCAACCACTCATCTGAGCTTTCGCTATCACCTTGATACACCCCACCATTATTCATAACAAAGATAAGAATATCCATACTGTACCGCGCCATTGTTTCAACCTCTGCCAGTGAGAAACCGAAAGCAGAATCGCCTTCTAAACAAATAATCTTCTTATGGGAAGAGTTTGGTCCGCTTCGCGCTTCTCGTGAGGGTAGATTATACGCACAATGAGCTGCAATGGCATATCCTAGACCGACGCCCATTGTGGCATGAGTTCCAGCGTCAAGACGCAACCGTGGATGCTCTACAGGAAATGCACTACGTGAGATATCCATGGTGTTTGCTCCTTCAGATACATAAACTACGCCACCATTTTTTGGTGAAGATAATTCGTGAATGGTTTCCTTGATGACATCAAAAGCTCGACCGTATGCCATTGGTAATTTATCAACTTTCGCAGTTTTAGCAGCGGTAGCTTCATTTTTGCTTCTACTTGCTTTCAGTTCCTTTATGTATACTGAAGATGTATCGTATTTCCAGCCCTGTAGAGAATCACTTAGTTGTTTGACCACCACATTAATATCACCAATTATTCCAAGTTCGGCGTCACCGTTGTTCTTTCCAATTTCTTCAGCAGATATATCAACCTGAATTATCTTGACATTCGGATTGTATTTCGGTGCTTCGCCATAGTGGAGTATCCAGTTGAGTCGTGCACCAAGAACGAGAACGACATCGGCACCTTTGAGTGCTGCAGATCTAGCTGTTGCTGTGTTGGATGGATGAGAGTCAGGCAAAACTCCCTTTCCCATAGGAGTTGGTAGAAAAGGAATATTGGTCTGGTCGATCAATCGTCGAATTACAGATTCGGCTTGCGCGTATGCGGCACCTTTTCCAACAATAACAAGGGGTGCTTTTGCAGACTTCAGTAATTGTGCAACCTTTTTGATACTTTCCGGATCTCCTGTGGCTCGTGGCGCAGCAGGCACTATCTGTGTTGATGTGTGTTCTCCTTCTCCTTGTATAATATCTGCAGGCAAGTCAACAAAACCTGCTCCAGGCCTGCCATACCATGACGCTCTATAAGCTGTCGTGATTGAATGTGATATTGAATCGAGGTCTGATCGAATTGCGATTTTCGTATGCGGACTCAAAAGAGAGATAGCATCAAGCTCTTGAAAAGCACCTTTTGTAATCAAATGAGTTTCGCTCGAGCCTGCTAGTAAAAGCATTGGAAAGGCATTGGCAGATGAGTTAACAATGCCTGCCATTGCATGAATCACACCTGGGCCACCGACAACGAGGCAAACTCCAGGCCGTCCTGTTAAGTATCCATATGCTGTGGCAGCATAGCTTGCAGCTTGTTCATTTCGGAATGCAATGAACCGTATCCCTACAGCAATTGCTTCCTCCGCGATTTGCACCACCGGTATACCAACCAGTCCAAATATGACCTCCACTCCCAGGTCTTTGAGAGCGCGGGCTATTAATTGAGCACCATTAGAAGTTGTCATAGTTTGTTATGTGAAGGGATTGACCTTGGCTCAGTGTTCACTCCCTCGGGATTTAGAGCTCTTATCAATGGGTTGGTGCCGATAAGCTTGACCCTGAAACAATGCGCTCAACGGAAATGACATTCACGGTCCCTCAATACTCCTGCCAAATGGTCTTAGATTTATGCCATATCGAAATATATAAAGCTTTTATGAATACTCAAATTCATTCTACGAAGTTCTAATTATAAACGTCAAAACTGGAAATTACCAAACTGCCTATTCATCACCTTTATCGTCGTCGACGAACTACATCAGTCACAGCACTATACATTCCACACTTCAGGCTTCAAAGTTAACAGATATGGCTTCGTCTTCTTCTGCTTCTTATTCCACCGATCCTGCTCTCTATCTGTACACATCGTTGACTTCTGGTTCATCGCACATTGTTACTGCGACATCGAGGCTAGAGACCATCTTGAAAGCGAACAGAATCCCATTCAAAGCACTTGATATTGCGACCGATGAAAAGGCACGAATGCTATGGGGCCGCAGAGCTGGTAAAGATGAATCGGGACGTGCTAGAAAGATTCCAGGCTTAGTCCAGGAAGGTTTGGTTCTTGGTGTATGTTGGAATCAATGACGCAGAGAGCATGGCTAACAATTTCAGGATCTCGTTGAGATTGAGGATTGGAACGAATACGGCGAATTGAAGCAACACATCAAGATTGTACCTGTGTCGGGACCAGGGGCAAATCCAGCCATCCAAGCAAAACCTCCAACGAATATAAAAGAGAATAACAAGCCGGCTGTGGCTCCTGCTGCTCCTCCCGCATCGACACCCAAATCTGTTAATACGAAACCTTCTGGGGCTGCAGAAACGACTATTACATTAGCTATGCGACAAGCAACTCAAGAAGCGGCAGAAAAAGCGAAAGATTTCAAGAAAAAGGCAACAGAGACATTAGTTAATATCACCAAATCTGAACCCGAGAAAGCATCCAAACCTGCTATTGTCCCAACTGCTACCATTCCTGACGAGAGGCACACCTTCGAAACATTCACTATACTACAAAATCCTGATAACTCAACGTGGAGCGCTGCGTCGTTCTCCTAACTGAATGCTCTCCGCGCAGAATTCACATGTAATTTGGAGTCTTTGCAATCATCAACTTCCACAGCTTGGAGACCTGGTGTTGATCTGTATCATTAGGATCTGCGGGGGATTACAGAAAGATTGAGATTGAGGAAGCGATACCCGAGGAGAATGAAGACGAGGAATCAGATTCGAAGGAGGAGTTAGAACTGGTTGGATTTATATTTGCTTCCTGCTAGATATTGCAATGTCATCTGTTTCATCCAATACTTCTTATGGTCTACTCTTCAACTCTTCAAAGTCATCTATTGCACATGACTAAGAAGCGAATTAGGATCTGGTGGATGGCAGTAGTTTTTATCCCTATTATTCAAGCTACGCATTATGTTTGAGCCTCTAATGGATGCTTTTATGGGGGAAAGCAAGTTTCTTTTTCGTTTTTGTTTTATCTGCCTTCATGGCTTGACAGCGTTTTTATTCCTTTTTGATCACGTAGTTTTGCATCAAGTGCTTGGGCAGGCCACCCAGCACGCTATCTCACGTGTTGCACTGTTCGAAATATTCCCAATTATCATCATTTCATCGGGAACATATTGATTCTTTTACAGGAGTAGTCTGTGATTTATGTAGAGTAATGGGAATCCCCTGTGAGCCAAATATTACATGGAGTGGAACAAGTCAACTTTGACGAGTGTTTTGTTGAAGCTCCCTGAATGAGCGAACAGGAATGATTAACTCTTTCTGTATCCTCAGAGAATTTCCTAGAAATGATTGACTTTTGCTTGCAATATTTTTTGCTGATCAGGGCTCCAGAAGTAGTTGATCTCGGTCTTCTCACCGTGTAGCTAGGGGAACAACGAGAGCACTTTAATTGAATTGTAAAGTGCCATCCGCTGGAACAAAGGATTTTCTTATTTTGATTGTTTCTTTCTTACCTGGAATATCATCCTTTTTGATTATGTGCATCTTTGTCCGAGTCCGTTTTCGTACTATCAAAGGATAATTTTCCTTTTTTACAGCAGTCAGCTTCATATCTCAGCTTCCATTTCTCAAACAACATGGCGCAGAGAATCTAAGACAAGCTACAGGATCAACGGTCTGCAATATGATTTTCGACTGGATTCACCGCGCTGTCTCGCCTTTTATCTATACACTTCCCACTCCGAATCCGTTTCAATTACAAACCGAGGACAAACCAAAATCTAAGCGAAAGAGTCTGAACTATGGTGTCGAATTGGAATACGTGTTGGCATTTCATGATCTAGAACTCGATCTTACAGACCATGAGGGATATGGCCCCAACCATGGAATTGAGAAAAATGTTCCATTAGCCATTCGTCGCGACCCAGCTTGGAGTCCGGCGGTCAACGTGCTCTTTGGAAGACTTGCCAACATTATCTACAATAGTTGGGCCATTCGGAAAAATAACGCCAAAGATCAGGACGAGAAGAAGGATATTTCTAACCTAAGGCCATACAATCTCGAGCCACAAGAAATAGTTTTGAATAAACTTAACAAGAAGGTCGCATGGCTCAAAGGTAATATCAAGCACAGTGGTTTACGAAAAAGGAGGGATAAAATTAAAGGGTCCTACGATCAATGGATCATTTCGACAGATTTGACGGTTGTCGGCCAAGGTTCCGCAAATCTCTATAAATGGGTACCACGTATCTCTGGCAGAAGTTCTAAACGATGGGATTCCTACGGCATAGAAGTGGTATCTCGAGTCCTCAAGAGTGACGATCATAGAGACACGGCCGAGCTTGAAGAAATTGTCAAAGCGCTCAAAGGTACCGGAGATGAACTATATGAAGGCTTCATAACAAATCAGTGTGCCCTACATGTGCATGTCGAGGCCCCCGATCTTCCTGCACTGAAAGAGTTGGCATGCATTTTGCTGATATACGAAGAGGAGATCTCAAGGCTACACCCTAGATGTCGTCGTCCGGGTCATCCTGTTGCAAGGGGTAATCTCATTAGTAATCGCTTGCACACGCTCCTGGGGGCGGATTATATCACATATGAGGAGACAGTCCAAGAGATCTGGGATCAGCGAGCGGAGACATCTCTCTATAGAAAACGAAGAACAATTCAACAGATTCGTGATGAGGTTGATCAACTGAGGGATGAGAAGGAACTCGCTGGTTACATGGGGTTTCCCTTGACACACACAAACAGGCTAGTGAATTTCCTATCATTGAGATCTCCATCGCGGGCTCATACTATTGAGTTCCGACAAGCTCGCGGTTCCCTCAATGTAAAGGATGTAACTCAATGGGTCGATTTCTGCTTGAGCTTGGTGCAGCTTGCAGAATATTATGTTTCCAATCCAGATGACAGAATCCAAGAATGGCCTGATGAAAATGGCGACGCTATAGAAGAGGTTGATATATTTAGGTTAATGGATGCCATGAAGCTGAGTGAAAGGAGTGTAAACTTTTGGAGAAGCAAAATTGCTAAGTACATGGGATTTAGAGAGGAGGACAACCGAAGTGACACTGAAAAGCTTCCCGATAAAAAGAAGATACCTCCCAAGCCTCCAAAGCCCCCTGGACCACCTAAGCCACCTGGAGGGCCACCTAAACCACGAGGAGGATCGCCACCAGGAGGAATGCCTCCACCACCGCCAGGTAGTCAAACAGGTGTGGTGACATATCCTACTTTACCGGGACTGTCGCCCGTGCAGCAGCCAACCCCATTGATAGTACCTCCACTTTTCTCTCCGACGCGGAAAATAAAGAAGCTCCCAAGACGGAAAATCCCAAAGTCTGAAAAACCAAGAATAGTATCGGAAGCTAGAGCGAGGTTGATAAAAAGATTGGAAGAGAGGACCGGAAATAATCCTTATTTTGATGTAGCCGTCGGTGGGGGATCCAGAATTCCCCCAGCAGAAAGTGCTATGGAATCACTTGCTACATACTTCAAAACCACTACCAGCGATCTGGCTACGCCACTTCGAATTTATCCTCAACAACCAAAACCTCCAAAACCTCCACCATCGAAGCCTCCGCCAAAAATTCATCCAGCAATCCAGCCAGGGCCAAGTTCACTACCCAGTCAACCATCACAGAGGCCGAAGCCACAAGTGACTCCCTCTAAGCCAACGCAGGCAAATGTAGGAGCAGGTGGTAAAGTGCACCATCCTAAAATTCCGTCAGACGGCACAGACATAGATAATCCAGATTACGTGCCTGATGATAATGAGAAACCTCAAGTCCCCAAACCTTGGCCAGACTCAAGCTATGATCCAGATTACGATATTATACATGGCGTTGGTATCTACGGTGATCTTCCACCAGATAAGCCTTGGCATATAGATACAGGTGTCTATGTACCCAAACAAGATACACCAACTCCTTTCAAAATAATACCGAAAATCACACAACCGAAAATCGAAACGCAAGTAGAACAAGAAGAAAAGCCGCCACATGACGCCGACGATAGTCACGAAGGTGTGATCACAGGAATATCTAAACCTTCGAAGCCTACAAAACCTAAACCCACCGAGGTCAAGATCCCACCACCTCAAACTGTACCCAAAATTCCTCCCAAGGTGGGCGGTCTTAGCTGCTTTAGTGACCTTACCACTTCAAATGCTTCAAATGTAGGACCCAAAGTCACAACTGTAAGTAGCCTAGAACCTTGATTCGAGTGATTCCCTTTTACTGACAGATATGAGGCCCCTATAAATATTTTGACCTACTATCATGTGCCAGCTACACCGGTGAAACCACCAGTCACTGGAACAACAACGGAAGTTATTTATCCTCCACTCCCGGAAGATCATAAGACAATCAAACCCATTCCTAAGCCTAAGCCTCCGCCTTTGGTAGGACCTGTTCCTTCTTCGGGCAAAAGACCACCAACAGGTGGACTCTTACCAGGCGAAAAAGATCCAAAAAGACCGAAGATCTCTCCTCCATCCAGTGCCTTTAAGCCTACAGGGTCACTAACAGTCGATGGGGTCCTCGAGATTCTCGAGAGTTTCAAATATTTGGAAGATGAAACGCTCCGTAGAGAAGCAATGGAGCAATTGCACAACACTGATGACGCGAATAAAGCAATTATAGCAGCAGCCGTCTCTATTTTTTCAGATAGCCATCAATCGTGGCTTCCAGATTACGCAAAGACATACACCGAAGAAGGTTATGCGATAGAAGCTCAAAAGTACCAGACGATGGCTGAAGACGAGCGCTTTGCATTAGCCCTATTGAAGGAAGAAGAGAACAGGCTAGCAGCAGAACGTGGGACATCGTTCATCGGTCTCGAGCTCCGAGTTGATCACCCTAAGCCCACAAAAATTGGGCTAGAGGAGCTTGAACGTATCAACATTGGCACCGTCCATGAGAGATTGAGGATAAAGAATTTTGCTAGAAATGAATGGGAAAAGCTCTACACGACAGCTATAATTTCTGGCAAGTTTGGTACATGTGGTGCTGCGGCTGTGGTACTGTCTCTTCATAACCAATATCCCAACGAGCCATGGACGCGAGGCTTGACCAATGAGAGATTTTTGAGAGACTGGGTTGAAACGATTCCAAAAGCGGAGGACCAGGGAAGGGTAAATTATTATGACGAAGAGCAGCTCAATAACGCTCTGGTGAGAATGACAAATGGGCAACTCCAACTTGCCGTGACTCACCAAGGTCTGGAAAACTATTTCATGTTTGGCCCCCCGGAATCCGCTCTCCTCACCCTGCATGGTGAGCCAGCTAGGTATTTGTATGTGCATTTAACTCACATGGCATTTGCAAAAGGCGTCGGGGGTAGTCCATACCAGCATTTCGAAGGAATGAAGAGGAAACCAGGATACAAAGAGCACAAGTAAAAAGGCAGGACTCAATATATGACTGTTTGAATTAAGCAATCAATGTGTTTATTTTCTTTGGGGAATGGATATTCCAACTATAATTATTTGTATACTCTGAAATTTGAGAAATTAATGCACCGTATTTCTTTGCACTCAGAATACAAGTCTATTTCGGGGTTCTATGACAATGATAGTGAAGTATATCATAGTAAGAGATCATCAGTGCCTAATTAGTAGACAACAAACCTATTGACATGGAGATCCATACCTGCTAAATGTTTCTCCAAATCTCGACACTTGTGCCCGAAAAAATTCTCAACATGTGATGTGCAACCTACCTTAATTCCCAACTTATATCACTTACATCCTGAACCATAAACATTTGATTCCGAACCCACCCATAATCAACCTCTTCCAAAATCAAAACCCAAGATAAATCTGCCAGGAGATCCAGCACTTCTACACAATCCCCAATCCCCAAATATGTTGATCTCAAACAAATCTTCCACAGCTAAACTCAACTCTAGCATTCAAGATATCATTTTTACAACCCTTCATCTTCATTTTAGCTTCAGAGCTTAGAAAACATGTATATGCATATCAGAAATTCCCACAAAGAATTCATCACACTACGGGTACCATGAATAAAAATGCTAGACATCAAAACACAACATGAATCTTGCTATTGTATCACTGTTCTCCTATTTATTTAACAGAGTACTTATAAAGCAAAAATTGACTTATCATAGCAGGTTGAAGTCTGGGATAATGAATCATTTGCTTCAATCTTGCTAGCAGGGTCTTTCAACAATAAATACTAGCTAGACACCATTATTTAATATCAAGTCTATAGGTATCCACGTTAACATAAATTTCCTGACATTCACAAAGCAGAAATTCAATCTATCCATATTCACATTTGCAAGATAGAAAGAACAACAATCACATCACAGCATGATATATACTTTACAAAGTCCCTTGAAGTATCAAACTCTTCTCGTATGATTTATAATTAACCATACTGTAGGTAGGTATCTCACAGACTTGCTCGTATAATTTGTAATTGCTCATGTATCTTATGAAACAGACATATAGCCCAACCCAACCTAACCCAAACCAACAAGATCAAGATCCATCCACCCTGTATCTCCGTATAATCAAGATTCAAGAGATCTTCTTACCACGAGCAGAAACATCAAGATGAAGACTCAGTGATTCATCAACCCACTCAGTCTTAACATTCTTCTCCACCTCCCCACCCCCTCCCTCTCCCCTCCGTTTCTCCCACTCTTCCTCCCTTTTCCTCTCCTGATCCCCCCGCTCCTTCTCATCCTGCTCCTCCAAAGAATCCCCCAAATCTCCCAAAACCATCTCATCCTTCTGCCCTACATACTCAACCAATCTACAAATTTGATTTTCAACTGCAGACGTCTCTTTCAATATTTTTAGTGCGCTCTGAACATAAGATTCTCTCTTCTTTTTCAACTCCTCCCGTCTCAATAAATACTCCTTCTTCTGTTCCGCAAATTCTCGCTGCTGTTCCTGACTTTCCTCAACACCAACAAGAGTTTCAAGGTACTCGCACAGCTCCTCTTCTCTGTCTCGCTTCCATCGAATTTCTAGTATCTTCGTCACCAGAATCTCCATCTGGTGTTCGAACTCATATGGGTTCTTCCTCTTTGCTTCACGTTGAATCTTTTCCTTCCTAAGTAATTCTCTTCTATTTTGCATAGCCTTAATCTCATCCTCCTGAGCCTTTCCCAGCGTAAATTCATGTCGTTTTCCCGGCCATTTTCCCTCGAGAAGCATTTCCCGAACTGGGGGTTCAACGAATCGCTGCACATAATGTGGTGAGATATTGCAGAGCGTGGGTGAAAGATACCTGTGCGGTCTTGATTTCCACTCTCCGTGAGTGGGGTTGCGAAGTACGACAAGATGTCCAGTATATGTCTCGGGCTGCGGTGCGGGGATCGTCGACGCAAAAGCAAGGCATTTACATGGTCCAACCTCCGGCTCCTTGTGTATCTTGGTCTTTTGAACGGCAGAGGCAACGATTAAACTGCGGTGGTGACATACGATGTGATTTTTTTTACATTTACATTTGGCTGTTAGTTGCCCAACGTGCCTCAAGTATTTATTCTCGCTGACTGGCAAGCTAGTCATGATGAAGTTGTGACTGTTGCTAGTTCGAAAAATGACTAATCGGGTTTTGACGAATGTAGATTATCGGATGTAGTGAAATGGGTAAAAAGTTCACTCAATATCTAGCAAATTATGAGGAAGTAAAAAGTTATTCTGACGTGCCGACTATGTAGTAATATATGATGCCGAAAAGAACGTAATACCCAATAAGAACAGAATAATCATGAGGTTACAAAGCTGCCGTATTGAGCAGGTTTACCCACGAACCCTAAGCAAGTAGCCTAGGTGTAGAAAACGGTTCGTACAGGAACACAGGACATATATGTGAAAATTGCCATGCTATTGTACTGGGAAATCTGCTCGCTAATAAACTAATTGTTGTATTACTATTCACCAAAAAAAAATACAATTTTCAAACATGATTCATACAGTAACGAAAATATGACATTCTACGGTGAGCCGTATTTTAGTTCTTGAACTCGCATTTTTAAACATAATTTCATTTTGTTAGACCAGGCTGACAGATGGACTGATCATTTGTTCAGAATCATGTACCAAAGCTATGCGTCGAAATTGGCCCTTTGTGACGGTAGATCCAAGAATCAAAAAGGGTGTGACTCCATGCTGAGTTGAACTGTCAACAAGGAGTAGTGGCACCAACATGAACACAAAAACAGTTCTTTAAATTAGTCGAACAACGCATGCAGATAAATGGGTTGCAAATCGTGCTATCCTTGAAGTAAAGTTTAAATGCATGAAATGGTATATTTGACCCAAAAAATGTGTGAGATTGTTATCTGATCATTGAACCAAGAAAAAGAAAATACCTAGCTAGAGTTTCACAGAACCAATCACTAAACAATAATAGCAGAAATACTTGTGAGATAGATATCCATTCATCTATCCATTTATAACATTGGGTTCACCCAAATTCCTTTCATAGTGAAGCTGGTGGACTTCATTACACCTCAGAGCTCAAAGAATTGAGCTAATACGCTGGGGTAGGTCATATCTCCATGAAATGACAATAGTGGTGTGGTTCAAGAAAGCTTAGGTCTTGCATCATAAAAATCTGAAGTTATGACTGGAACATGCTTGAATGGTGTTAAGGGTTTAGTTAGGGCTGATTTATATCAAGGATCACGAAGCTTGCAAGCAACTAGACATGAAGTTAATTGGGATGGTTTAATGTAACAAATTAGGATGGGAAACTCACCCGAGATAATCCTCTTTGATACTACCAATAGCAAACATGGCTCCAACTTCAGGTCTTGTACCGATAATCTTTACTCGGACATGAGTACCTGGCTCAATGACAGAGTCTTCATTGTTTGTAAATTGGGGTGGTGTTGCATTTGCATCGAATTTGATGTCACGAGGAATCAGCTATATTGAATTAGTATGGATCGCATACCAACAACAACCAACAAAACTTACATGTGCAGATACAAAGAGGGGCAAAGGACCGGCATCCGCAAAAAAACCGACAGCATTGACTGAGGTTACAATAGCATCGACCTACATATGTTCATGAGAAATGCACGTTAAATGAATTCACAAAATCGAGTTCTTACAGTCTCACCCTTGAAGGGTCTCCACACTACAGCACGATATCCAACAGTGAACTCAGCCAATCCACTTCCTGGGAGGATTCTTCCTTCAGAAATGTTGAAGGTATCCATAATTGTGATGATGTAGTAAAGACCGGTACATGTTCCTTCAACATCTTTCAATAGCTTGCCAGTCACCAACTCATGCATGTTGCGACCAAAGTACGATGGGTGCAGGGTGACCTGACGCTCAAGATTGTAGAGGAAAAACATTTTTAACGGTGAGGAGCGAAATAGATAGCGAAGTGGATGGAATTTCAGGATTGTAGAGTCAATGCCCCTTCTGGTGAGTTAATGTAACTTTGGAATTGCGCTGCAACACAACGATTCTCCTTCCTGGTAGAAACTTGCAATGTCGTAGAGAAGTTGAAATTATTGCAAGGAGGCGGAGTTTAAGTATATTTGTCTATGAAGACAATGTGGATAATTCGAGAGCCTTCCCTCTTGAACTCTTAATATTCAGCCTGCTTCTAAACCCCAACTTATTCACCCAATCCCATATAAATGTTGAATCTCTTTCGGATCGCAAAGTCCGCCTAAAGGCTGTGCGTAATTTGATGGAAGCGCCGAGTCACTCTTACTGTTCTGCGAACTGTCAGTCTTCTTTGTTTTCGAGTCAAAGTTCATCAAAGCCGGAAATAGTTAACTTTCAACATACATTGTTTGAAAATGAATGAAATTGCAAAGACGTGACACTTTGGCAGATCCCTGAAAGAAATCACAGAGAATGCGCAAAGGTTTGTCGATGCTGTGGTTTGGAATTGTTATTATTGGGAAAAAATGTATAACTATTGAAGACAGGAAGAGTCGAGAAAGCGAGAGAGAGCTTGATTGCCCCGACGTTGAAGGTTACGCGATCTAAAGAGTTTCGAGACTTTTCCGCGACGTTAAGGATGAGATATGCGCTGGTCCATGCGTATATTAAGGTATAAGGCATTGGACCTGCATGCATTACCTATCTAGCATGGCTCGCATGGTGAATAATAAGCTAGTTAACTAGTTAACATACGAATTGATGATTGGTTACTAATATCATTGATTACTAATACAATTACGAAAATGACATGCCACTCTGCTCTGCCACTCGATCATTTTCCATTCTACGAGGATTCCGAAGTACCAACCCACCACCCTCATATTCTGATTCCGAGGTTCAATTGTTCAACCACATGCTTTCACTTTGATACTCATCCATTCAGACCACCCTTCTCAGTACGACCAGCTTAAATAGGCACAATTGGCTGAATTGATGTATTGATTACTTGAAATTCCTTTACCTTCTCTATCATATCATATCCTACTCACTCTCCCCCTCTATCTCTCTATCTTGTACCCATTCCGAGAATTCCTATATTTTCGATGAGTTAATGACCGCGCCTCAACCTTGAACCATCAAATCAAGCTCTGAATTATATTTGCTTCTTCATTCCTGAATATCGCAGACATACGCAAAGGTTTTGAACCTGTCGCATCAGATCATTCTTCAAAATGTCTCTCAACCTTGAGAAACAGCTTACCTTTGTAAGTCCGGGCGAATATTGCGATTCTACCAGACATAGGCTAATGTTCAATATAGTACGGGGCCTACCATAACAATCCTACAAATGTTTTCATTCATATGATTTGTGTGCCATTGATTCTGGCCACCAGTCTGTTTCTTGTATGGCCCCAAAGTTTTCGCGATTTTGAGAATGAGGACGACAGGCATGCTGACAATATATAACAGTGCTCCAACAGTCCCACATTAATACCTCTGCCTTCATGGCTCACTATTCCGAATTTACCTTTGAACTTTAGCACAATCGGATCAATATGCTATAGCGGTTTTTACATCCTTCTTGAACCGGTCGCAGGCAGTATCCTTCTCCCATTCATCATCGGATGGACCGCATTCTCAAACCATATCCTCGCTACGTCTTCAAATGCTACTTTGGCAAATCAAATCGCTGGTGCTGTATTCTTCGTCTCGTGGATTATGCAATTTGTCGGCCATGGTGCTTTCGAAAAGCGTGCCCCCGCATTACTCGACAACCTCGTGCAAGCTTTAGTCCTCGCTCCATTCTTCGTATTTATGGAGTTGCTATTTATATTTGGATACAGGCCGGAATTGCAAAAAAGGATCGATGTTGCAGTTGAAAAAGAGGTCGCCAAATTCAAAGCCGAGCAGTCGAACGGTACCATTAAGAACGGCAAAGCCAATTGAAACCCCGATATAGGACCGAGATATATCACAGACAAGCAACGCAGGGGGAAGCCCACGGAGGGCAAGGGAAAGAAAGGTGGATATGAGCGCAATGGTAGAGGCGGCAGTCTATTCAGAAGGTTAACGGCGCTTCGGAATAGCTTTCGCGGGAAGTGAAGTCTTTCCGGAAGGATAAGCCCATTTGGTGGAGTTAATTTTGAGGTGCGAGGCGTTTCCTAATTTCTTGGTTCAATTGTACATTTGCAAGCGAGTTTTTGATATGCAGAGAATACCATGTTTAGTCCCTCGAATACTACTCGTCTACTTTCATCTGCATGCGTAGGTAAATCAATGTGTCTAAATGTATACTACATACATACGTCATGACCAATATCAGCAAGACCGACTGCTTCACCCCACTAAATGTTACAATACCAAGGGTACAAGAAGCACGCAACATGCAAACACAACTACGCCATGTAATATCACAGTACGCTTTTGGCCACGAATATACTGCTTACAATTTCCTTCAAATAAAAACCGGTGCTCCTATGTCGTTTCACAGTCTACACTCTTCATTCATTTCACATTTATTCATCACTATTTCATATGTTCTGTTTCGTACTGTAAACATATTTTATATTTAAATTATTATAAGTTTTTGCTTATCTAGATTCTCCTCTCCGCCATTGACTCCTGAAAGGCATGAAACAAATGAAAGAATCTTACAAAGGAACGTGAGACTGTGATTCTTTTAGGAAAAGCCAACAAAAGAAAGTAACAAATGAAACTAATGAGTGTAATTGTTTTCTATATCTCGCCTTACGGCTGCTCTATCTTGTACAAAGGAAGATTATCTTCTGCGTCTCCTCTCCTGTGGTTCTGGTTCTGGTTCTGCTTGTGGCTGAGTCCAACTCTCTAATGCACCATCAATTTCGCGTTCAAGATTTGACATCTGTCTTCTCAAGTTATATTCCCCATCTTGTGTCTTTGGTCTAGCAACACTCGATGGCCTAGAGAGGCTTGATGGCCAATGACTGTTGGTGGGTGAAACCGGTGACACCTCACCACTTTTCAATGGGGATGTCATGACCGACACATCTGAGTGTTTGGTCTGGAGCGGAATTACCTTGCTAGCTCCTTGTGGTCCATTAGATGGCTGCAATCTCACTGGAGTTGCCCGAGGCTTTCTTGTCAATGGGGTTGGAGGGAGCGGTTTACTTGGTGCGGGCACAGTACCTCGATGTGTTCGTACCTGGGAGTTCCATCGATCGATGTCTAGGTTAGCGTCCTCGTATCTGGGGACTACTGGAGCGGGCAAAGACGCAGGCTGGGTTCCTGGAATTCCAATGAATTGAGAAATAACCTCTGGCTCAATCCTGTTGAACCGACCAGGCTGGGATTTCCATCCATAGGAATTGGCTGCCTTGGTCGCGGCGCTCCGTGCTTCAGCTGTACCGAGTGTCATGCGCTTCAATTCCGCGGTAGGGACTGAAAGGTGTTCAGCATCGGGTATCTTAGCATTCCAGAACGATGATCCAAATTCGCAGCAGAATCCATCATTTGCCGATCGGTCGGTTGGATGCCGATTTTCTTTGACGCATTTGCCGCATCTGAACTTGGTACGTCTGTCTTCCATGCGCCTATAGCTTCGACGTTGTCGTTCACGCTCATCATCTTGCTCTTGAGCAATTTGGGCGCGGATGATTTCAGCGCCTCGTGCTTGTTGCTGGGCGATCGAGCGGCTTTGCCGGGTAGTACAGTCTGGACACAAGCCGGCGATGTGGTCGACGAGTTCAAGTCCTGCACATTGAAATTCGAGATCTGCTTCATTGTCAGAGTCACTCTCAGCTTGTTCTGCGCCAGCGCAGAGGAAAGATTTCCAGCTGCTGCGACGAGATGATTTAGATGTGTTAGATGAAGTAGAGCCGCTGCGTTTCTTATTCTTGGACGTCTCTCCGCCTGTGGGGACTTGGATGGGGATTACCTGAGTCTTTCTCAAAACGTGTCCGCACTCTCCATACACTACTTGCACCTCGACTGGCTTGAAAGATGTCCTTGAAGACATATTGGAAGTAGATGTGGGTTTGTGTGGTGTTGATTGTTTAATTAAAGTATAAAGATATATAAAGTTGTATGGTTTTGTAATTCGAAGACTGGACTTGATGTTTCTGAGAGGATGAGCTGCAGAATTTACAATGGCTATTGTCCGAATTAAGTAGATTCTTCTTCCCATTGTTCGAACTTGAGGGTTTTGATAAAGATTATCGAATTTCTTTATCGTGGATTGACTTCTTTATTGTCAAACATTCAATTTATAAAGAATTGAAACAAAAGAGTCGTACTCCTTGTATCTCTAAGAAATGTATCAAAATAGATCAAGCCTCCAATTCAGTCTCACCGTCGAAACAACGCGGAGTCTCCCATTGGAGCGCCCAAAGATCTCATGTTCACAAACGTATCCTGGAACAACATGAGAATCATCTCAGAACATGTCACAACGCAAAGAGAAACTTTTATGAGATCATCTCAGCCCTATCTTCTACTCTGTTCCAGAACATAAGGGCCACATACGCAATTTATTTTTCGTCCTTGGCTGAAACGCGCCTGTCTCGAAAATAATTTGCTTTCTTTGAGCATACATTTGTATATGATTTCGCATATTTTCCCCCTAGATTTGACTTTTCTTTCCTCTTCAGCGTTGGGGTTTACCTCTCCTCGCTCATTATACAGAAGATTTACTTTCTCTGGGTAGTTATTATCAACAACATACCAAAACTATTGCACTCGAATCCCCGAATACGGAAAGCGAGGACGCCGTCCATTTCAAATCTGTTCGATGCTCCTAGACTTTATTATTAGATCACATGCATCGAGTTCATCGTTGGTATCGTCAAGGATTTTCTGAACAATTCTATGGAGTCGCAGAACAATCCTTTTCTGGGAGTATAAAGTTCGAGGGTTTTCTGGATGGGATCTCATTTTATTATCTTCATCAATACCTTCAACTCATCTACATACTCTTTATCCCACACAAGAAGTTTGTTTTTGAATTGAAGTTATCGACGAACAAACCAACAACAACAACAACAACCCCGAAAAACTAAACACAAAAGCAATCATGCCTGTCACAATCAGGAAAATTGTATATGCCTGCAGTCATGAACTGCCCAACTTGAGCTTCCAAGCTCCAAAGAAGCCCTCGGTGATAAACCGAATCAAGCGAGCTCTAACCTTTACTGAAACAATCCGAACACCCTCATTAGAGCTGTGTCCGTATTGTGAAAGGGAGAGAGAAGAGAAAGCGCAAAGGGAGGCGCAGGCTTCAGTGCGACCGGAGACGAGCCCTCGATACAGCAACCCTCTACCACCTGCACCACGATCCCAAACGATCCCTAACCGACCAAGACGGTACAACACCGTAGCTGCGCGACGACCAGTATCGCCAGTTTCACCAGTGTCTCCGGTCTCGGATATAGGATTCGAATCGGACGCGGATGTCGACTCCGTTCTTCCTTCTCGGAATCTCTACCGGGATTCCAACATGGAACGTCTCACAGCAGAATACCACGCGCGAGACATGGAAGAACGGCTAAGAGACAGTCTTGCGAGGGAGTCACCGGTGGATAGGAGAGCACGCCTGTTTCGGGAGGAAAAAGTCCGCAAGGAGTGGACGGCGAGGAACGCGGCAAGAGACTATAATGAGTTCATCCAGGACCAAGCGCCACCGGCTGCTCGTCCCACGGATCTCAAGGAGCTCTTTATCCAAGCTCGTACTCCCCATATCTCGATAGCACCTCCAACGGAAGCCGAATCTCCGAGACTAGATCTACGCGCCAGAGCGGCGAAGATCAAAGAGGAGAAGGCAACCAAGCAGCAGAGGACGAAGGCCCGTTGCCAACTCGTGCGGAAGGAGTAAGTCACACCCCGATTTCCTTTGTCACCCCTGGCGTTATGATTCTTTATGAGCTTAAGACTAATTAATGGCTTTCTTTTGTATAGGGAGATAGCGATAACGATCTTTTTCATGAGGATGGCAACCATTACTTTGCGAATCTCAACGGAGTGATGTAATAATATATCATTGGTTGAGATTTTATAAAATCATATAAATACTTTTAAAAAAAATACTAAAATATTAAAAACTTAAACAAAACAAAAAAATATATACTTGCGCCCTGCAACTTGGACATTGTGAGAGAATGTGAAAATGTAAAATTGTGATGATAGAAATGATTGTTATGATGTGGGTAAGATGGATATGTACTCTTTGAGTATCAACTTTAAGGCTCTATATATGAGTAAGAAAAACCAGGCTTGGATAAGGATACGTATTGGAGGAGTTAGGAAGAGAATCATAGGGTGGTGATTCAGTAGGGATGAATGACACGAGAGATTTCCTAAATACTTAATTACATCATCGTTTTCCCCAATAGCTTTATATTCTTTAACAAGGCACCTACTAATAGACTCTCTATGTCCATTTAAAGTCATTCACAGATAATAGCCAGTAGTAGAAGGAATTATAATTTATCCAAGTCAGCTAAGGCTGGAAAAGGGTTCATCGTTTAATCTTTCTTGGCATTTTGATCTGCGGAGCTAATTCTTTCGCTTCTTCTTTGCGAAAAGCTTCTTTTTCGGTTCGGACGGTCATGGCCTCAATGTATCACGTGTGGTATCATGTGATATTCCAAGGTGGGAAATTACATTGCCAATATCATCAAATTCCAGCGTTTTGGAGCTGGAGATGAGTGATTGTGACATGATTATTGCGTGTTCTGAGGATCTGGTAGATTTGGATGATATGCGGCGCTTTATGTAGAGCTGTAAAGTTGGGGATCCCACCCGAATGCGTTGACCACCTCCTTTTGATCGCACGAATTTTCTGACTAAAGCTGTTGTGAAACTGGGATATGATATTATTAATTTTTTCCTTACTTTGGGTTATATTAGAAATGTCATAATGTGTATATCTGCCTCGATTAGATGAAAGTGAAGAGTTCTAGTCACTAGGAACTAACAAGATGACGAAAGTGAAACCTAGCATCAACTATTTTTCGGGAGAGTAGAAGCCAATAGAATCAAAATAGTTCTGAAATAGCATCAGAATAAGTCGTGAACAGATATGAAACAATGGTGAGCTCTGGAATGAGTAGGTAGAAATTGGAAGACTATGGTTTTGAATAGACAGGTTCCGTTGAAATTGACTGCACGTTTACTGTTGGGGTTTAAATTGCCAACAACAACTGCTTAACAGCGCCGGAATAGTGAGGGAACAATTGTGTGTAGTGTAATCTACTCTCCTCAACGGCTAGGAATAAGTGAAGTTGGAGGAATCTGCTGCCAAATCGTCTATGGATTAGCTTTACATCTCGAGTCACCAACAAAGCTCATAGTCTCTTTATACTAGCTACATAACTATAGAAGAACAATCCCGGGCGGGAACTATAAGAGCAATGGTATCCTCGATCAAACATTATATTTTCTTCTCCCAGTCAGACTAGATTTGAATACCGCTTCCATCCTTTACACAAACAATCGGATCGAAACTCCAGTATTCAAATTCAATCAATCAGAGTAGCTACCCATATTACTATCTCAACAAACCAACAGTCTACCACCTCCATGACAGCCACACGGATCGTCGTGTACAGCTGTACACACGAGCTCCCAGATACCCAGGCATACATAGAGCGGGCCCAGGCCACACCCTATCAATACCGACATCCGATCGTCAACCGCTTAAGGAGAGCCTTCACTTTAAACGAAGTCATCAGAAGACCGAGCATGGATCTTTGCCCTGTATGCCAGGCAAAGCGCCGCCAGCGTTCTCGGCCAACACCACAAGCGCAACCCAGCCCACGTCCTCGCGGACAGACTTTACAAGATCGCACACATCCGCTTCACGCACCTCAGGCAAGACTCCAAGCCCCAGCTAACGACTCACCAGAATCAGCCGGCTCCCAACCCCAAGTTCCACAACCGTGGAACATGGCCGAGGGACCGCCTGATCTACCAGTTTTCGTTCCACCTCGATACCCAGTCATTCCCCCACTACAAGCCAACGCGCAGTTGTCGAACATGGCGGAAGGTCCACCGGACCTGCCAGTTCTTCAATTTCCCAACACCGCCGCGTCTCAGCCACAGACCGACGCACAGCCAGGGAATCTCCCCGGGAGTTCCACCGGCTTGCCAGGCACAGACGTACTTATTCGGGGATGGGAAGCGATGAGACGTCGAGGTGCACGCCAACGAAATCTTGCAGGACAAGAGTTTCAGAGGAGTGTAAGCGACATCCCACGCAGATCATCCCCATCACCACCTTCGCCTCCACCAAAGGATCATGGTGTTCACCCCCGGGTGAACGCCTGGGTCAGACAGCAAACCTCGGAGACGCTCAAGAAACACCACGACCGAATCACCCAACCACTCGAATCCCAGTCTTCCGAGTCCAGACCAAGGACTCTGGTTATCTTAATCCCCGATCCTCTCACTTTGACTCCTTCTACCACTCGTGGTGAGGAGGAGGGAAGTGAGTCGCCGCTCGATCCGGGGATGAGGTTTCCGAACTGGCTCTGAGGGACTGGTGAAGGAGGGGGGGTGAGGCTAGAATCCGACTTACGATAGAAACGAACCACGGACTCTAGAGTTTGTCTAGAAGACAAATGGAATCTTGTTTTATTATATATAGCACGGTTCAAATAGAAGAAATATAGAAATAATTAGATAAACTTGACTAGTACCTCATAGTACCTTATGAAAATGTGATTTAAGAAACCTGATGAATAGTGTAATGCATAGTTTTATGAACCTCAATAAATTGCGTATGTTGCTGAGCCATTGCCGGATGGGATTACGAAAGCTTTGTTCAATGCCGCATATCGTTGTATATACGACTGTACGACAGTGTATGTACTATCGCGCCGACTATCAATGGTATCAGGTTGTTCAATATCTATTGGATTCATACAAGATCAACCGAGTAAGTCGAAAATCCAGCGTCTGTATTCGATTACATAATAGCCGAGTGATTCGTGGTGTACCCAGAATATGTGTGGTGGCATACATAGAATTACGATAAAAGCTACTTAGTGGACTATCGGCAAGCAAATGATACCATTTTTTCATCAAGGTATATAAAATTGTATCATCAATATAAAACTACATCAATAGAAACCAAATTTGCAAAGAAAGCATCCCTATAGAAAAAAAGTGAGAAATTGACACGTGACCCACCCCGTGAAATCAACCAATATGCAAATGTGAAAAAAATGGGAGTTTGACCGGAAAATAGATTGCGCAATACGCATTTTAAACAAGGGCTGAATAGCATCAAAATAACGACATCTATTCTGTACCTGGATTGTAAGCTTTGACTAGCTAGGAACTAGTTCGTAGTAATTTGCTGGATAAATGAACCCAGGTTCCACGCGGTATGATGACATCAAAGTCCACCATTTTGGGCACAGAAGCTGAGCAGTGTGTAAACAGATACTCTATAATGAGAAAACAGGTCTGATACGCCGCTTTACAAGCTGGTTACAGTAATTCGAGCACGATGACGCTCGGAGAGCGGGTGAGCTTGAGCAGATGAACCTTCACTTGACCAGCTGTTCACCTTGGACTTCATTATCACACAGTTAGTTGAACAATGCCAGTGATTATCAGAACAACTCCATCCAAATACTATATAAAGCTTCAGAAATCCTTCTCTTATTTTTCTTTCCTCATCCTCAGAGCTTCTCAGTCTAACCAACAGAAAAGCAAAGAAATCAAACCAAACCACTCACCCACAAATAAACACCATGGTGAATCACTTCATCTTCGAATGCGGCCACCGCTTCCCCGAATTCCCCTCCAAGCTCAAGAAACTCAAGAGAGCCTTGAGCATTCGCAGAGCTTTCAGCACGAAAGTAAAGGTCCCCAAAGACATCGCACGAGAAGGCCTCTGCGAAGTTTGCGTTGACTTTTCGGCTCAGGACTTCCTCGCCGCAGGAACCCAGGCCGAAAACGTCAACAAAACCTTCACAGAGCTTCGAGACGAGCGCGTCAGGGAAACCATCGCGCTCGCCAAGGAGGCAGCCAAGAAGGCAGCCAGGGAGGAAGAAGAGACGACTCCCACACTTCAGCACTCAACACCCCATCATCACCTCTAGCGCAAGCCCGTCCCGGGACCCGCAGACATCAAACTCTTCGACGAAGAGGAGGATGACGACACCAAATGGCTCCTCGCCAAGGATCCAGAAGAATAGGCAGTCATCGCAGATAGCTAACTCACATACTGAGTAGCTAGAGCGAACCGGACAGACCTCGACCGCGGGATCAAGGGACCAACAGGGAACCGAAAAGGAAAAAAACACAAAAAAACTAAATTGACACCCGAATAAAGGCGTTCCTTTAAAATATCAATCGATTCCATACAATAAAGCACGACCATCAATATGAGACCCTATGTTACCCATGTGCTACGCCAACTTGACGAAACTGACTTGATATTCATGTAACAATTACATACCACAATCTATGACTACGAATTGGAGAATTGGATTTAGGCAATTTCTAGACTGCAATAATATTGCTTCTTTAGATTTTCAATGGATGATATACGACATTACTTCTTCTATATAAAGTTCCTTTAAAAGAGAGACTTTTCCTGAAACTACTATGTCGATACAACGTACTGTAGATAGCAGTGAAAGGATTTCAGAGTCCAATCCACAACCATCAACAATTTGGCCGAATTCCGATCATAAGAAACGATTTTAGGTTAAGCTCAAACCCTTAACAATCAACAGTTGGAATAAATTTGATTGATTGTAGCTATAAATAATGATTGACTATAACTATACTCTCGCAAGGGGGAGAGGTGGTGCACGGAGCACGCCCTTTCGCTTCCGAGTATGTTTAGGTACCTACCTTTGCTATCTTGTTTCAGGTTCTGTGTGCAATGCAAATGCAATATCGGTTCTTGCTTTTTATTGACTTGTGAAACTCAACTGAGCGTTGAATCAAATGTCGCTTGAATCCTCTAGATATTTCGAGAATAATCACGTGACCGAGGACAACGAACTACTACTACTGCATGGATGTAGAAACTTTGTTTCAACGAAGACGTCTCCCGAGGCAGTTTGATATTCAATAAGCGATTTCTAGAACTGTCACTATTTGCTAGTGGTTCAAATTAGCCCGAGATAAACGATCCCAAAACAACGCCTGAACAAATCTCTCTACGCTATTCATAAGTGGCTGGATTCTCACCCAGAAGTCGATGAATCTTTCTTTCCATCTCGACTCACACCGATACAATTATATTTAAACATTCTAACACACAGAAGAACAAGAAAATCGCAATCATGTCCACGACACTCCTCACCACGTACGCTTGCGGACACGAAGAACGTTCGGCCACTCGAATCGGCGAGGAACAAGAGCCGGGTGTGATGGGAATCATTCGACGAATGAGCTGTAAGAACCCATCTGGAGCTGTGATTGCGGATTCGGCACTTTTGTGTACAACATGTCGGGAAAAGCCACATCCAGAACCACTCAGATCTCACCCGGTTATAATCATCCAAGCCCGAGAACCGAGACAGCTTGACAGAGATGAGGAATATCCGTATGCCAACCAGTTTGCTGAACTTCCAAAATATGGCGCACATGACTTCACGCGAAAGAGCCCAGATGATGTAGACAGAAACGTTTGCCGCCGGCCACTAGTTCCGATCTCTTCTTCTACAGATGATGTCCATCGAGCTATGAAGTCATCGAGATGATTTCGGAAAATCAACGGACTGAGGAACTATGAGGAGACGCGGCGACCTAGCTGAAGATTCAGCAAATATTCACCATACGAACGGATTGTAAGATTCCAGAATAATAACAAAATGAACTAAACTCAAAATGTACCAAAATTTACTTGCAAATGTGACTAATATGCCTCTTTCGTTGACGATGCCCCCGTATACTATCACCCAATCAATATCAGATAAAAAACTCTACAGCATAGCTAGCTGGAAAACATCTTCTCCAAACATACCAAATTTCTACTTCTTTGTGTATATTTAACAATGCTCTTGAGTACTACTCTTTGAACATTGCAAAGTACATGAGTATTAGAGACATCCCTGTGGTCAAGCATGTGCTCAATCTAGCGTTAGGAAGCAAAATAAAAATCTCACCAAACCTTAACCACATGAAAGCAAGGATTTCGGACGAAGATTCACGCAAAATGATAAACGAAGTGATAACTGGAGCCAACGATGAATACCTTTGTGTAGGATTAGATGTCACGTGATCGATATGAACCAAATTCCCATCCTCACCTCAATGGCGAACTTATAACACAACAACATTGTGGAAAATAGACTTGAGAGTCCTACACTTCCTATCAGTCAGAGCTGTGTCTCGAAGAGTTCATGCCATTGTTCAACATTAATACGCTGCTATGCTCTGTGAATTCGAGGCGAGATCGCCAACCCAACTGGAGACAAACAATGTAAACTCCGATTACAATGCCCGAACAACTTTAGAACAAATCCAGAACAATTGCTATCCATAAATTATATAAGCTTCCATAATCCTCTTGAAATAAATTATTTATTCTTCATCCAATCAGTCCTAGAGCCAAGATAACCAAAATCAAACTTCTCTACCAAGACTTTTTGACCTTAGAATAATCTTCATTCTCAAGACCAACACCAACATCAAACCCAAACCAAACACAATCATGCTTTGGTTAGTCGGCGCCGTAACAACTTTCACTTGCGAACACCAGTACTTCGCCAACCTCACTTTGACCGAAGCTGAGAACGCCGAAGATTGGAGATGCATCACCGGGCCCGAAACGACCTGGATCAAACACGACAAGGAGTGCCCTGATTGCAGAAACAAGGTACCTCCCACGAATCCAGTCATTCTTTCTCGTCCACCAAGTCCTTTGCTCACTGCGCCAGACAATCTCGAAGACAGACGAGGTGTCCTCACAGAGTACCGTTGCGGGCATCACAAAGTATCCGCAGTAGAAGACGAGGGCATCGTTCTCGGAGTCGACAAGCTCGGATTCTTGTTGATTCAATCGAAACATCGTTGCCCTAGGTGCTTCGCGCACGGAATCCAAGAAAGCTCCTCAGACGATCAGAGCAGTACCGGAGGCCAACCAGAGGAAACACCATTCGTTCCACTCGACGGATCTGACTTTGATATCGCCAATAACATGGACATGGGAACTTTGGCCAGACAGACAAGACGAAGAGAGGCTCTCGCCACATTTTATCTTCCTCCCACCCCCTCAAGAAGAGACAGCAAAAGGGAGAAGGCCAAGAAAATCGGGAAGTCGCTCTGGGGATCAATCAAGAAGAAGTTTTAAAGAAAAGGGAGGAGGAATTGTTTTTCATTCACTTTCATAACCTATTCCTACGACTCCACTCTGCTAATTTGATATTTCATTAGATCGATTCAACCCAAAAACTTGACCTAAAAAATAATACATTTTGTTAAACTTTGAATATAACTTTACCCGTGCTGTGCAAATGTGACAATGTGACTTTGATGATTGTCATGACAATATAAGAGAGGAATTGCTATGATGTTTGAAATTATCAAAAGCCAGTTAGGGACAAGACGCTTAATTATGAAAAAGTTCCCAGAAACTCGAAAACATAAATCGGATTACGTTCCTTCCAAATGAACATATAAATGATTTATTCATGACTTCATGTGGCTATGATCAAAGCCAGAGAGACTCGAGCATTCTCCTTCAGAGAATTGCCAAATGTCGTTGCAAGACATTGGTCTCAAATGCATATAATAAATTAGCTTTAACTTTAGAGAGGATAATCGTGAAATTGGTTGGGTCGTGAAATAAAAGTATGTCCCTTCGCTGGCAGTGGCAATCAAGATTATATAGGTTGCCGCACAAATAGTCCTCAAAATAAATAAATTTAGGAAATCAAGGGATACCTCAAATAATGCTCAATGACATCAGGAAATTTGGTGTAATTATATTGCGCTGAGGTGCAGAGGGCATGGCTTATCGAAAAGCAAACATACAAAAGCGACAGAACTGCACATGGCCAGCCGCTACACCCACTCCGTATCATGAATTTTTCCCGTCGTATCCTTGGATCAGACTGAAAATCTTTCAAAATTTTGTTTGTTCAGCTCACGTTTCTGGAAAGATTGTACGATGAGCATACAAGATGACAGTGTCGACACGTGACTTTGATGTTAAATTAAGATCTACCGTCCTCGAGTTGCTCATCACACATCCACTTCGCGCGGTTTCCTATATGAAACGTTAATCAACAATATCCAAAGTATTTTTCTATAGAGATATTGAGTATTGTGTACCTTGCTGCGAAGAGCATCCACATTATCTAGTTGGCCCAAGCTTTAGGATTTGGGAAGGATTCAGGTCATCGGCGGCAGTATCCTAGAGATTCTTGGGAAGCGCTTCTGAGATATATGTCTTGAACAATGGGGAAGTCTCGAACAACTAACCAACAGTTCCAATGTTTAAATTCCTACACTTAATCATGTTCTTGAGACTCCTTTGCCCATTATATTCTTGCGAAAATTCTTGTATCACATATCGTTTCTTTAACCATCAGATACCAATTGTACTCTCTGAATTATACGTATCTACCACATCATTCAACTGTCAACCATCAATATGTGTCTAGCCACAATGTTGATAGCACTCAAGGCCAATCTTGAGCCAACGGTCATTGTGAACCTTGGCATGGGTTTATTGGTCTTGATATTAGCTTTCGTCGGAGCATGCTGCCGTCAAGTATACACAAAGCATATAGCCAAGGAACCATTACTTCTCACTGTTGAACCCAAGAGCGCCAAGTTTATAAAAACAGAATTAGAGACAGAAAAGTGCTTCAATGGTAAGGCTGATCGGAAATGTTTAAGAGTGGCCGCTGACTATCAAATCTCAGAATCGCAGAAGTCTCCGGGATATTTGGCAATACAGAGGACAAAGAACCATCATATTCTTGGATTGCATGTTAGATGATGCAACTTACTGGATGATGTTTTGCGTTTCGAAAAGAAGGAAGGAAAACACGAGCCTATTTTTGAGCTTAAAATGCTCCAATCGTTGTCGAAATTGCACGCGAACTATAACGTTCTCTGAAGGATGGATGTTATATGGCTTGTGATTGGGAGTATATGGCGCTTCAAGGCGTTTCTGAAATTCTTATAGGAATCAAGTTCGGGATATTGATGCCGCCATTTTCAAGGCGGGGTCTAAACGCAGAAGATTGCTGGTTTGGTCGCCCATGGCATGCCGGTCTCATGGGATTTTGGGAGCTTCAGAGCTCGAATAGAATATTAGTCGCTAGAACCGACTCGTATATACCGTAGTGTTATACATGATATCTTTTCTTGTAATTGCATTACTGTCTTGCCAATAAATATTATCAGACATTTTGAAGTCCACGCTAGCAAATCGTAAAGTGCCATAGCAGTGTCATCGATAACTACTCGATGAACATCGTTTGCTAATATCAGACTCCAAGCGCCGACTTCAAGCAGCTGCGCTTTCCAGATACTGTGCAGGTTCTACATATCGAAGGAATCGCAATCCTTCTAGATAACGCTTATCGTATCGCTTCGATTGCGTATGCGGTTATGTATACCCAGATGGGCGGCAACTATTAATTTAATGCTAGACTTTGGAGATAGAACGCTGGTGAGAAGAAAATTCCTAGTATATCCGCTGTATCTAATTCAAGAGCTATAAACTGCACAGCGATTTTAGTGACATCGGCTGCATTGTTTTCAGCTACTTCTTCCACTCGAAAGCTGTGAGCGGGTTCACCATCACAACATGGTCACACTCGAGAAATTTACAAGTGAACGTCCCCCAGTATTTGTTTATAGGAAGTTGGATCACTTCCACTTGAAGGTTTCCAATTTACCTACGTATATTGGTTGATATAGAGTTTTTAAAGCGGTTAGCTACAACTACTCAAGTAATTTCCATAGTTGATTTTTTGGTTCTGAAGAAGGATATGGAAAATAACAGAATATGAAGCGCGTAAATAAAACATTCAATTGGGAGTTGGCGTGGATGTTGTTGGTACACAGATGTAAAAGTTGAAGCGTGTCATCATGGCTAAGCGCAAGGATAAAATAAATATCGTGGTGTTCATCGCACACCACCCCACAAATTTAATACATGACCGACCCAACATATTCCGGACCCAATCTTGTAATTTACTTCAAGCAATGATAATAGTTCATTATTCGGCTTCAATCTTTCGGTGACAATGGCTGGACCTTCTCCCTCACCACACAAAACTCGATCGCGAGCTCAACGATCCAAGAAAGCTATGTCTGAGAGTGATTCAATAGCTACTCCTACCACGCCAACAGCCAGGCGCATGAGTGGAAATCAACCCACGTATCCATTGGCCTCTCTACTTTGGTCTGCGCGTAGTTCGACATCGCAATGGGTGGTACTGCCTCTGATATTGATGGCCGTGGGTCTGTTTAGGTGGGCTGCTGGACTTTGGGGATATTCTGGTACGTTTGTAAATTCTGCTCACTACTCTGAGCTCTGCCACTGACTCTTTATGGTAGGGTTTCAAAGTCCACCGATGCATGGCGATTACGAAGCTCAGAGACACTGGATGGAGATTACAACGCAACTTCCGATTTCACAATGGTACTTCCATGATCTCGAATGGTGGGGATTGGACTATCCGCCCTTAACCGCATATCACAGTTGGGTTCTTGGAAAGATTGGAGGATTTATAAACCCCTCGTGGTTCGCCTTATATACGTCGCGAGGACTCGATGATCCAACAATGAAGGTTTTCATGAGGGCTACAGTTATCATTTCCGAATACTTAGTGTTCGTACCTGCAGCGGTCATCTTCGTTCGACGACTAAGCAAGCTTCAAGCTGTAAATATATGGACAGCATCAATTGCTCTGACAGCGATACTTATGCAACCTGGATCGATCCTCATCGACCATGCACATTTTCAATACAATACAGTAATGCTTGGATTGGTTCTGGCTAGCATGTCTAGTGTACTAGCTGGCAGATACATGTGGAGCTGTGTGTTTTTTGTCATGGCATTGGGATTCAAGCAGATGGCCTTATATTATGCTCCTGCGATGTTTGCATACCTACTTGGAGTCTGCATATTTCCTATCAATATTCCTAGGTTTCTAGGCATCGCGATCGTTACTTTGGTATCGTTTGCGGTCCTATTTCTGCCCCTGTTCTTGGGTGCTATCTACGAGAAAAGTCAAGGTATCAGTGCCCGACCAGAGCTTGATGGTTTCGCAGCACCATTACCCATTCTTAGTCATCTTTCATACAAACTTGATTATCGCGCTTGGTATTATCCTATCATACAACAAAGTGCACAGGTCATATACCGAGTTTTCCCTTTTGCGCGAGGCCTTTTTGAAGACAAAGTGGCCAACTTCTGGTGCGCGTTAAATGTCGCTATCAAGCTCCGAAACTTTGATCAGGGTCTTCTTCAGAAAGCTTCACTACTTATCACTTTAGCATCCATCACTCCTCCCTGCTTGATTATCTTCTTCAAACCACGAAAGGATCTATTGCCCTTGGCCTTGGCAACATCAGCGTGGGGATTCTTCCTATTCAGTTTCCAGGTACATGAGAAAAGCGTCTTGTTACCTCTGATGCCCATGACTGTGATGCTGGCTGGTCGAGGAGGACTTAGCAAAGGGACTCGATCATGGATAGCATTTGCCAATGTTCTTGGTGCTTTTACAATGTTTCCATTATTGCAAAGAGTAGAGTTGCGTGTTCCTTACTTCGTTCTGGTTCTCTTGTGGCTATACCTTCTTGGGCTTCCACCCTTTTCTTTTGAGGTGTATGCGCAGCATAATGATGGCAATTGGATAGGATTCGGAACAACATTGATACACACGCTATTTTATCAGGCAATGGTTGCTTGGCATTTGGGTGAGATTTTCTGGACGCCACCTGCTCCTTTCCCTGATTTTTGGGTTGTCATGAATGTCGCAGTTGGAGTTTCTGGGTTTGGTATATGTTACCTATGGTGTCTATGGTCCTTGGCTGTTGAAAGTGGTCTTCTACAGTCCTCGAAGATGGAAAAGATAAAGGCGAAAGCGAAGAAGGTTCAGTGATCGGTTTTAAAGGTGTGCCATATACCCATATACAGCATTAGATTCTTGTCAGTTTTATAAACATATTATGTACTTTATTGGTCAAAGATTACGCAGTCACACCACTTCCACCACGTTTTCCACGCGAATCTCAATCAAGAAATTAGGCAATACGAGAGATGTAAGCAGGCAAGGGGCCCCTCAGGGGTCAATTTGGTCAATGCGTAAGGCTTCTGGAAGTTCGGTTACCATTGGCATGATTACCGACAAGCATCGGCCATAAGCCTGGATTCCGTCAATCAATGATTCCAGCCCCCATTCTTTCCCTGCAGAATCCTACAAGTGGAGGCTGCGTCCGATATCGATTTTTTTGATTTTCCCTAGTTAGGAATGGTATTTCTAAAGATATGAACTTCCTTGTGGATAAATTACATACATGCTACATTGCTAACATCGGGTCCTCTTTTTTTCCATGGGTATTATTTACGTGATGGATGAATGCAACCGACACAAACGCCTCAGAACTTCCGCACTTTTCGAAGCACATGCTATGGATGGCCTCAAGATAAACGTGGATTATGCCCCAAAATCTCCCATAGCTACCGGGTAATACACCGCTGTACTCCATGCCAAGTTCACTCAGTCAATACTACGTGAAAATTTAGAAAGATTTGCAAGATTTGCCAGACTGTTCTCTTACTCAGCCGCACACTATTACACTACTGTCCCAAGTTATCTTTTTATGGGGGCTGACTTTGCTGGTCGGTTCTTGATATGGACAATCACCCCGCATGTAAGTAAGATTTCCGCCTGATTTCTGTGCTGGTACACCTTTTTCACATTCTGTATTCTTTGTTTTGTTTTTCTTGCAGCATGATAAGGTTCGTTCTTTACAAATCGTATTAATTAATTGACGACTTAACGTTCAAAATGATGCTGTCGAGGCTATTCGCTCTGTTAGGGCTATCAATCCTTGCTTCGGTCCGGGCTGAAAGTTCTAGTACGGAGGGCTCAATTGCGGGTAGTTCTTCCACGGCTTCAGCGTCAAAAACAAGCTTCGTTTCATCGGCATCCACCACAAGTTCATCCACAAGTTCATCGATAAGCGCTTCGAAGACTGCTGCTACGACGCATGTTGTATCGGTTGGTGCAGTAAGTTGATCTTGCGATTGTAATTGTGTTACAATTGAATGTTAATGACTATCAGGATGGCCTTAATTACGATCCTAAAGAATTGACGGCGGATGTTGGAGATATTATTGGTAGGTCATCATGTTCAACATCGCATTAATGTTTAACTAACGGGCCTCTGTAGAATTTCGCTTTTATCCATTAAATCATTCTGTGGCAAGAGCAGAATACAAACGTATTTTGCCCCAAATCTTTTGTTGATGAGCGATGGTTAATTTCAATCTTGCAGAACCATGCATACCATACGAAGACACTGGGGCAGGAAAAATTGGATTCTGGAGTGGTTTCGAACCTACTGCTATTGTGTCGAATAATGTTAGACACTCGCCATTTTCTTTAGATCGATCAAATGATGCTGACAAGTCTTAACTAGCCGCCTATATTCAACTTACGCATTAACGACACAGAACCTATATTCTTCTATTGTTCCGCTCCTGGTGCTTGTCAAGAGGGTATGGTGGGGGTTATAAATGCCAATGCTACGCAAACCTTCGATGTTCAGTTTGCATATGCTGAAAATGCCACGATGGAGTTCTCCCCCAATGAATATTTTCCCTTGGAAACCGCAAAAGCCGTCCCTTCTGGCTCCTCTCATAAATCATTACCGGCTGGCGCCATTGCCGGTATCGTCGTTGGTGCAGTCGCTGTAATAGCTCTAGCAGGCGCTCTATTCTACATGTGCGGTCGCCATCGAACCATGAAAGAAGTATTTCACAATGGACCATCGACCGGGCCTCCAGCTAGCAGCAACCCTTACGACGATACTCATAACTCGTATACGTCGCAAGGCGGCCGTGCAGTTTCCGAAGCCAATTATCCAAACATGTCCAAGTTCGCATCTGGTCTTTCAGGCTTAGATACCGCGTCTGGACGCTTTTCGCCTCATCACGGTGCTTACACGGATCCCGATACGAATAGTTTTAGAAGCCGAAGTCCACCGATTGATGAGGTGGGTATGCAGGCGGTTAGAAATGGCCAGTATCAGAGTGTATCGGTTGGAAGTCCGATGGGAAGTCCTGGTTTCCCTAGCCCGGCGCATAATCACGAGTCGCAATTAAGTTCTCAGGGGTATGCAGGACAAACATTGAGTGAGATGGATGATAGGAGTGCACAAGACGCTCTGAGGTATGTTTTTTTCTACTGTTATATTTTTCCTTCAATTCATGTTTGGAAACGTTGTAAAAAGCACGTATGCTGATCAATCAATTGCAGATTACAAGAAAAAGAAAGACAAAACCAAGGCCAGGGCCCAATCGAGTTACCAGCTCCAAGCAGAAGCGCAAGCATGACCGCGGGCGCGCCTTCCCCGGAAAGAGAAAGGCCGTTTTCATACACAGATAGCGAGAGTGGGTATGCAGGAATGATGAGGAACGAAGTGGGTAAAGGCTACCGATGAGGACCTTTGACGGATAATTAGGATGGAGTTTAATGGAGGAAAGGTATTGTCAATTCACTTCGCAGGATCAGGATTGGGAGGGATCAAAAGCTTGGTGCGCTCGTGCTCCTGCTCGGGGCGAGACGGCTGAGATTTATTCATGATTTGGTTTGATTTGACTTGATTTGATTCGATACCACACTCTTTGGATATTAATGTACGTACTTAATCAGATGTATACAGAATTGAAGGAGGCTTGATTATAGTAATTCATGGATTTCTAACAAAACGGTACAGCAATGCAATGAAAGGTACGTTTTTTTTGGTCCTCGTTCTCCATCATCTCTTCAATTGTTTTACCTAGATTAGTCACTCTGTTCATTACAAGCTCTCAAACTTCTCCTAGCTGTTAAGCTTAGTACCACATATCTCCACGAGGGTCCAAACTGCAGTTTAAGGTCTCTGCATAATGCTAAAGATTACACAAATTTATCGTGTGTTTTAAATCGTGCGCTGATTACACAGAAACGGTTTTTGACGGGTGATCATACGGTATACTGCGGATATAGCGGTTGTGGATGTTTCGGTTTATGTTGTGTTACGCGTGCTGCGTTGCGTCGGGAACGTGGATATCATGGTTTGAAGTATCATGATGACTGGGAGATGACAGATAGATGATATGTAGCAATATTTGTAGTTTGTTTGGTGAAAGAGCGGAGTGTGGTGAGTAGAGGACGGTGAATTGAGTGAGGAATTGTTGGTTAATCTTAGTTGGTTGGTCAGGTTGATTGATGTCGGTTATTGTTCTCCGGAAATTGAATCTCCGTGGGTGCGGAGGCGTAGTTATGGGTAATTGCTTCGGTAAGTGGTAATCTCTCTCTTTTGATCAGGTAAAGGTCTTGCCGTTGCCTTTATTTTCTATCAGTCGGTCTGTTTACTCTTCCGGGCAAGAAAGACATTTACTAGCGATGATGTTCCCGATGGGTGGTCGGAGCATGTCTGTTGGACCATTTCCTCGCATGACATTCGAATCCCCTAAGAACCCACGATTTCTATTGCATAATTTTTCAGGACGGGAAAGAGATACCAATATTCTTTGGAAAGTTAGCCGCTCTGCTTGAATGTCGGTACGGCTAGATTTGTTGGGAAAATAACCACACTGCCGTCTTTTTATAGCTCATTTACTGCCGATTTTTAATGGCTGCATCGCCACGTATGTTTTCACACAGCACCGCTTGGATCTGTTATCTGCTTCGTATAAAATTGGAAAGCTTTCTGAACTTCGAGATAGTTCTGGAAGTAAATCCACACAAGCTTGCCCCCGCAGCAGTTTTTGGTCAAGTCGCCCCTTTTCTGGTGTTTGGCCTTTTTCTCCTTACTCTCTGACCAATATCTATGGGAACTGTACGGAGAAGCCTCGAGTGAACAAGTGTTCATGATGGGAAAGAGACTTCCCTTCTATCGTGTGTTGAATGAAGGATCCAGTAACATTTCCTTGCTAGCTGTCGGTTCATGATCTGGTGATCGATCATACATGAGCTTGAAATAGTGCCTGGGAAGTTACCTCACTCACAAGACTTTTGCCATCGTAAGATAACCGGCTTACTAGAAGTGTTGGAAGTAACTCAGTACCGAGAATCAAAGAAGCAAGGTGTTGGAGTCTCATCAACCAATATTATCGAAATGCCTAGCAGATTCATAAGTTGGTGAGAAACTTCAATTTGACGAAAGCTTTTGAATCATCATTTGGAGGGGTTCGAAACTTCACAGAAGGACTCATTACTGAAACAATCAGACCGTATGTTTCTATCAACATCAAAATCAAATGATAGGTACTTGGATTGATTATGGGGTTTTGAACTTTGGGGAATGTTTCACCTGCACCCGCTGTTTCTAGTAAGGATCTAATGACTAATCAATCCACAATCAGGGATGCCGGAGTATCAAAATGTTTATTTCAACATCACTTTCATTACGATCATATGTAAAGCTGGCAGCTTTCCAAATTCACGCATATTACATATCACTTGTGAGGAAATCTTGAGGAGGGGTTTTCATGTTCTTGTTTCATTAAATTAATTCTATTCAGAGTGTTTCTTTCTGAAAGCTGCTCTCATGAACTTTATCCTTGCAGTCTAATTAAGCAGCCTTTGCTGAACATTATTCCCTCCATAGTATGAAGATTCCAATGCTCTGGATGCCTTCTCGTTTATTCCTTTCAGACGGCTGGGGGAGGGATCTGATTTGGTGAAGCAACAGGAACAATCTCAAAAAGTAAACAAAGTGTGTGATCAGGAAAGTCGTCTGTTGTTGTGCTGCTGATATCGAGATTCGACTCTCCGTACGACCAGGTGGTTATACTGTTGACCTTCTTGAAACCCAGGCCAGTTACTACATCCTTGTGTTGGTTGAGTAGAAAGCCGATACCAGCACCATTCTTGCTTCCAAGAATAGCAAAAAAGGGATCATCAGTTGGGTGTAAAGTTATCCTATCTCCCCAAAGTGGTACAGTGTTGTGTCCACTTGCTCTCAAAGCCATCTTAGTCATAATGTTGGTGTCTTCGTTGACAATTCCTGCCCGGATTACCCATTCTAGGTTTTTGACAGCGGTGGCACCTATAATAAAGAAATTCAGTGATTGTTTGTCAAGCAAGGGTTTCATGGGATAACAAACCACAGACTCTCTTATAGTATAAGAAAACTGCATCAGACCAACTCCATATCCGGGGGGAGTCGTTGGCATTCTTGTTGAAACCCTGTGAGGCTGGACTGACGTTCTTGTCCGCTACAAGGATTCCAGGATCACAGTTGATCAAGGTTTCCCATTCTGCTCCTGTTGGCTGAAATTTATATTTTAGTTCCCATTGAAAAGATATGGTCATTGATGGTACTTACTTCTACAAGACGAGAACTATCATGCCACAACTCATGATCAAGTGTGTCGATCTGAGAGAATCCTTTTGCAGTGTGTGCTTCACGAACCAAGACTGGCATGGGCTCATCTGCTTCCCAAACATCTGATCCAAGGAAATTTAGTGGTTCATCCAAAGCTTCTCCAAAGACAGGTCCTTCCTCATCATCAGCTTTCATTACATAAGTCCTAAATCCCTCAGTGTAGAGATTTGCCGGATCGTAGATCAATGCCTCTTGAGATACACCACCATTCTTCTGAGTTGTCAGAGCAAGACTGTCCTGCATGGTACAATACAATTGTCTGCCCTTCAGAACTCGTGCAGCATAGAGTGCTGGATCTGCACGTGTACTGAGGTTGAAGGCATGTTTGTGATGGTCATTGTTGTGGCGGCGGCTGTGGTGGTGATGGACGAGTGAAGTCATTGCTTGTGTGAAATTATCAACCTTAGTTTGAGCAGTCTGAGCAGGTTGAGAAACAAGTTGTTCAATTGGGAGAGCTGCTGCATTATGACTGACTTCCGCGTTTGTGAGGCTGAGGAGTGGAGCAAGTAGGGTGGTGTAAACGAATAAGAGCATTAAGCTCTTAGAAATGACAATACCAAACAAAGAAGGCATGTTGGCTTTTGTCAATGGCAAATGAGGTTCTTCGTACAATTTTTTTTGCCTGTGTGTGTTGTGTTGAAATCAAGGAAGGACAGGAAGGAAGATATTTTCTGTCGGAGGACGTCGAGCCTTGTTTGGAGAAAGTGCAAAACTTTGATAGCAACCTTTGTTGAGGTCACATATGGCAAAATCCGGCTACCCGAGAAGCTTCATTTTACAATTTCTCTTTTGAAAATCTTTTCAGAAGTGAATATGTGGCTGCACCTCCCCTTCAAGCAACTTGAGGGACCTTGATGGTGCTTGTTGGGAAATGAGATTTTGTGAGTCCAATGATATCATTTAGATCCTCATTTCTTTGTCTGTCAACTTGACACTCGGTCTAGAGGTGGTGTGGACCGCCCGGGACATGGCATACACCATTTTCTAAAAATAAAAATAAACTATTTTAGAAAACTACGAGGAAATCTTTATTTCCTCAAGTCCAGATGAAAGATTGGGTTTCGATTTTAATATTGAAAGTTTCTGTATGTCAATTTTGATTTAGCTAGAAAATAATATTGCCCGTTATCAACGTAGGCAAGACTCATGATCAAGTTATCAGAGCAAAATACAACATAATAATTTATCTAGTAAGTTTAGTCCCCTGGTGGTGAACTATCCATCTGACATATAAACAATTTGAAAGTCGAATATTCCTGATTGAGCCTCATCAGTCAAGAAAGGGTCTTTCAATAAGCAACTAGACCAACTATTATATTTGAATTTTATTAAAAGTTACTAGATAGAAACTAAACTATTGAGTACTACTAGCATTCCTTATATTCAAGCTATCTACATGTCTTCATTTCATGGGGAAATTAGTATATCTACCTGGATAGATAGGCAAGTAATTTCCTGCCAAGGACTTGTGGATTTTGTGAGTCCAGAAGTGAATGTCAATACCGAAACCTGAGACGCTCGTACCATTCTCTTGTTTCTTTCATCGGTTTCCAGGGCAGCCATCTATACTGACATTCGGACTCGATCTACTTCCTTTCCCGAAGATCAACCTTGGATTGAGCTCATTGTTCTCTAGTTTCGCATCCTGAGTAGCAATCATATCAGGCCTAGCTTGTAAATATTGTTGAGAGCCATGAGAACTAGTGTATCTTGATATCTATATACTATTCCTTCCAAGCTTCAAAATCTTCAACCTCTTCTCCCATATTTTCCTCCATCTTTCCTCCCAATTTTCTCTTTACCTTCCTTTACTTTTTAATTCTTTACGTTCCTTTACTTTCTGATTTGTCTTAACAACAACACCCAGTCTCACATCTATTGGAACTCCAATTGATGCTAGAGACTGTTTACCTTTCATAAATCATTTCACCCTTTCCAGAGTCGTCAAACTGCCAACATGAAGATTCTTCACCTGCTCAGCTGGCTTTTAGCTATCTCACTCCAGTTGCAGACTGCAGTTTCCCTTCCCGGTTATACTGATCTCAATCACTTTCGACGTGCTGCCGCTGCCGATTCAGGAATATGTACTGTTGATGGCAAAGCCGTTTTTGCTCATTTTATGGTTAGTTAAAAACTCAAAACTGCTTGTACGTAGCTTTATTGTTAAATGTTAACCATTTGAACTAGGTCGGCAACGTCCCCTTTTGGGGAGTTTCACAATGGACTCGAGATATGACCGTAAGTTTTTCGCCCTTCAAAACATGAACTCATGATATCTTTGGACAGCGCTGACTTGTTTTTACAGAGAGCAAAGCAGGCTCATATTGATGCCTTTGTCTTGAATATGGCTAGCACCGATCAGAACTTACTAACCCAAGTAGCTTACGCTTTTTCTGCTGCCAAGAAAGTCGGTTTGAAGTGTCTTTTCTCATTTGACGAAACCAGTAACTGGTCATATGACGCCATTATGGGTTACCTCAATCAATATATTGGGAACGATGCATACTACATCTATAAAGGAAAGCCTTTGGTTTCCACTTTCGAAGGAGCAGGAAATGCTGATGCTTGGCGTCAAATCAAGGCACAGACTGGAATTGTCTTTATTCCAGATTGGTCTTCTCTAGGTGCACAAGCTGCTATGAAGCTTGGTGTTGCAGATGGTCTCTTTAGTTGGGCTGGTAATTAATGACTCCCCATTTTGTTTCCTCTTCTAACACAAAATAGCTTGGCCTTGGGGCAACACAGACATGAATACATATGTTGACGCCTCATACCACCAATTTCTTGATGGAATGCCTTACATGATGCCTGTAAGCCCTTGGTTCTACACCAATCTGCCACAATTTAATAAGAATTGGCTTTGGCGAGGT
The DNA here is from genome assembly GCA_004786245.1 of Botrytis hyacinthi. NCBI lineage: Eukaryota > Fungi > Ascomycota > Leotiomycetes > Helotiales > Sclerotiniaceae > Botrytis > Botrytis hyacinthi. The sequence goes on from PQXK01000013.1 coordinate 184,183, forward strand.
GACGATTTATGGTATGACAGATGGGAAGAGGTTATATTTTGGCAACCTGATCTCGTTGAAATCATATCATGGAACGACTACGGAGAATCTCATTATGGTAAGTCTCAATTTTCTCCTTTGTGGTTCATGCGTTTTACTGCATTTTGCTAATAATGTTATGTGACAGTTGGGCCTATTGATGAAACAACCATGGGTGCAATGTGCTCCGCCCCTTACAAGTACGTACACTGTCCACAACTTTTGCCGGCTTTCGCACCCAGCTTTACTCCCCCGATCTCGAGCACATTTCTCCTCTTCTTCAAACACATCTCTTCCTTTACCTACCACAACTCCGTCCTTTATATAAAATGCTAATATTATGATTTTTAACAGTTATGCTTTGGGAATGCCCCATGACGCCTGGCTTTTGTTCCTTCCTTACATCATTGAAACCTACAAGACTGGCTACTCAAGTATAGGCCAAGAAGGAGTCCAAGCTTGGTATCGTCCCAATCCAAATTCTGCAGGTTGCGGTACGAATGGCACAACAGGAAACACTGCTTCTCAGTCAGTATAAAGCAAACCCCTCCTTCCATTCCTCATTGTCAACACACAGTTGCTAACATTGAATTCATTTAGACTATTGATTGAGTTTCCTCCATCTAAGGTGGCACAAGACAAAATCTTCTACTCTGCACTTCTCTCCTCCGAAGCAGATGTCTTCGTTACCATCGGTGGCGTTGATACTGGCGCTAAATGGCTGAAGAAACCATATTCAGGTGTGGGTATCTATCACGGAAGTGTTGACATCAAGGGTACTGGACCTGTGATCATCGTCATCAGCAGAGGCGGCACAGTCATATGCTCAGTTATTGGTGACGTCCACATCTCAAATGACTGCCAACTAGGACTCGCAAACTATAACGCATATGTCATGGGTACAACGGGTGATTCATCCCCTGCGTTGCCTGACACCAGTATCTGCAACTTGAACTGTACCAGTGGTTCTGGCGCTGGGGACTTTCAAAAGCTCTGTGCATATTCTTGTGCAATTGGTTACTGTCCCAAAGGTGCTTGTTACTGTACCGGTATGGGAAAGGCAAAGCTTCCAAAGGTCTCAGGGCCAGTTGGCTATCCTATCGCTGGAGCCGATGCAAATTACGAGGGCTTATGCAACTTTGCCTGTGTTTATGGCTACTGTCCTCCAGAATATGTAAGAAAATTCCCTTTCTCAATGTCTCACTTAAGCTATGTTTTGATATCCTGTGTTTCTAAGCAGGCTACCTATGCTTCATTCTTTCTCTTGATGCGGAATTACTAACGCCAACATTTTCTAGTGTGGTACCGTATCCGGTCTGCCGATGGCCACACCAACAGTTTCGCCTTTTACGCCTCCAGCTTGTGTTCTTGGTACTGGTGCTGGTTTACTCGCAGGTCTTTGTAGCTTTGCATGCAATTTTGGATATTGCCCGATGAACGCTTGCGTAAGCAGACAAACTATGTTTTGTTCCCCCTCGACTTTGGTGAAAATTTACTAAATCTTCAATCTACAGACTTGCACTGCACAAGGTCCACTTAATGTACCACCTAAAGCAAACCCCGATATTGTGGGCGTTCCTGCAGCTGGTCTCGATCATGCTACTTTTGGGCCACTCTGCCAATTTGCTTGCTGGCATGGATGGTGTCCGAGCGATGTTTGCGTAAGTTTATTCCAGTCTTTTATACCTCACGTCAGACTTGCTCTTGGACTTGCATGAACACTCATGATGGTTTTAATCGATCAATTTGATGATCCAATTGAGCATAAAATCTCATACAAGCTCCTCTGCCTGTACTTGCCGCTTGAGCTAGCTTTATCTTCTGTTCCATTTCGGAAGTTCCATCACTGAAATACTCTAGACAAAACTTCAAGATGGCTCAGGTCCAGTTTACATTGACCCAGCCATATTTACAGCTCAAGACCCTGAAGTTGATTGCAACCCTCCTTGTACATTTGTAAGTTATACATCGAATTCATTGTTCCATACTTCCCATTGATTCAGGAAATATTCGTGAGAACCATCCACTAACTCTCCCTCACCATGCAGGTATTTCCACCCAGTACATATCATGGTGAAACTGTCTTCTCTTTTCCACCAGTCAAGACTACTTTGGTTCTCGGTAAAGGCAATGACGCTACCGTTCTCACTACTGTTATTACCCCCAAACCAAGTACAGGATCAACGGTTAGTTTCTTCGACATGACCGTCAGTGATTCTTCCGATTTCTCATTTTCTATGACATCGATGTTCAAGCCATCTCCTGTGGTTATTACAGTCAATATGATCTCGATTGTGTACACAACTCAATTGTGGTTCAATCCTGTCACTTCGCCATCCAACTGGCAAATCGGTGGTGATGCGTCAGCAACTATCACAACTACATCAAGTGGCGTTGTCTTTTTCCCTCCTGTTGAATGGCCGGGTCTATCGGAGACCACTTATTGCTCCGATATTATCTGTCAAACTTTTTCGATAGATCAGCTTACAAGTCTCACCAATGATCCTAGCCGCACAACAGCCGTCATATCCATTCCGGTACCGACGACCTCGGGACAGACTACTTCTCCGATTATTGTAGTTACAGTACCGGTACAGTCGTATGGTTACTATTGGCTCCCGTAAGTTATAATGCTCACTCCAAGTTATAGCCTCACAGTTTTCATTCTCTGGTGCAGAAAGTTTCAAGAGAAATTACTAACTTGTTATTCTCTAGTAAACCTAACCCCGTTGACCCTAAAATTCCTTTCCCAACCTTCCCTCCACTTCCATGGCCTCCAGTACCAAAGTTACCTTGCATAAACCTTGGACTCGTCAAGATTAACTGCCCCCCGGATAAGCAACATCCCACAACCAGATTCAGCCACGGTCCACCGAAGTCCACTTGCACACAACATTGCGGTACTATCTGCACTATAAACTGCGATACCGCCGGTCAGCCCAGTAGTGAATCCGAGACTGAGACTGAGTGTGAGACTTCGACTGTTACAGATATATTTGGTAAGTCTCCTTCATATCTAGTGTTGCTTTATTTGTCTCCGCTTTACTTCTCAAGGCAGAGACAGCTTTAGATTTTTCAGGTCATCGTCCATTTTTACCTGGGCAGTCACTAACTTTTTCGCTCTCATAGTCTCATGCAAAACTGGCTCATGTACAACTACTAAGACATCTTTAGCCTCAGGATGTACTGTGTTGGCAACAACAACTACTACCGTAAGTACAATAACTTTTTGTGTTCATTACCCCCCTCCTTTCGCAACACACCTTTTATAGTAGACAGCAACTAATTTTTCTCTGTTGTAGGAAGCACCTTGGTGTCCAACTGGAGTTCCTGGTGAGCAAGAGGAAGACACAGACAATTTAGATAATGCTCCTGTCGTCTACGGTAAAGAAATTGCCGGTATGCCCCAAAATGGTGTCGTCATCGTGGGCGGCGTGGGAGGCGAACGTCATCCTATCTACTATGCCCCAACTAGCCCATATGGATGGTATTGGTGGTATCCTGCTAGTCTCACGTCGGTCGGATTGCCTCCTGAGATGTTGTCACCTGGCACAGTCACCTCCGCAGTATACCACAGCTTCTTGCCAGCAAATCCTACCGTCCGCATCATTCCTCCCATTATCGGAGCTACTCGTTTGGCTCCCACAGGTAACTATCTGGAAAAGCGATACTTTGTCACGGACCATGATTGTGGAACTTGTTCTGGGGATGTATGTAGAGAGCGAGATGCGAGTCCTGGGCATCCCCCTTGCTGTGCCGATAATTCGTGCGGACCAGTGTGGCCACTTTGCAACTGTAGGCCTGATGGTGAATGCGCAGGCACCGATCCTGAATGTTGTTTCCTGGATGGTGGTTACAATTGTGCTTTTCAATTTAATTAAGAGCTTCATGGGGATAGATAATGACTCGATGGGGTTCTTAATTATTTGCAATAGATGCAGACCATAGATACTAGAGTTTTCGGGTACATCCTGTTACAGTATCCGGAAATTAGTTAGACAGCTGTCCACTAATATAATAAAATGATACGATATCTAATTACTTCGTCTTTCAAGCTTCATGATTGTGACTGTAGCAATGGTGTATTCTCATGTGTGCAATGTGTAATACCCACGATCTCAACAGACTGACTCGAATGAACTATACCACAAGCACCAAATCACACAATGGCATGAATTTCGCCTGTACCAGCAGCGAAGAACTACATATTATTAATCTATTTCAAAGTTGCAGCATCACCATTCAAATCATTCCGCAGACAATCAGAACTCGAGACATGCGACTATAGACTCTACTCAGCAACGAGAGCAACCTTAACACCATTCCGACTACCCGTTGGAACCCGCAACTCTTCCACCCGTTCTTTCGTCTCATCTCTACACTCCAGATACTTCCATTTCTGAGCCATATGTGCTAACGTATATGCAATCTCTATTTCTGCTAGGTTTTGGGCAGGACATGTACGGATGCCCCAACCAAAAGGTATGTAGGCTGCTCCTGGACGGAGAGATGGGTCTTCCCAGCGGGACTGGAGGGGTTGTTAGTTGATTTAGGGGTAAGAGATGACATGTGAACAGGGAGAGGTCATTAATGGTGGGACGGGGGATAGGAATTTGGGAGGACTGATTTTGGGAATGCTTCTTGAATATTTATGCGAATTTCCCAAGCTTTGGAAAGAAAGAAAAAGAATTCATTCCAGATTAAACAATGAAATTATAGAACTAGAGACGTATCAATTTGACATTGGATCCGTTGAGAAAATTGAAAAATAGGGAATTTACCCATCAATCCGTGTACCAATTGGTTGACTTCTTGAATTTTTTTGGAGATGTACTTCACATGGTTTGGATGGAGTGCGGCAATTGGAATGAAAAATTTGCTCGACTTACAGGGATGAATTTATCTCCATCTGGCTGGAAGCAATCTGCTAGTCTGTGAAGACTATACAGAGGGGTGACAATCACGGTGCCTTTTCGAACAAAGATGGGAGATTTGCCATCGGGACCGCCACCTCTCGGAAGAACCCCATCCTTGTATGCTTTTCTTGAAGCAATGTTAGCTACCGGATGAAGGCGAAGTGCTTAAGAGTATCTATTCAGCGACTTCTGATACAGGTTATCCAGAGTTACTCACTTTCTTTGATAATATTCTGCAGGTATTTCAATTTTCTCAAATTATCATGTGTAAAGCTCGAGATCGAGGTACCATGAGCTTCTAATACTTCTTGACGAAGCTTTTCCCATACACTTGGGTTTCGAGAAAGTTGGAATAGTGAATTTCCGATAGTGATAGCGCTAGATTCGTGTCCCGCAAGGAACACATGCGGAATTTGACTTCGAAGTTCATTCCGATTGTTGGTCTGCATAGCCATATCATGTAGTAGAACATACTTATGTCCAGATTCATCTTTTTCAGCAGGTTATTCTGTCGACAGATGATCGATGCGGTATTCTATAGCTTTTTCAAAGTAAAAGTCGGCGAATGCATGTGCTACTTTGATAGAATCATAGTATTTCTTATCACGATACAGAAAGGCCAGTTTCCCTAGCTGAAGGCGTCGTCCAGTGCCAAATTGACCGTAGTGGAAAGCGTCGAGAAACTCCTGGGATCGAACAGGTTGCTCTGGAGAAAGCATGTCCATGGATTCGCCGAAGAGAAATTCTGTAGACGTATCGATGAACTAGACACGTCGAAGTATGAGCATTAGAAATCACACGGAAGGAGCTAAATCCCCAAATTTTTGAAATTCAACATACTAGTCTGCATAATATTGGTTTCAAATCAAAAGTGGATCCATCTTTCGGTAACAGTTTAAAGAACTTTTGCAGATTCTTTTCGAATGCAGGTAGATTGGCAACATGAGTTCTGGGGAAGATTGGGCGCATCAGAGTACGTGAATGCTGCCAAAATGGACCGTCCTATCATCCAGTATCAGTGATAACTTTTGAAAGAATATTCTCCATAAACATAGGCAAAGCGAATTTTTCGGAAAACAATTACGGGCCTACGAAATACGTAGCCGAATCAAGACTGCTAATGAAAGGCGCTAAGTTGAAGTGGAAATATGATCACCATCGTAAATACACCTTCGCCTAAGAAAGGAAGGGTGGCAGATCTCCTCAGAGGCTGTACTCCATAATCTTTGAATTTTGAACCAAGCATTGTCTGTACATTCAAAGGGTCAATAGTAGCGATCATGGGAGCACCAAGTAGAATCGCGGTAAATGTATTTCCATATTGTTAAAATCGAGTAGTCCATCTCTCTAGTAGTTTAGACTGCTTTGCATGCTCCATATTGTCGCGAAAGAGATCATAGCCAAATATTCGCTCCGTATGCGAATAATGAGGAGGACGTTGACAACCATGTTCGCTTTTGATTTGTTGGCGCTTTCTCCAAAGGTATAAAATTGAGAATAGTAAGAGAGGATCAAGACAACTAAAGGAAACGACGTGAGACTTATTATTTGCGTCGTATTTAACAACTGGAACAAGAGGCATGTATTGAGAGTACTGATAACAGGAAAAGCTGTGATGTATATGATTTCCCATACCCACCAACAGTTGATCGCCTTCTTAAATAGCTTGGGTATCCTTCGACACACAGAAACTTCTGCTTGATTGACATCATAGCTTCAACCCCCGATTTTACAACAGTTGCAATGCAGTGCCGTAAGATGACTTGGCCGTAGATGAGATAAGAGGCAAATGAAGTTCCAGCGTATAATTTCCCGCCACTTAGTGAGTAGAATGTTTTCGATTCTGATGCAGATTTAATTATCAGTCTGTGAATCCAAAGCCAGCGAGTTGACAAAAAAGGCGCAGACAGATACAAAACAATCAATCATGCCAAGACACAAACAGAGAATGGCTTAATGATGGACAGTCATGTGATTGATTCACACGGACCCAATCTGAAGAAAATCTTCAATGCTCATCGCTCACGAGCTTTCCATTTCATCCTTGACACGCAGTAAAAGCTTCACGGTCACAATAATTGATGAAGCAGGTGTGCGGAATATTCATTTCATTTATTGAAAACTAATTCATCAAGGCCATAATACCATCCAGGTCAACGCTGTGCTAGATTAAAAGTGGACCAGAAAGAGATCAAGAAAGTTGAGCTTCACGAAGTTTCGATGGCTCCAGCGCAGATTCTACGTGGTGGTTCATCATCGGTGCAACGCTCTTCAAGAAGCATGCAGCTACACCACTAGCTGCAAGAAGAGAAGCCACCGCGATCCAAACATATTTCCACGCCTCCACACTCTCATCAACAAGAACAGGTGCATTGGTATTGGCAGCAATTTCTGGTCCTACCAGCTCTGCGTATTTGTTATTGTATATAGCAGTGAAAATAGTGATGCCGATAACGCCTCCCAATGCACGACAACTGCTACTGACAGTGGCCGCTGTTCCGATTAAGAATGCTGGAACTGACAAACCCAAAGCCACAGATGGAATGGTGGTAGTCACAGCAGTTCCGAGGCCGAAGAGAGTGGTGAAAGCAAGTGCCATAGGGAGTCTGGTTGAATTCACCATGGCCATAAGACCTGTAAATAAAGCACACCAAAATAAGGATCCGACCAGCAACCAACGGAATGATTTCGTTGACGCCATCACCCATCCAGCTGGAATGCACCCAAATGCTGATGTAATCAAAAATGGAGAGAGAATGACAGCAATACGAACAGCATCGGCTGTAAAAAGATCGAAGATCTCTTGTGAGTACAAGACATTGACGCCAAGAAGAAGCATGCCATCTATTGTACACACGAAAAGCAAAATGGGAAAGTTCAAGGTTTCAAAAAGTCGATGATCAAAGATTCCTTCGGTGACGACGAAAGCCTCATAAAGTCCGAAAATCCCGAGGCCAATACACCCAGCAGTAAGCGTTCCGATGCATTGTCCCGAGTTCCATGGATGAGTAGTTCCACCCCAGGTAAGGCCGACGATTAAGGAAGCGAACGACCCTGACATGAGGAGAATTCCAATATAATCGATTTCTTTTGTGATAGAACTGAGCATCTTGTGTCGACCAAGTCTAGGACGAGGTGGAAAGTATGAGAATGTGATCATAACAGCTGTTATTCCATAGATGATGCCGTTGAAATAGTACGCCCACCTCCATCCACCAGCTCCTCCGGCATTCATCTTGACAAAAGCGGCAGCAAGAAAAGTGCCAAGAACAACGAAGGCGCTAGCCATGGCTTGTGAGGCTCCCATAGCCCAGGGACGAAGTCTGTTTGGAATAATCTCCTGGATTGCTGAGATTGACACAATCTATGTGCTCGTTAGTCCAAAGCATGTCAGGAAATGTGAAATTTAACTCACACATCCAGCATTAGCAGCTCCACTCAAGATGTTACCTCCGATGATCTGAAGAATATTCTCTGCTTTTCCTGCGATTACGCTTCCAATCAAGCCAATAATGGCACCGCAAACCATAAACCATTTCTTTCCTACTCTATCACTCAGACTACCAAAAATCGGACCAAGAGCGAGAACGACGAGGAAACTTCCGTTGGCAATCCATGATGCGAGAGCTGCATCCGCTGGACTTTTAGCAACAGAGGCGACCTGAAATTTTATGACGGTGTTGGCCTGCGCAAAGTTATTATTAGTCGTTGATCAGCTAAGATCGTGGGAGGTACCTACGGTATTGGCTAGAGCAGCACAAGAATTTGCCATCGAAAGAGAGATAAAAGCTATAATAGTCTTCCAACTCAGTTGATAAACACTCCCCGGCTCATCTTCATTGCCTTGCACGATAACAGCATGATGATGACGTCCGTGGTTCTGTTCAATCGTCTCTCTCTCGCTATACTCTACGGTATCGACTTCGGGTTTTAGATCTAACATGATGGATGAAGAATGGAATGAAAAAACGTATGATATTTGCGTCTTTCCCAGACTTCGTATACTTGCAGAGTCTTAAGCATGGGCAAATTCATGATATACAAAATCATAATCCCGTCGGGAAGTGGATGGCCCACTACAATTTCTCTCCATGTGAGTCGGAAAAGCCTATCATTTGGTATTGGGGTATGGAATACGGGGTACCCCGCACGCGCGTACTAGATCCATTCCGTCCGTCCACTTTTGTTCGTCGAATCCCCGACAAATGGGAACATCTTGATTGTCAAGAAACCATCAAACTGATAATCCACTTTTTAGTAGTGGTCAAAATCATACATTAGGGTCAACATATTATCTATCAATGTGGGAACTTGGCTTGTTATGGTTAAGCAATTGTCGGAGATTAGCTTACTGGGGCGAAGGTCTGGAGGTTGAAGAACGAAACAAATTGAGACTCTCAAAGTGTCAAAGATTTCAAATCAAGCATGTCAGGGTAGCTCCGTGTCAAAAGCCGATTGGTTACACCGCCATGCGCGTATGGGTTTGGTATCATGGCAACAAAGTTTATTTTGGAGAAGCTATCTCCAAGTTTCAGCCACAAGCATTTGTGATTCTCAGCTTAGGCGAAGACGTCACGAAATTTGTTACTTCTTCCAAGTCCCTGGTGCAATCTACCAATCGACCTCTTAAAGCTGACCCCTTTCCAGCAGCTAAATAAACACACGTCCAAGCTGGTAAATCAACACTGAACTCTGGGTGTGATTTATGTAACTTGGCCATCATTTCAATAACATATGGTGCCTCAATCTTCGTCTTCTCTGGATAAGCGGTCTGATGTAAACCGGTCTTGATCTCACCAGGATGAATCGAGAATACTGAGATGCCGTTTTCCTCAAAGCCGAAAGTATCTTCTTGAAGAATATTCAATTCTGTTTGCAAAACACCTCCAAATCTTGTAATGGCTGTCTTCGCACACGAGTACCCTGAAGCCCAAGGCAAGTCCGCACCTGCTGCTCGAGAACTCGTGAAAATTATCGTACCAGAATTGCGTTTCTGCATTGAGGGAAGAACGATTCTTGTTAATTCTGTTGGCGCTTTAACGTTGATTTCCATTTGTTTCCACCATTCGTCTGCGTCTGTGATATGAAAGGGCATGAAAGTATTTGTGCCAGCATTGTTGATAAGAATATCGATGGGGCCAAGTTTGTTAGTAACCTAATGGGTCATTGCATCAGTACGTGTTCCCATAACGGACCGAACAAACTCTCAATCATACCTCTTCAACCAAACGTTCCAAATCAGATTGTTTACAGACATCTCCGATAACTCCGATTACTTTCACATCCGGGAAAGATTTCGAAAGTTCTTGAGTGGTTTCGTCTACCTGACTTTCGGTCCTCCCAGTTACTGCGACAGAAGCTCCCGATTTTGCAAGAGCATATGCAATATGTTTTCCAATACCTCTGCCTGAGCCTGTAACTAGCGCAACTTTGCCAGTCAAGGACTGTTCGAATTGCTTAGGTTCAATTGAAGGATATATTGAGATTCTCAGGGAAAACTCTGGTTTCGACATCTTTTATTTTCGTGTAACATTCTTCGGAGGTTACTCTACAAAATACGTGCGACTGAATAATAGCACCATGCAAACAATAAAGCAGAAGGGATTCCTCGGCAGTCCACTTTCGTGGAGATGCAATTTGGGGTAAGCGGGAGTGGAATGTGGGGGTCTAGTCTACTTCACGTCCGCCCCACTACGGACTCGAATTTTCGGCAACTAGAATCGGTAAGTGACAACTCTATCATTGACTAGAGTTTCGATCAAAAGCTTGTGTATTAGAGTTCGCTCCTAAAGATATTCCCCACCATAGTATTAATAGAAATTTCACATTGCTATTGACATTTGACATACATCAAAGTACTGAATGAAGACGACCATGGCTTTCGAAATCTATATCCCTTCAAAACTCACATTTCAGGACTACATTGCTATCACACAATGTAGTAGAACTCTCGCTGATGGGTATGATCGAAAAGTATAAAGTTCGTGATCTAGACATCAAAGTTTTTCCAACTAATAAAAAACACCCAGGACAAAGCGCGACTTCGGGCATCTCTCGCACCAAACATCATTGTAGACTATACACTCGTCGTTTCTGAATGGGGTCAACAAACCTTCACTGCAGACACTTTTGTAGAAGAATGGCTTGGCCCTATAAAACTCGGAGTGAAAGCTCTCGCTACCCAACATTTGTTAGGAGCACCATATTTCAAAAGTGTTACCGACTCAGAAATTATCGTAGAATGGCAGCAACTGGCAAGTCATGCGCGGAAAGTAACAGGCGAGGATTACAACCACCCGCATTGTAAGATTGGGGAGATATCGGATGGGAGATCGTATATGCAACAGACATTTGTGAAGGTAGAGGGACAGTGGAGGATTTCGGTTATTAAGCCGGAGGTGATATATCATACGGGGGATTTCAGGGCGGTGGGAAGACTAGATGAGTAGCAATAATGCAAATATCTAATTTCCTGAGTGCCAAGACATGCATATTTTTGCCGCAAGCCTGAATAGTACCTCTTGCTTTCAAAAGTCAGAGATAAATGTAAAATAGTTTGCAACCTGTGACTGCTTCTTGACGCATTCAGATCTCTACCAAAATGTGTGTAAAAATAGTCTGAAGCGAACATAGAACTTTGTCCACCACAAAGCCAATGTCAACGAGGCTTATTCTAACAACAAACTAATTTACAAACTCAATATGTATAAGAGGCCCGTAGAAAGAGTGGAATTGTTATCCAATATCCAGGCAATTACCAACCATCATCCTTGATCAAACCTGCATTTTCTAACATTATTCATGCATCCATGAAATCTGAGCTTTCAAATCAAGTACGAAATGCTCTAGACCACGATCTAACATCCAATCTGCGCCTTCTAAATACCTTCCACTTCACCTCTACATGCTCTATCCCTCTCATGAACTTTCGCCTCCACCACAACTTCCTGAATACGTTCGCCTCCGTCAACTTGGTTAGCTCTCCACCTTACCACTCGCTCGGGTTTACGTGGAACTCTTTGGTTGTGGGTAAAGCAAATATTGTTCATCTAACTACTGGGATATTCATTGCTTAGAATAGTGCCTGTCTATACATCTCTATTACGCTATGATTCTGAGCTTCTGACCAATTCGACTCTTGTCGTCATTTCAGCATAAATTAACCGTGAGATATTGCCAGATGAGGACGCAAACTCGCCGAATTCACTTCTAAAACCTGCTTAGACATAGTATCTTCGGTCTTTTCATCTATGTCCGAGTCAAAAGTTTTCGGGCCTAGAATAAAATAACTTTCATCTCGTCCCGTTCAAAATTATCCAATCGTGTCAATTCATGCATAGATAATTATCATCACTCTCCTTCACTAGAGTCCTCGGTGTAATCTTTTTTAAGTAAATTTCTCATTCTTCCCGTAATAGGTTGTTTTAATATGTTTGCAATACTCACAGTCTTTGTGGCTGCAGTGATGCTAGTCTAATTTCCGCTTGAAACCAAATAGATAGCCAACATTGATACGAGAAAGACAAAGACGAATTTGAACAGACTAGCGGTCGTCGGTCCGCAGGTGGCTTTCAATGTTTAGAACGAGTCATCATTTTTGCCCTTCATTCTTTACCAAATTGACGATTCCTTGGTCGATCTACTTGCTGTGAGATATCGCCGTGATCACCGAGATACAGCTCAGATTCTAATTGCTACCGTATTTTATCGCATGAGAAATATCTGTTGAGCTCCAAGGCAACATGCCAAAATTAAATACTACAGTACTTCCTTCGGCTCCTATCGTTCTATTCGACATGACTCCTGAGGTACGCTATCCAGAAAAATTCCTAAGCTATTCACTATCCTGGCTGTAAGCAAATTGGTGACAGTCAACCTGAAGTCTCCTGTAAATATTCCGGTCTCCTGTAATAATAGAGATGAAGCATCCCACCAAAACCAAACAATTCAATCAACAGAGCGTCGAGCATCAAAACATAAAATCCTCAATTCATGAAAGCCAAATTTGCAACATGGTAACACAAAACAAGATGCAAACTGCATTTCGACAGACACTGTATGATATTGCAGAAATGTAATGTACTGAAAACAGGCAGAACAGTGGAAAGTCGCGGGTAATCTAAGAGAAAAAAGGCAGGTTATTGAAGAAATTTAGTGCATCGAAAGAAGGCGTCGCAATGAATTTGAAGGAAAGGAGGTACTACAGATACAAAATTCATCAGAGTGACAAATTGTAATGCTTCATCAAAAATGCGGTATATTTTTCTGAATAAAGGCTGGTGAAAACATCCATGTCATAATGCAGTAGACTATGAATTCGCAAAGCTTTATATAAGTGTGCATGGCCAAACGACAACTTTTAGATTCAGGGGTATATTAAAGACACGACAGAATGCGAACGCGGACATGCGATATACAACAAGAAACTAATACTTTCAAACCCCAATCAGGGTTTTCAGTAGTCCGAACCGCATTCCAAATCTGTATAATTTTTGAACGTTGAAAACCCGGAATCTCTGAGTATTATTTAAAGTCCCAAGTGAACTCCACATTCCAAATTTCTTCTAGAACAAATATGCAATATGAACATATAACTCGAACGGAGAATACTCTTCATTCAGCGACTGCACTGCAGAATTTTGTGGGCGTCTCGAGAAGTTTCGATTGTCCCTAGATAATATTTGCATACGCCTCAGTTTGTGGAAGATCTCTACTTCTCTGCCAAACTTTGTGTGGATCGCTTTCCATTCTGCCAGTCTCGAGATTCTTGATATCCCAACAAATGTGCCTAGCATGAGTACGTAGAAACGCCTGATCCTTATTCTGGTACTTTTCGGCCAAGACTCGATAACGACTCCTGAAGACGTCAGTGTCGATATAAGCCCCTTTGAACCATCTCTCCCCAGCTGATGTATCGAATTCTTTTCTGCCATGAAGTACCCTCCGGTTGTTGAAAATAACACATTCTCCCTCTTGTAGTCTGTATTCATACATATTTTCAGGTGCCTCTACTCGGGATGCGAATTGCCTCAGTGCTTTAGCTATTGCTAGGGAGCCAAATGGGTCGTCAAATGTCGCTTGAAATGGCGGCGAATAATTGATGTATTGAATGTTGTTGTCATTGGGGGATGAAGAGTTCCCACCCTTCTCAGATTGTTTCGATATTACAGGATGTTTATAGTGGTAATGCTCCCCAGCATTGCGATAATGGTAGCCAACCTTCTTAGTACTCAATTGAATGTAATTATCTTTATCGAGCTGTCTGGCAGCGTGGAAAGCATCAGAGAATATGGATGAGCCACCTGAGCAGGTATTCCGCAGGCAGTGAAGAAATTGAAATCCCGGGGGATTAGCCATATAGAGAAGATCCATGTGTAAACCCAGATATTGAGAAGTATATGCTACATTTTTAGGTTGAGGAACAGACTTGACATCCCAGGTAACTCCATAGAAAGTGTCCCGAAGATTGCCAATTCGCTTTGCAATATCAACAACTGAAGTTTCTGACTCTGGCACATCTCTAAGTATGAGTAGCCCATAATCCCGAAGCATGATCAAAGCTCTGAATAAACCTTCTTCACTGTTTATGTAGTCATCAAAAGTTACATATTGCAACTTCTGAGCAATGGTTTTCGAGTCCCATCTGATAGGTTTCGCATCATTGTGACGATCGGAATGATAAGCCTTGAGTGAAGAATGGGTCTCAAAGAACTTCTTAGAGAACGACGAAACATGATCTGGTCCGTAGCCTGGAATGTCGTCTTCCCAAGAAATTGTTAAATCCCCGTTTTCACCCTTTGTGGTAGCGGTAGCTTTGATATTAGGAGGAATATCAGAAGTTTGAAAGTTCTTTTGCTTTGTGGAAGGGTCAACGCATGTATGGCAGGTACAAGAATCGCGGAGGAACAATGGAGGATAAGAAACACCGTTGACCTTTATGGCCTGAGTGTCATGAGATATAATCTCAGGGCTGGAAGGGGATTTTACATCCTGATTCGGGTTAACATAAATCTTAGTCGATCGCCAGGGGTGCTCAATAATACCTGTAGAACACGTGTCTGCTTGGATAAGGGAGATGTGATTCGGAGACCTGGTTGGGCCGAAAATAGTCTTCGACTAATTTGAGAGATGCGCGGGGCAGCTAAAAAGCAACATGATCTGGCAGCTCGGTGACCACAGTTCAGACCAAGACGCAAGGCACTCATATTTGAAATTTCGTTCTTTCACGGCGCGAGTGACGGACCGATCCGCCTGATGAACGAGAATTGAGGAATACTGATATGTGAACTTACTCTTCACCGAGGAATCATATCTCAATCAGCCTTTACCGAGGTGATCGTAGTATTAATGCCACGTGAGCCCCTCCACCAAGCTCCATGATTGATCAAATGGAGCTTGGAGCTTGGACGATTTTGACAAGTTCGATTATGTAATCATCCATCCATACCCTGGGTCGCTTCCACTAAACTCCTTTCGACATAGTGTGCTTTAATCATTTGTTGCTTTTCTACTTCTATACCCCCCTAGGTCATGCAAATAGGCGTGTGGATTGATATTTATTTTCAAACCTCAAACTCTAATAATACAATTTCGAGAACGTCAGATGTATGTCTGAAAGCGCCGAGCATCTGAAGGATGAGGTAAGGTTTAAGCTTTTATTATTGTTACTTGCGTTTTACAGAATCTAGAAACTGATACTTATCTAGGGCTCCAAGACCCAATCGATGATAGCTGGTGCGACAGCTGGTTTGATCGCTAGGTAAATTTACAATTGGTCGAGATTGGAACAATTTGCGCTCATATCTTTCACTCAGATTCGTGATTGCCCCTTTGGATGTTGTTAAAATTCGCCTTCAATTGCAATCGCACTCTGCATCCGACCCTCTTTCGCATCGGGATCTGCGAGGATCTCCAATCTATAAAGGGACGATTCCGACGATCAAACGCATCTTTCGAGAGGAAGGGTTGTCAGCATTATGGAAGGGGAATGTTCCAGCAGAATTGATGTACGTTTCGTACAGTGCGATCCAATTCACGACATATAGATCTGTTACGCTGGGCCTGCAAGACGCTTTTGGGGAATATCGACTGCCAGCTGCTGCTGAAAGCTTTATTGCTGGAGCTTCCGCAGGAGCTGTTGCTACGACCGCAACTTATCCTCTTGATTTACTACGCACACGATTCGCTGCACAAGGCGTTGAGAGGGTGTACACTTCCCTCCGATCGTCAATCCGTGATATCGCCATTAATGAAGGGCCGAGAGGCTTCTTTCAAGGACTTGGTGCTGGCGTTGGGCAAATCATACCATATATGGGTATTTTTTTCGCCACATACGAGAGTCTCCGTCTTCCGATGGGAACTCTGAATATGCCCTTTGGATCCGCGGATGCGAGTGCCGGGGTTATAGCTTCAGTCATAGCAAAAACTGGCATATTTCCTTTTGATTTGATTCGGAAGAGGTTGCAAGTACAGGGACCAACAAGAGAAAGATACGTTCACAAAAACATCCCAGTTTACAACGGTGTGTTTCAAACAATGCGTCACATATTACACAATGAAGGCTATCGAGGGCTCTATCGAGGATTGACGGTCAGGTATGTGAAAGAACAGTTCAGGATCTTCTGATGCTAATATCAATAGTCTTTTCAAGTCTGCTCCAGCAAGTGCCGTTACTATGTGGACATACGAACGAGTTCTTGGAATTTTACTGAAATGGGAGAAATCTTAGGAACTTTCAAAGTGATTTAAGGGTGTTTTAGAGTACAAAGGAGCAGTGGAGTCTGTAGAGGGGTGGACTATTGTAGTGATTATGAAATGTACAATAGACTTTTAGACAACCATGAATTGGTAGAAATATACCTAGAATACATAATAAGTACCGTGGATTACCCACGATCTTAACCTTATCCACCAAATTCTACTCCGTAAATGAATTACTTCAAGGGGGTAAATAGGGTAAATGGACAGAAATGGATGGATGAAACGATATCAATGCATCGCGACTAAACAAGCCTCAGAATTCACGTGCGTATGCCAAATTTTGCGGTACCAATCTCTCTCTTTCTCGGGCAGAAGGAAACTGATTCAGTCAGTTTATCCTCGCCGTATCACAGTTCATCATGGCTATCAACACCGCAGCTGTTCTCCACAGAACTTCTAGAGGTATATCTTAGTTAATGAAATTGATTTTGTTTTTATTTATTTCATCAATCTGAGTTCTTCTGTATTGTTGTTGTTGTTGTTGTTGTCGTTATTCAAAATCTCCAAGTGTTTTTAACTCTCTTTGCACCCAGTCAAAACTCTTACAATTGCCATTAACACCCCTCTTTAAAGTAACATCATTTGCATGTGATAGCCAATCTAACAGCACATCAATATCAATCTTGTCAGAATGTCGACAACTATTTCAGCTCCCAGAGTAGAGCAATTATTAGCGCCCCTATTGGCATCTTTACCTGCGGCTTCTGTATCTCCTCAACCTCCAACGGCGCTGCTTCCTTTACTTTCGCCGATTTTACGTCAGAGAGTCCAAATATTATCTTCGACTTCGAACGAGCCATGGCTGCCATTACTCTGCTACGATGATTCAAATGTCTCGAAATTACAACAAGTTATAAAAAATGACAGATTAGAAGCACATCCTGTTTCTGGTGAGGTTGAGGTTGATTGGGAGAGCGAGGTGAAAATCCAATATCGACGGCTCGATGAAGAGACCTTGCAAGCTCTAGTCGTACTTAGAGATCTTTCTTTAAGTGCACGGCTTGTATGGTGTGTTGGTGATGAACTCGGTGGTGGTGATGGATGGAGGATTGGAGAAGTGGGAGCATACGAATCTGAAACCCAAGAAGAATGGGGAAAGAAAGATATAGCTTCTGCGGAAACCGCCTTTACATCGGGGGCTTCGAAAACATCTACACAGGCCAATGGCAGTCTTTCAGTTGTGTCGAATGCAGCTAAAGATACCGAGGCAGAGAATGACGATGATGATGATTACTGGGCTCAGTACGACAACACGCCCGCTCGTACGCCCGCACCAAAACATTCTCCTGCACCCCAGTCTATGCAAGCCGTCTCGAGGAGTGCAGATGATGAAGATTCATACTACGCACAATATGCGGATGTACAACCTGCCATGGATAGCCATGATCCAGACGAGGCAGCACAAAACGGTACCGTCGAAACGTCCCTTGGTCAAGATGATCAAATAACTTCCACGCTACAACAAAATCTACAACATCACACATCATCTCATGAGGCAAAACCATGGTCAGAGTCTAGTAGCGGGATCATCAATGGAGGGGATTATGTCGAAGTTGTACAACCACGACCAGGAAGTAGAACTAGCTCAAGTGGGAGTGAGACAGTGGCAAAACTCGAGCAGAGAGCACACGCTCGGGAACAGAGCGAGGTTGGCATCAAACAACATATTTCGACAAGCGTAAAGAGTCTATACAGATTGGCGAAAGTAGCAGGGATTGAGAGGGCCGAATTTGATAGGTTGATCAGAACAGAGTTGGATTGCTTGAGTTTGATGGATGAGGACGAGGATGATCAGTGAGGATGTTTGCTCTAAGTTATGAATACAGTAGTATATTGACATCAGCGACGGAGTTTTGGCATCTTCACTGTGTAGCATGAAATATCTGAAATACTTGTGGAGCATATGAAGGAAATCCGTAGCTATGAATGACAAAATCGGCAAGAAATTGCATATTGCGAACATATGTACTTATATATTGACTGTTCAGATTGATTGCTCAAAGGTTGTATTACATGACTATATGATCATCGTCAAATTGTCCCATTCTTACCCGCTCACTCAAATGCACCACAATATACTCCATACAGGTAGTTCATTGGTGAATGATAAGGCGGCTTTGGGGCTTTAAGTTTTCCGGCACCGAGAACACCTGCCGTTATCAACTCTCAAAAGCCATTGAAGCACAGACTAAACCCGACTTTCTCCAATGATCAGGATCCTTGGTACTTTTATACTTTTAATGCACCCTTAATTTTTTAATCTCCTCACGCTATTGCGACCCCTTCCCTCAAGGGAAAAGACACGAACACATAGAATCAATAGTAGATTTTGGGAAAGGTTTTAAGCAAATGTGACCGTCGAATAATTGAAAATCGGGGGATATCAAAAGCCAATTGCGCCTTGACTAAACTCTCCAACCTTCCCCAGCTTCATCGACCTCGAAAGGACAAGCACAAAACAATTAAAATGGATCAAGCAGATATACCTTCGTTGCTCTCGAGGCTCAATAGCGATGAAGATGCTATGCGCAAAATGGCAGTATTTAAGCTACAATCTTCCATTAATGATCCATCATTCGCAGATGTGTTCATTTCCTCAGGGGGCCTCGCTATCCTACGTCGACTAATCATGACGACCAATGCGAATACTCTCGCATACTCACTACAGAGTCTGAGTCGTTTACTGGAAGTCGATATGGGTTGGGAAATATTCGAGTCACCAGGCGCCGGGGAATTGGTCGAACGTGTTGTCGAATTGATCGTTACACATCCACTGGTTAACATTCTGCGAGGAGCCATGTCGATATTGGTTGCTATTGTGAGCCATCCACAATCTTCAGGGGGGCGTATAAAAATACCTGGCGCATTTGGATTTCGAGCTCTGAGACCTGCCGTCGCGGTTTATCCTCAATTCTTCGAAATGGTAGTCTCGCAACTCAATTCTGCGGACCATCTACTTTGTGCAAATGCACTGATGCTGCTGAATGCATTAATACGGGATTCGATTACAAATGATAACGGACAGGGAAAGGACAATGTTAGTAAAAGTAGTGGGACTGGAGAGGAGTGGCCGAAATTCATCAAACGTTTACAGGATTTGGGGGTTATTAAAGCTGCATATAATTTGATGCAAAGCTCGGCATTGCAAGATTTGTCGCATCCGCTATTGGAGTTTCAAAGTTTGACCAAGGTTTTACTGGGTAAATGGAAGGAGGTGAAGGTGGATTTGGAAAGACCAGAACATCGACGAGCACTAAAGGGACTACATCTAGCCAGCGCACCCGAAAAGAAAGATCTTAGCAATGGTGCTTCAGCGAAGACAGATACTTTGGAGAATGGCGATAAAAAGGGGAGTCGGAAACACAATCCTGAAAAGTGGAGAAGGTTGGGCTTCGAGACCGAAAGTCCTGCTTGGGAGTTCGAAGCGACTGGATTTCTTGGTATGATGGACTTGACCGATTACGTCAGGAAAAATGAAGACGGGTTTCAAAAGCTTTTGTTAGAGCAATCTTCTAAGCCACTAAATGAGAGATGTCCTATTGCAAGGGCTAGTCTAATAGTCACATCTATCTTGTATGACCATTTCGAGGTCGATAAATCAGATGCAGAGGATGCGAAAACTTATTTGGTATTGGATGGAGTAAAGAATTATGATAAGATATTCCGGCCTCTACTACTCCAGTGGTCAAGGCTACACTCAGCGAGTTTGCAAGCTTTCTTCAGGTTATGGAAAGCTACTGGTGCAGAGCAGGATGATTTCATAAAAGTTGCGGAACTTGTACGGATTTTAGTTGAGCAAGTAGTCGGTCAGGCTTCAAGAACAAAAGACGTTCTAGAGGTAGAAGAAGAATTAGCAGAATTCGAATATTCGAAACTACGAAAGCTACAAATGGAGTTGTTGGAATTGACTTTCGAAGACGAATGGGGTCAACATTTACAGCAAGTGCGAGATGAACTTAAACATGAAGCTCTTTTATTTGTTAAGGAGCAGAGAATAAGATGTCTACTTGAAGGAGCATGGTTTCCAAGAATCATTCAACCGAAAACCGTTAGCGAAGAAGGATCATCATCTACCAAAAGTCTAGGAAGAAGAATACCAACAACGAGTTGGCGTTATGTCAAACTTTCACACAACAGGCGTTATCTTCATTATTTCGATTTTGACCATCAACTGAGTAAAGAGCCGACACTTGATCAACTGCTAGAAAAGATTGACTTGAGTACCATCAGTTCAGTGGTTTCCAATGTCTCCGCGTCCCATGACGACGGTTCAAGTATCTCAAGCTCCTCGACCCTCAAAGATACAAATCCATCAAAAGCAAATACCACCACCAAAATTACTATCAATAGCTACGTCACAGAGACTAAAGCACAACAAGATGATACAGATCCGGCTGAGAAAGCTATTCTTACACTCATGCCTCCTACACATAGTCTTGCTTCAGAATGGTTGGATGGTTTATTGATGTTGTTGAACCAGGCGCCGATTACTAGTGAAACCAATAAACTTGTGAGCTTGGTTAGTGAGTATGGATTGAAGATTAGACTTTTGAATGTTAGGTTAGATGAAGGAAATGGGTATGGAGGTCCCCAGGTGGGACAGGGTAAGGTGCCGAGTCGGGAGGGGTTAGATGAGGATTACTACTATGAGGTTTAACGAGGTGTGGATTGAAGTGTAGCGGGTGTTGCTAGTAGGGTTGGGTGGATGAATATACTGTATATCAACGCGGAAAGGAGAGGACCTGACATAAGTAAGCGAGGGCAGTGGAAGTAGCAGGTTTTTCTAACTTTTTCTTTTGGTATTTGAAGATACCGTGGTTTTTTTTGTAATGATACCCTGGGTTGGTTTATTGGGATACTTTTTATGTATAATAGTGTCTTCTGGTTCACTATGGGATTTAAATATATGCATACCCAGGTATTGGTAGATATTTAATCACGTTAATAGCCTTGCAATTGTAAATTTCCGAACATTCGATATTTCAGGACATGACAGAGATGGTTTTAAAATTTCGAGATTGCTACAATATGAAGCAATATACAAAAGACGAAAAAAATGTATGTTATAGGCATTTTTCCGTGTTTCTACAGAGCACTGTCCTGCATCTTCACAACCTTAATCACTTTCTTCTTCACCCATCACCATTACCCTTTTTAATCTCCTTTCCACCCCTCGAAATCCCACTCCCTAAGAACTCAAACTCGACCACCCTCCCTCAACAACCAAAAACAAAGTCCATTTCCCACCCACCAAATCGCACTTCTCAAAAAGCTCCACTTCACACTCTCAATCCCCACATACGCAACCCAATACGCCAATCGAACGCCCACATAGGACCAACCCACGCTCGCAATGGTGTCTTCGGAGACGCCTCTGAAAGATGCAAAGAGGATTGCTGCTGCAAAGATGGGGTAGTTGTCAAGAGCGTTTTGTTGGGCGGCTTCCCAGCGCAGTAACATGTTGATGGTGGAGGGAGAGAGATTTTTGGGGGGGAAGTTGGCCAGATCTTGTCGGGGGGCGGCGTTGGAGGTTTTGTGGAGGATGCGTCGAGGGAGACGCGCGGATTGGAGGAGGTGGGAGAAGAGGAATTGGGTGGTTAGGATGGTGGGGATGGGGGAGACCATGGTTGTGGTTGAGGTTGAGGTTGAGGTTGAGGTTGAGGTTGAGATATTTGGGTGTGGGGGTTTTGATGGAGGGGTTGTGGATGAGAGTTATGTTGATACTGGTGATGTTGATGTTGAAGACGACAAATCAAAATGACGATTGGAATATGATGTAAGAATCTCGAATTAATCAAAGAATCACCTTTAAATCTCGGGGAAGCAGACACTTAAGAAGATCCTTCATACCCCGGAAATTCATTGGCAATAGTCTGTACACTGTACACGGTACAGTAACTTTTAGCTTTACATTTCCGCCCACCAATGCAGGATGAATGCATCCAGATACATCCCCTGTGCTCGTGAACAAAACGTCGTTCGACTTCCACTCGTCGGTTTCCTGTGGAGTAATTTCGGTGCATCGTGCCTACAAACCTTCTTTTGATATTTGGCAACTTTTGCTTGCTCGGTTTGGACTCTCCGCCATCCTTTGGCGATCTATCCATCCGCTTACCTTAATCCCGATCTTATCTGATAATACAGCTACACCTACCTACTCCATACACAAGTGGTAAAAACAGAGCTCGAGAGAGACATAGTATATGATATGATTGAGAGCTCCCAAGAATTTCTAAAGCAAACACGAGTAATGCCCTGAAACCAATTGGCAATAACTTATGCGCCAAGGAAATCCTCGATAGTCACAAAGTTGATTCAAGACTCTGCATCGTACAAATCCCAATTCTCGGGCATCGGCGTTGGCGTCGGAATCTGGGCACGTTTGATATTCGACAGACCCCAAGCTTTGGTCCAACCGTTTGAAACACAAACCGAGAGGCTAGTACCAAGTCGTATCTTTGCGTCCACCTTCACCTCCTCTTCTCGTGATTTTTCGTCTTGTTTTTGTCGCTTTTGTTGCATGTCTGTATTTTTGCCCAGATTTTACTAAGTCTTCGGTTGTGTTTGCGTTTTGATCTTGCATACCTGGCTGGCGTCTTGGAATTAGCTTATTCGCCGGTCATTTCGGAGGTTTGAAGATTTTTTTTGCTTCTTTTGCTTTTTTTTGCTTTTTCTTGACCGCCAAGGGGTAATCTTGGCGTGGGTGTTGAAGGTTTATTGTTGTTGTTTTCTTCATCGATTTTTTGAATATTGAGATACAATTGATAGCGAGTATACATATATTGTATGTCTATCTGTGTATATACCAGTCAATGTATTCTGTATTATCAATCACCAGATCTAAAGTTAGTCCAGCAATTTCCAATGCCCCGTTCCCCAAAAGCCTATCTCTTCTTCCAAAATTCTCCTTCCTCTTGGGATCATCTCGGACGGAAAAATAGCCAAGCAGCTCGTCCAACTCGGGTTTCTAAAGTTTTCCAAGAGTTTTTCCACACAACACCCAGACACAGACTAGCATCTTTAGGTTCTCTGGGCAAGAAAACAGATATGCAACAAAAGGTCTTCCAACACCGATTCGCACCCTAATTATTCCCGAAATCTTATATCCAAGGATCTTGGTCGCACACCAAGAAATTGGCGAGGACACCAAAGTCTCTAGATTCCTGGGCAAGAATTTAGATGTGCAACAATGTGATTCAGTTCTCAAATAGTACCCGCGATATCCGCGGTATACAGAGAGGGGTTTGGTATGACACCACGATATTGGCGAATACGCAGACCAAGAATCTGGGCGAGGAGAAAGATATACAACGTTCCTTTTGAGGGACAGATGAACCAGTGATAGCATGGCTGATTTTCTGGGCAAGATTGACGATATGCAACAACAAGACTCTTGATCGATAGACTTATCATGCTAGAGTATCATCAGGACTATGCTGTGTAAGAATAAGATTAAACTTCATGCAAAAAGAAATTTCCGGTATACAGACCAAGACATGGCTCCTCTGGGCATGAGATACGATACGCAACAAAATTCCTCGAGTCGACAGACTGCGTACTCGGATATATCATTCATATCACCATATTTAGTATATTTGTGTCACGGTGACGAAGCATCGGTATAAAGATGGATATGTAACTAACCTTGACGTACAAACTCATGCACCCGATTCTCTCGGCATAAATACCGACATGCAACAAAAGTATCTGCATACTATTCTTGATTACACCAAGAAGCTCAAGTCGACGGTCGTTGTACCATTATTCCGCCGAGTTCTCTGGGCATACTGGGCACAAATACCGACATGCAACAAAAATATCTGCATATCATTCCTGATTACACCAAGATACTCAAGTGTTATACCACATTCCGCCCAGCTATCTGGGCACACTGGGCACGAAAACCGATATGCAACAAAAGCCTCAAACCTCTATCCATAACACCAGATCCTCTAGGCAAAATCTCGTACTCGAGTCCTAATTTCAGTATCACACCAAGTCTCTGGGCACGAATACCGATATGCAACAAATGCTCTCCAAACACACATACACATAATCACCATACCCCTAGTATCACACTAAACTCTGGGCTCAAAAACCGATATGCAACAAAACCATCTATCCGGATTCTGCACACCGCTCACATAATACCAAGAGACCCAAGTGATTATACCACATTCCGCCCAGTCCACTGGACATACTGGGCACGAAAAGCGATATGCAACAAAAGTCCTATCTATCTGTCTATCTATCCATCCACACATCTACAAACCCCTCACACTCCACAACCCAGACCCCAAAATCTCCAACACTCCCACCAAATTCCCTGGGCGCAAATCCAGATACGCAACAAAACAAAAGTCCCCCCTTTTTCCAACCAATACACACGCACACAATCATGAGAAAGTACCAGGTAATATCACCTAGGTACAGAGTACCACACACATGACTCTTGGTATCACGCTATATGCTGGGCAAGGGATTAGACGTGCAATAAAATTTCCCGATGGCTTCGGGGATTTATTATTCATATATAACTAGGTATGTAAATGTATATGCAGATAAGTGGGTGGGTGAGTAAAATCCCGAGATTTCCAGATCGATATCTCGATCTCTTTCTTTCCTTATCTACTTCCTTCCTTACTTACCTAGCTACTTAGTTAGGTATTTATTTATCTAATTCTCTCATCAACAGAAGTGAACTATCTATCCAGCAATCTCGATGCATGTAGTAAATAAATGACTTGTCGTTTAAAAAATATAAAAAATCAGACTTTATCTATTTATCTATCTATCCTCTCTACCACAATTCGCTCTCCTCGCTACCCAATCCCCAATCCCCAATCCCCAATCCCCAACATACCCCCTTCCTCACCCCCTAATCGTCCAGAAAACCTCTCGGTTATTTTTCTGATCTTTTTCCCTCTTTCTCTCTTTCTCCTTCCCCTCCTCCACACACTTCTTCCCCA
This sequence comes from Botrytis hyacinthi, assembly GCA_004786245.1. Classification (NCBI taxonomy): domain Eukaryota; kingdom Fungi; phylum Ascomycota; class Leotiomycetes; order Helotiales; family Sclerotiniaceae; genus Botrytis; species Botrytis hyacinthi. Next base: position 209,846 of record PQXK01000013.1, read on the forward strand.
AATCTCACGTCACAACTCACACTTATTAAATTTAAATCTAAATCTAAATTCAAACTCAAACGTAGATTCATTCAATATTCAACATCTTATTAACTCTATGTAAATGAAAATGGATGAATGAATGCATAACATACAACACTAGATACATATTTCGACTCTCGATTAGAGAGATGTTACGGGTACATAGACTATCCACATTCTATTTGCCATTCCTATCGCATCAACTCAAGAGTTTCCCACACGTGGATACCAATGTACTCTTTTACGTTCTGCAGATCTCTTCTAGACTACTATTCAAACTGCCGACCTAGATCTCAACACTACAATCAAGGAGTACATACCTAGTTAGGTAAACGAGACATGTTCGATTCACTACTCGTTAAATTAAAAAAATTGTTAGACAGACGGAAGTAAAAATACCAAATCCAATTCAATTATGAAGACCTCTCTATCACTTTTATCCTATCCTTTATCATTTTCAACTCCTCTTTGGTATAAATAATCCAAAAACGCCATTCTATTTTTCGGTTCCTCCTTGATAGCCCAATTCCATTTTAGTTTAACTCTTCCACTGGCTTTGCAGCCCCCTTTCCTTGGTTTCCTACCAATCTCTGTGAATACGTCAGTAAACTTCTTCATTTGTCGAGAGACGGAAGAACTAACCAAAAGATTTCTCAACAAAACAGCGATTGTAACTTTTCCAATGGAAGGTACATAAATCGAAGCCTTCTCCTTAACAGCAGGACCATCAAAATTCTTTTGAGATGAGAAATTGATACAGACAGCGCCATCCCTGATCAATTCAGTGTTGATCTTGAACTTTTCTCCTGGAACACCGGAGATGACCACATCACTCTTGGGCAAACATTCATCATTCTTCATTCCTTCCATATCGTGTACCTCGTGATGGATCTTCTTGATACCCTTGCCGCGGGTAAAGAGCTTTACGCCGTCGAGATCGCAAGAGTAGACTGTAGCACCATCATTGGCAAGTAAAGCAGCCAATGGACGGCCAACAACCTCTGAGCGGTTGAACACTGTGATCGTCTTTCCGTACAGACGGTTGCCATATGGGAGAACCGAGTTATAGATCTGTAGGTGTTCAAGAACTTTCACAACTGCTAAAGGTGTGCAAGGTAAAATCGACTTTTGGGTATTGTGAGGAGCGTCAAGGAATCGAATGTTTTGGTACATGTTGAAACGGTAGGTATGCGCCAATCCTTCTACATCTTTGTTGAGAGCGACTATTTGTTGGATATACCCATCTTGTAGAGAAGGGGCAGGGAAGATTGGGTAGTATACAATGATACCGTGGATGGAATCGTCGTTGTTCGCTTTGAGAATCTCGTCTTCGATCTCTTCTTTGGTAAACTTGCGGAGTTCGAAATCGAAACCACTGGATAAAAGAAGTCAGTTTGTGGAACTATCGAGGTCCAACTACTTGTAGTGTTCGACAACATCGTGAGAATTCCCAAGTCTTGAACTAGAGGGTTGATAGTTCGTGGGCGCAAATGATTTCCATTTCAATGTCTTGTAATCTAATATCCAATTTCTCTGTGCTTTTCAGGTCTTTTGATTTGTGAATCGTTAAATTACTCCCATCTTTGAAGGGAGGTGTGGTCAAGTATAGCAAATATTTGGCTGCAAATCCTCTGGTGTATAGCAAATGGAGAACGAATGGAAGAATACTCACTTCTCAATGCATGTAGCCATTGACCAGTCCGCATACTGCTGGGCTGCAGGATCCTCATTTGCCAACAATCCCACAAGCTTAGGCTTGAAGGTTAACTTCTCTAGATCCGTCGCAACCTCTCCAAGTAACTTTTTAGCAATTCCTTGAGCCAAGATAACCTTGCAGGTCGCTGGGACAGGAGAAGAGGACATTTTCGACTAGATTTAGAATGACTTGCAGCGAAGGATTTTGGAGAAGATCGTGGCACGATTTTCGATAGAATCACAGTGCTTCGACAAGGGTCTCGTGTATATTTGGGTTGTTGATAGGAAAATCCTCTTCTGGAAGGTAACAAATCAGGGGAGAAGTTTTACTGAAACATGTGTGAAATAAAATTTTCTTCCCAATGCTTATCTTATCGCACTGTACCAGTATTTGGAGGGGAAATAGAGGGGTAAGTCAGGGGTGTTGATTGGAGTTCTTTTATCTCACCAGATTCAGTGAAGGGTACAATACAAAGTCGTCGATGTATAAAAAGAGTGAAAATAAGAGCTTCTTTCAAATCAAGTACGTACTTGATTCATTGGAAGACTGTCTCTTCTCCTGATGGATGTACAGTGTGAATCATCATGAATCAGAACAAACATATATATGATGGGAATTCGAGGTGTCAACTCACACAGTTCCCGATGTTTACCCACTGACCGCCCTACCGGCAGAAAATTTCCCCTCAATCAATTCCAGAAGCTCAGTTATTATTATGGTCGTCTGAAAATCATAATCATCGATCGGAGTTTACATAGGTAGAAAAGAACCTGCCATTCAAGAGTACATGATTTGCAACCAGTATTACATCCCACTTGTCTTTACACCCTTCTCTTGTATAAGGAGAACTGTTCATTTTGATACCATTTCTATTCATCAGCCATATATCATTGTTTCTACAAGCCTACATACCCAGCTTTTCTTATTGGTGACTCGAATTGGTGCTACATTTCACGACAAACTTATTCCTTCAGAGTAAGTCGCTTCTATTTTATTCATGTATTAGTCCATCTTATGTGCTAGTTGATGGCGACCAATATGCCTTGTTTGGTTCTTATCTGGAAGTATTCCTAGTTGTGGCGGGGCGCGAGTGTTTATATCGTTTCCACTATTCGAAGAGGCTTCAAAGCTACCTAGCATTTCTCGTCCTACGTCCACGATTTTACTCGATGGGTTATCTGGTATCCCTCCAAAGTACCTGGGTATATAGGTTTCAGACCCTCGAGTTCAATTGACTCCGATCCTTGACCGATCCTCTTGCCAGAATGTATCGTCCTATTTCTCACTTCTTCAGCAATCCGGACCTCGATCTCGACTTTGGGGTGAGACATGGCACTTGAAATTGCTCTCCGAAATTTTGCGAAATTTTTCCTATCTGTTAGGACAATACGTACGCTATCATCTATCCCGCTAGCCCTCTTCGTATCGTCGCGACCTGGACTACAATCCAGACAAGTGCTTTTTCTCCTGCGCCAAAGCACCGGCTGCCTAGGCGCAAAAATATACTACACGTCTATAACCACTCGATCTCTTGGATTGGTACACATTTTGCTGGGCACCGGCTAGCAGTTGAATCAAATACAGAGTGTGCATGTTCTCGGGTGGCTAATATCGGTTTTTCTATAGACTAGGCGCTTTCGACCGCCGTCACCCAGTCCAAGTTCTCTTTCGGATAGTCTATTTCCCATTGGCAGGCTACGATAAATAAAAACAATATGGGATCTACGGTGGTTGAGTTTATGGCTGCGCAGGCAGAGGAGGACAAGTTAGCAATTGTCAATCGAAAAGTAGAAAGTACGATTTCGAAGCTTTGAGCCAAATGCATTGGGTTCAACTTTCGCTAAACTGTTGAATAGATCTCGCTGCAATTAGTAGTCTTATTGCGGAGCTTGGTCCATATATAGATGGCGAGGCTTCGATGGAAGATTGTCAGAAAGGTGCAACCCATTTGAGTAGATTGATTTGGAACGTATTTCAATGCTGACTACATCCAGGGTTGGAGTTTCTGTTACTTGTACTACAAAGTGTTGACCCCGGAAAGCTCTCAAGGCATGATTGTAAGTATAGCGAGTAATATGCGTATTGGGTACAGGTGCTAATATACACTAGTGAGCGCTCTTGTGGAGTATTTGACAAATCGGGTATCCCAGGCTGGGGAGGTTCAGATATACCGAGCTGGGCTCCTGGAAATTGCCAAATGCCTGACTACCATTGCAAAGATGCCCAGGTTTATTAAATCAAATGCACCTGATATAGCGTCGGCAGTATTCCGTCTCCCAGACAACAAGCAGTCTCTAAATGACTTCCCTCATTCCACGCGATTAAGTCTACTCAATCTTCTCCAATGTCTCCTGGAATCATATCCAACAGCACTTAAGTCCTCGTTGGGAAGCAAGTTTGTTGATGGTATGGCTTCTATGGCGGCGATTGAGAGAAATCCATCTTGTATACTTGCTATTTTTAAGATTTATAGTCAATTAGGCAAAAGTTGGGATATAAATTCTGACGAAGCTGAAACTTTGTTTGGATCGTTCTTCCGCTATTTTCCCATTACAACTACTAAATCAGCAACGCCCTTGAAGCCAGAGGAGGATCTAAAACGCGGTCTTTTGGACTGTTTAATATCAAACAATAGATATGCACCTTTCGTTTTCCCAGCATTATTCCAAAAATTAGACTCCGAAAGCGTTAGAGCAGATATAAAGGTAGTCAAATCCATCATCCTCTTTTCCGTTGTATACTAATGATTTAGATTGATGTATTCGATTCCATGCTTGAATGCATAAGAAATTACACCAATGTTTCAGAGTTTTCAGTCACAATATGGGACACTTTGAAATGGGAGGTCTGGAACGGCGAAAATGATGACTTTATCAATCGTTCTATAGAAAACATTGCTGCGATTGCCGGCAGACTGGTCCAACAATCCTCTAGCACCGAAGACGATAACGTCGAGTTGGAGAAATTTGTCAACTACGTCACTCAGGAATGCATTACAATATTTACCGATGATACAAAGAAGCGTATGATTCTACCATGTACTCGTATTTTGGGTAAAATTTCGAGCACATCTCCTCAAGCTTTTACACTTACTGCTCGAAATACTCTACCGACTCTTTTTACCTTATGGCAAGGGCTAGATACTATAGCCGACAAAACGCGATTGCTCGAGTCATTTAACATTATTCTCGAGACACGTGCAAACATCTCACAATCATCCACTCAACCTATTGAGGATGCATACATGGCTCAACGATTGGCCGTCATGGATGCAGATTTTGATAGTTTCCGCGAAAGCTTTATAGAACTTTACTTCGGCGCCACCTCCATGTCTTCAAGTGATCTCGAATTAAAGATTGCCACCACTAAAGGACTTACACTTTTGGCATCAATTCGCAATGATTCCGTCAATCGTTCATTTTTGAATTCTTTCGAACAAGGAACAATCGTTGAAAAGCTCAACGAGACAGCATTCAACTTGAAAGAGGCAGATGATCTTCGCGCTTTGGCTGTGGCTTCCTTGTCCATTTTATCAGTTCGATATCCAGACACGTTTATCAACATCACACTCCCCAATTTTATTAGCAGACTTCCAGATCAGTTAAAACCCGAGCATGGTGATGAGTCAGAATTGTCTCAAGTAGTTTGGCTCCTGGACTCACTTGTGGACATTGCGTGCAAGTCGACTTGCCAACGTGAGCTGGAAACTCCTGACTCTGAAGACAAGACTCACTTCAAATTCAGATTGTTTAAGGCTTTACAATCCGAATTTGTCATGAAATTTACACATCATATTTGTAAATATGCAAATCAAACATCCTATCAGATGGCCCTTTTAGCCGCAATATATCGAGGATTGCAGGTGTTTGATGATGCACTTGCCAATGATAAAACGGCGGGTGATCTATTATCAAACAGCAATGATATCATCGATCCCTATGCTTTTATCGCAGTTGCGTTATTTAAGCGAGTCATTGGGCTCTCTCAACATGAGACTGGTGATTTGAAAGGTAGTTGGTTTGTAGGTATCTCTGAGGTTAACAAAGGAGAATATTTCGATGATTCTGTTGTTACACTCATTGGAACGATTGGAACGTACATACTTCGATCCAACACCACTCCACATGAAAATAACTTTTTACTCAAAGCTAATGTAGACAATCCAACTGAGCCAAGTCGTGTTTGGACTTTATTCAATTTCGGAGCACACACTAGAGCAGACTTAGGTGCTTGTCAACAGGACCTTCGTGTTGGCCCCTCTAATAAATGTTCCGCCAACATTCTTTCCACGGCCTTGATAGCTGGAATCCGCAAAGAAGTGAGCCGATTTCTATTCCTTCTCCATGTTAACCTTGACTGATTTGCTCTAGGACATCGATCGCTTAGGCCTAGTGGTTCATGAAACTGCTAAGTCAATGCTTTTCAACGCAATTTCTGTGGAAAATAAGTGTTCAAGACAAGCTCGCATTAGTATGTTACAGATGCTTCAACTTCTCGTAAACAAATTCGGTGCAGACAAGAAAACGTTTGAAGACGGGAAACAACTTCATGACGTTATGCTCGAGTTGGTCAATGAAGCAGCATCGAAGCCAGATTTAGAAGCATATCAAATATATCAAGCCCTGGCTTATTTCGCTGCGGCCGCAGTAGCAGCATATGAACCATGTAGTACGGCACTCATCGATGCCATGATGAAAGGTATTTCTGACCCAAAACGTGGTCGAAAGATTGCCCGCAGTTTCGCAATCCTTTTGGCTCCATCGAACATGATAAATGAAAGCAATTTCTGTATTCTTCGTCCTCTTCGATTTGGCCGCCTTTACAGCACTACTGTCAATCAACTTATCACTCTCTGGCGATCCAATGAAGACAGTCGTAGCAAGGAGAACTATCTTATTGCCATTGCTGGTATCCTTCGATATATGCCAGCAAAGATCATGCAAGGCAATGCTGCACAAATTCTTCCAATTGCTCTAGCTGGTACAGACGTCCCGGATAAGACCACCAAAGATGCAAGCATGAACATTATGATCGTTTTGATGCCGGAAAATCCTGGTCTAATTGAAGAGCACCTTGATTCAATAATCAATCGAATGACGGATCGTACGCACAATACGTATGATTCTCCCTCGGATGCTAATGTTGAGGGTAGATCTAAGGCTTTAGATGTGCTTGCTATGCTTCCAACTTTGGTAGAGAATGGACTACTTCTGAAGCGGAAAAATGCAGTACTGAAGGAACTTGATGTCGCGTTGGATGATTGCTCGAGAGAGGTGAGGATGAGAGCTGATAGATGTAAAATGATTTGGTTCAATTTGTAATTAGAGCTTTACATTGGCACGGTGTGTTGTGGTGTTGAGAGATTGCATTAGGTGGTTGCCGTTGCATATGATCTTTTGGGGCGCAGTAATTATACACATAAAATAGGTGGAGAGGTATTTTGAGATATTGATCAGGCAGATGATTTGACGAGGGCGAGTACTAGAGGACATGGTATGGTGATAAAGAGGAATAATATAAGAATTGTTATTTTGCTTTAATAAAAAGGTTCTTGGATGGGAATAATTATGTGATAAAGCCAGAACCCTCTTGAGTTTGGTACTCTTACTTGAATAACTGACTTCCTTGCCTATATCTGCCTAAGAAGAAGAAACCTTCACTCGCTATGAGCATATTGCCACGTACTTTACATGCGACTACTTACTAGAAAAACCGAACAACCCTTCACCCTATCCTTTATCCTTCATCCTATCATCTACTCTTCTGTCATCGAGTTTTCCTATATATCCTGATTTATTCGATCTTCAAATCTCAAGTCGGAGTTGGCCTTGAACAAAATGATCTCTGATTCATGTTTGACGACCGAAATAATCTTAAATGGTTCTTGGTGAGAGAGTTCCATCGGGAAGCACCTTGGTACTTTTGCTCAAACCCCTCACACCCCGTACATAGTCATTAACATCACACTCCAGATTCATTTCTTTCAGTTCTTCCTCCACTAACCACATAAAAATTAGTGATAGGCTCGACTTTATATATACATGGGGGATAACAAACACCTCGAAAATTCGCGCGACCTGTATTTCCGATCAATGCACCTGCCTTTGGAAGGACTCCACCAGACCAAATACTTTGCTCGTTTGTATACAATCTTTTTCTAATCCTCCAAAGGTCTTTCCGTCAAATCGTCAATCAACGACCTGACCTCTCTCTGCGAACCAAACACAGCAAAGATGACGTTCATCCACAATACGAGAAAGAACACTATGAATAATATAACAATCACGTTGTGGTCGCGGGTGCACATTTGCAACATCGTGTGAATAAGAAAGTTCACAGATGTCACTAGATAATGGAAGGGCTATAGAAGCCGTAGCGACCGCATCGACGACTGCCACACGGGTTGTTAGCCCCCATATGCTAGTGTAATGCCTGACTATCTCAATCGTCTCCGTTGACGGCATTTTGGAGTGAGCAATGGTTCTCTGTGCGTCGAAGGGAACGGCTACTTTTATTCAGTACACTTCGGTGCGATCTTCTTCGCACAAAAGCGGTAATGTTACTCTGTATAACTACTTTCAGGCTTGGGCGGCGCTGGGTATGGATTTGGGGAGTCTTGATTATCAGGTTTTGGCGGTGAAGGGGTGGGGTGGTGAGGGGGCTGCTACGCAGACAGTTAGTTAGAATGAGTGCTTGCATGTTTGTGGTAGTTTCCAGGTCTTCTGCGGTCAATATGGTAGTATTAGCCATCATGATCAAATTTATTGTTCGTCGAAAAACAGTGGATTTCGTCTTCCGAGTGGGTGTAGGTAGTATTGAAAACAGCTCAAGAAAAAATTTGGAAAGTTGTGCGAAGCCTGGGGAAGAGGGGGAATAATTTATCTTATTATTAAAAACTCAATACTATGCATGCTAGTGTTTTCTTGACCATTCGTACTGCGATCGCCTATTCCTCTTGGATTTGATCCAAAGGGCCTTCATGATTGGTTCCTAATGTGGAGAATATTCGCTTATTTTCAAATCCCTTCTCTCCTTTTGTCGAATGTCTAACTTTACTCGAACAACGATAAGATTTACTTATTCAGTGTCAATAGAGTACTTAATAGTTCGAACTGTAGTCCAATGATATAAGGATTTGAATATTCAACAGCAATTCAAAATTTGAAAGTAATTCAATCTTTTAATAAAATTCGATGATTCAAATCATTTAAATATATTAATTGATGTGAAGATTTGATAATCTATATTTCTAAACTGCAGTCCGGACTATTGAGCACTCTGATCCAAAGAACACAGGGAAAAGAGACTGATCTATGGTCTTCTTCAGTTTCAATGAAATTATGCTGTACTTGAACGAGGCTGAAAGCCTGACCACGATTCTTCCCTAGCTATCAACTGTCTGGCAGTATCTTTACGATCTCCATCACTCTTCATCGTACCATAAGCAGTTGATTGGCGGTTACACGATTAGAGTGGTGTCACTACTGAACCCATCTTCGTGTAACTGTTTAGTACCGCTTTATAGTTAATCCCTCCCCGTGTACGAAGTATCTGGTGAATATATATTTAGCACGGTAATTAGATTATCAGTTACAAGAAATTTTACAAGCTCTCAGATCCAGAGTCTAGGTAGCACCAAGATCTTTCACGGCCACTTGACTGACATTCCATCAATTATTTTCCCACCGAGACTCCATGATGAGCGCTGAACGCAATCAACCGGCCTTGTTCGAAGCTACTGATTTGCAGCATCGAGACTACTCCGACAAGCAAGTTCATGAAGCTTCCAATGCTGCCCATATCAAAAATACGAATTACACCGATAAGCAAAGTCCTAAAGCCTCTGATGAATCAGAGATAGGTTTCGACCCCGTACCCGATGCAAAATCCGAAGGGAGCACTCGACGCGGGTTAAAATCTCGACATGCACAAATGATTGCATTAGGCGGTACCATCGGTACCGGACTATTTGTCGGTAGTGGACAAGCTCTTTTCGCTGGAGGGCCTGCCTTTCTTCTTCTTGCTTATTGTCTCATCACTATGTTTGTATATGGTATTGTTACGGCGACAACAGAAATCAGTGCATATATGCCAGTTCATGGAAGTACGATGGCGTCATATGCCTGTCGTTACGTGTCTCCCAGTCTTGGGTTCGCTATGGGTTGGCTGTATTGGTATTCTTTCGCTATCGTTGTTCCCTACGAGATTACGGCGGCTGGATTGGTTATTGATTATTGGCCGAATGATGTAAATATCGCCGTGTGGATCACCATCCTTCTCCTAATCATCATCGGGTTGAACTGCTTTTCGGTGAAAGTGTATGGCGAGACTGAGTTTTGGTTCGCATCTCTGAAAGTATTCATGATCACCGGTCTCTTGATACTCTCTTTCATCCTCTTTTGTGGTGGAGGACCATCTCATCGGCCACTTGGATTTCATTACTGGAAAGATCCGGGAGCAACTAAAGAATATCTTGTCGGCGGATCCACGGGAAGATTTTGCGCTTTTCTATATGTTCTAGTCTTCTCTTGCTTTTCCTTCAACTTCGCACCCGAATTACTTGTCATTACTGGAGGTGAAATGGAATCACCACGTCGCAATCTCCCAACTGCCGCCAAACGATACTTCATCCGACTTCTCATTTTCTACATTGGCGGAACTCTTGCAATAGGCGTCATTGTGAGTAGTAATGCACCTGGGTTAATTGGCGGTGGAGCCGGTGCAACATCATCGCCTTGGGTTATAGCAATCAAGAATGCTGGTATCTCCGGGTTGGACAGTGTCATCAATGCGGTAATCATTACTTCTGCATGGTCTTCGGGAAATTCCTACCTCTACATGTCAAGTAGATCCTTGTATTCCCTCGCAATTTCTGGTAATGCACCAAAGGTATTCAAGAAATGTAACAGATGGGGTGTACCTTATCCAGCGCTCATCGCCAGCTCCATGTTTTCGCTCCTGGCCTATCTCAACTGCGCTAGTAATGGAATACAAGTTTTCAACTGGTTCATCAATCTCACTAATACTTCTGGATTTATCTCCTGGATCTGTTGCTGTGTAGTCTTTTTCCGCTTTCGCAAGGCATGCGTGGCACATGAGATCACGGATCTACCATACAGATCGCGTTTTCAGCCTTATCTGGCCTACATTTCGATTTGCGCTTTTACAATTCTTCTTCTTTGTAACGGATTTAGCGTTTTCTTCCCTGGTAAATGGAGTGTATCGTCTTTTCTCACTGCTTATATCGGTCTTCCTATTTTCCTTACCATCTATTTTTGCCATCGCATATTTCATCGGTCAGATGAATGGATGTTGAAGCCAGCTGATGTTGATATGACGAGTGGTTTAGAAGAGGTTTTGGCTACTGAGACTGATGCTCCTATCAGAACAGGTCCTTGGTATCATAATTTAGGAAAGATTTGGGAGTAATTTATGTTATAATCGGTTTGCAGATGTGTTTGTGGTTTTTGTGTTTCAATAGTTAGAGTCGGCTGGCCGACAACCTCTTGCTAGCAATTCTAAAAGAATTCGACTATATTTGGACAAAATGTGACAACCCCGTCGTGATACAACCCACCATTCGACTTAACCATAATTATACTATTTCATGAGTTGCAATAAAAGATGTTGAATTTGAGGTTGACTATCAAAATACTTTAGGCCTACCATTTTTCAGAGACTGCCGGCTTCGTGTAGACTTTCTAGATCGATGAACTTGTGCCCATGAACCCCAAACCTCTGAATTCACACTTGACCCCAATTTTCCAACTTTTTCAAAACTATGTAGACTTGACATGGTACTAAGACCAATTATCCATCCGCGTTATCGGCGTATCACCAGCAACTAGATCTTCTGAAGATATCGAGGAATGCAATATTTGGAAGGTTGTATTTCCAATATCAGACATTGTCATGCCTCGGTCAATTTAATGAGATGGCCAAAGACCACACAATATAGCCTCGGTGGCGCCTTTGATCTTAATGGTGAATCTTAAAGAACGAGGGACCGAATTTGAATACAACTCAGTAGAAGTTGCACCCCTCATTAATCTCTGGTGATATAAGTGAATCAAACAGGCAATTAAAGTTACAAGTCGCTCTCCTGTCTCCAAAGTACGATTTGGATGCGTCAAAAAATTAAAACCAAATTCCCACAATATCCAGGATTTGATATAACTTGGCAATGGAAACGCTTGCATATCTAAGACAGCTTTACCATAGGGAGCAATCCCAAGAACTTGCGGTTTTCTTGCTGTGTTATATCAATTGTCGAATTCGTCTTATCGTCTTATGCTGTAATTCAACTCATCCGATTTCCAAAAGAGAAAATTGAAAGAATTCTTGCTGTATCTATCAGATGATATTGTTTGACTCGAATATTCTTGCAAGGTCAGAAACCTTGGAGAAAAGTTACCCAAACCGATCGTTTTTTTATGGTTACTGCCTTATGAGAATCCCATTGACCCCAACAGATCAACTAGAGCAATTTTAGAGAGATGAACTGTCGCAAACACGATGCCTAGTAGTTTCAGTAGTAGTTTCAGTCGTCGCTGTTGAGATTGGAGATTTTTGCGCGGGCTGCGCGGAGACGAGGTAGACCATGTGAAAAGAAGCGAAAGCGACACTTGAAGTAAGTAGACATGTATTTACTGGAGAATCCTTTACCTGAACATGTGAGAATCTAGATTAGCAATAATTGGCTCAGCAATACAGTATATACAAATTGGACTCGGGATCCAGTCACGCTTCGCAAGCCTCAAATTGAATCGATTGGAACCAGGCTATGAGTGCATAATTAACGCTCCTCTTCGTAAAAAGAGGTCTCAGCAAAGTAACCAGACTTTTGCTGAAGTTGCAAAATGTTCTGGTGTGCATTAGTTAAGGCTGATTATTATGCAGCGCATCCGTATGTGATCAGCAGTAGTGAAAAAAAGACCAACGATCTTAGTCCAAACCAAAAAATTGAGGGTCAGCTAGAACCCTTGAGATGATAAGCCATTACTAATCTCCTAAAATTAAAGATGAGATAGATAACTGTATTTTGATTGTTATTTTTTTTCCAGAACTGTTGTTGGTCAGTCTAAAATTACCAACTCAATCGGAAGGTTGTATGTAGCATTGATTCGTCCCAAGCCATTTATTTCATCACTTATCATTAGAGAGTGTAAGGGCCCGTTCGGATCGATTTTTTTAGACAATGTAGACAATAAATATAGCCTAAATAAGTATTTACCGAACACTAATATAGCCTACCAAAATATTTTAGATTTTGTTGTCAATATAATGCGTTTACTGAATGCTGATATTGAGCTACAAAAAGCTATAAAATGTAGATCAACAAAATTTAAAATTTGTATAGTAAATTCGCCAAATCTTTAATAGAGCTTCGACTAGCATTTGTCAACATACTATTATTCTATATTTTGTAGGCTTACAAATATGAACCTATATTCACAAAATATAGGCTACATTTTTAGTCAACAAATCAACTAATCTTATTTTGACAATAAATTAAAAAAACGATCCGAACGAGCCCTAAGACCTGAACTGAAAGTATCGTCTAACCGAACTATATATGTTGCCATTATGTTCACTAGTACTCGCTTCACTGCCCATAGGACCACAGTCTTAGAACTAAATCTAGGAGAACATTTTTGCCCATTTTTTCAACAAATTATCACACTGCTTGATAAATCCTGTGCCGAATTCTCATCATTGCTATCATACAGCTCAACGTTGATAACGATCTGAAAGTTATTGTGGAAATCAACGCTCACTTTTGTATTGAAAAGACTATATCATTACGTCACATGATATTTCTGGTGACCAACCAAAGTCTGGTGCGCTAAGAGCCTGAGACTAAGGCCCTTAGCTCGACACTAAAAGCCTTACCTTGCAAATTTGCAGTGGCAGACCCTTCGCTTAGACGAACTAAGGTTCTTAGCCTGAGAGATTCCACGCTAATTCCCGGTTCTCCACCCACCAAAAGCCTCTTCGGGTTTTGCCAATTCATCACTCACTTAAGCGGCCTCGATAGCTTACTAGTACACTTGGCCTACTATAGAGATTGAAGTGAAACCTCGCTAACAAATGCTTAACCAGCAAGAATCGAATCCTAAAACTGCTCGAGCTACCTAGGATTTGTTTTGTGAGGTCATGTACGATTTTACTACCTAGTTACACAGGCTTATGTACAGAATGCGATTTCATATGGTATCAAATATGATAGAATTATCGCTTCTCCAGATCGTTTCAATCGGAGACAAAGACATACAATGTCACGCTAATATAAGTTAGCATATAATTCTTAATATTCCGCACTTATTGGGCACTTACCCACAGATAGGTGAAACGTCGTCAAGAAAATTTACTAGCGAAGTCAAATCGATTTCAGAGGGGTGTTCACAGCAGCCAGCATTATGAGTAAGTAACGTGGGAGCCTCATAACATCGAAGGCTCTTCAAGCTATTGGCCTAAGTGACAATTCAAACAGAAACATTAGTCATATCTTCGGTATCAATTTCTCTTTTCTAATTCCAAGCGCATTCATTGTTCGTTGAAGAATGGTACATTGACTTCTTTGTTCGGGAAGGGCCAATACCACTGTCACATACAAAACAAAGGATTAGAAAAAGCCATGATAGCTCCTCTCTACATGGGAAACTTAATGTGAAAGAAGAAAAATTACTTGTTATATATTTTGAAAAGAATGAGAAAAAGAGAAGAGAAAAATCTAACAAACCTAAGTACTTACCAACCTATCTTCCCGACCAAAGCTCAGTATTGAAATATTCATCTAAGCAGTCCTCGAACCACTCCCAACCAAAGAATAAATCAACCCAAAAATAATCAACCCCCTCCAGAAAACTTTCTTCGAGAAGATTTCCTCCCACCACCCATCCTCCTCAGGTACACTAAACCCGCTCTGTTTCCCCCTCGCCTTCGCCAATTCTTTCTGTTGCCAATCCGTCAAAAAGGCATATTCTTCTTGTCCCGGCTGGACCTGCGGACGAAGCGATGCGATATCATTATGATTCAGTGAGCCGGGTATATACAAAGGTGCTAATTTCGGAGCATTTAAAGGACGTCGACGGAATTCCTGGCGGAGGAGATGAGGGTCGCGGGCGGGAGGGGTATAATCCATATAGCCTTCATCGCATGTGATGCAGCCTGTGCGACGATGTGCTGGCGCTTTTTTGTTTTGGTATTCGGGGTTGGTGTAGAATTTTGATGGCATTTTGGGAGGGGGAGTTGGACGTGAGTTTTGGAACATGGTGCTGACTGATACTCTTTAGTTGGAGATGAGTTTGGGCTTACCTGTTTGTTTGTTTTGTTTTTTGAATAATTGATTTGAATTAATGTATATAAGTTACCGCCAGGGTAGACTTTTCGAATGTAGTTGAGGTTGAAAAACGAAAGTTGGAATTGCGAGTGCAATGAAAGTACTATTCTGTAGATGGCTGTTCTTTACAATTGGATTGTTCAGGGAATGTTGTTCGGCTATATAGCTGGACCATTCTTTGTCCTTTGGAAGACAAAGGGTCTTGGCAATTTGACCGTAGCTCAAAGACTGCTTTGTGCGATATACATAAGTCGTTCTATTTTGAAAATGACAATTACATTGTCCGGTTATATTCCTTGTTGCCTTCCTCTCGACAAGACAAAGGAAGATACATTCTTAGTCTCAGAACAATGATACTTCACGCTGAGAAGAGGTCAAAATGACAAGTCTTCAAGGTACTTGGTTACTTTGCAAGGCTGAACAATGCTTGAACAGATGAACACTATTCCTACAATTTGCCTCGATTCCCCCGTCTGATTCTTGTCTCCAGTCTTCTAACGCTCTTCAAAATAAACCCATTAGACATACAATATCAACATTTTATTCTTAACAATACCATACACTTCATCCCTTCGTAAGACCGAACTTCTTTCAGTATCAATTCAACATGTGCAACCTCACCATCACCTTTTGCCCAACCTGTTCGAAGGTTGCGGCTCCATCTCGAGTCGAGAAGTGCGCTGACCGATCTGACGCAGCCCACACTCCCATTACTACCAAAATCACTGCTATGAACCCTTGCATTCGATGCAGCAATCACAACAAACCCTCCAATCCCACCGGCGTCCTCACTCGAGACATCCTCGAAGATATGTGCTTGAAAATTCCCGAATGGCATCCCACTGCACCACAGGAGCCCATTCCTGGGATCCTTCCAAACTGGAGCTCCGAGACCTTGGCTCGCGCTCAAGACGAAGAACTCTTTTTCGAACACACCACCCGAAGCCACAGTGTAGAAGTCAAGAATCGACAAGATTTGCCAAGTCAACGTAGCGGATTTCCGATGTGTTTGATTGCTGGAATCAAGCAGAGACCTTCACCTGTGAACCAAGGACTTGCGAGATCACGGCCAGAGAGATCAAAGTTTACTTCGCCTCCACTATCATGGAACAATAACACTAGAACTAGACGACTTGGTGTTGCGCCAGCACCACGAGCTGCATCACTTCAAACAGACTCTACACCGTCGGTAATACCCATTCGTTTGGTCCCAGGAGAAAACTATCGAAGAAGTCAAGCTCCAGAGGAATCTTCCATCGTATCTCCACCACTCAGACTCCATATCCCAGCTCAAACACAATCTTCCAGCCAAACCCAAGACACAGAATCAAACCCCTCATCAGCCTCATCATCCACACCAACCCGTTCCGAATATCACCTCTCAGAATCATCAAACCAGACGGAGACATTCAGCCCCGTAGCCTTCGCTCAAATCCCCGCGCATTACGACATACGACGGACTTCCATTCCCACATCCCCTCGCGTTTCCACAACCCAGCCACAGGTTCAAGCACGCGAACAACGCGAGACTATTGACCAAATGTCTCAACGCACTCGAGAATATCAAGAAGAACTTAAACGTCAAAATCTCAAGAGCGAACGAATGCGTGAATTGCATCAACGCGGTGTCCAGCCCGAACAGAGATCGCACTCTGAAAATGTGCCGCCACGACAAGTCAAGGATATAGAATTCAAGAGCGTACGACCCAAGCGTAGCTTGAAATTGCTTCCGAGTCTTCCATCGTTCGGTTACTTGCGGTTTGATGTTTGATTGACGACGTGTGAGCGGTATTTATCTCTAGTGAGCTGGCTCTCACTTTCAGTTTCCCTATCCAAGTCTTGGCATTTGGAAGTTCTCTTGCGGCATTATCAAAACAAATCGAGAAAAAGTAGGGCCCTAAAGTAATTCATTGTAACATTTTTATAACAAAGAAAATCCCCTTAATCTTCATTCTTTTTTTCTTTTTTTTTTCACTCGTCTTTATCATTATCCTATCCTCTTACCACAATGCACAACAAAACAAAGAGAAATGGATTATAGGCTCAGGCCCTAGAGATAAAAGATGTAATATTTCTCATGAAAAAGTAATTTAACACCAATGAAACTATAATGTCATGTCTATGATCAAAGGTGTTCCCATCCGCTGTGAACGCCGTGCTCCTATGATACTCTCATGTCATTATCCACTTCCTCGTTTACTTGATATCTCAAACTTTTGCTGCGTCAATTTCTAAAGGTACAGCGTTTGCAGTACGTAACCATTCTCCATTAAATGCATTGATAAGCCAGTTATTAAGTTCTGCGAGTGGAGTGGTTAGTATTTGAATAAAAGAAATCACATGTGATTGGAATTACTTACTATCATAAACTATTCTGTTCGCGTTATGGAAATAGATGGAATGATCACTGTCTGGGAAAACATGTACGTCGTAATTTTCCACACCAGCAAGGTCGAGTTTGTCCAACAAAGTAAGCGTGTTTTGCATATGAACATTGTCATCTGCGACACCATGCATAATCAAGAATCGAACATTCTTGGCGAGTGACTTTACATCGCTAATGCTGGTATTATCATATCCGCTAGGGTTATGTTGTGGTGTGTGCATATATCGCTCCGTATAGATAGAATCGTAAAATCTCCAATCGGTAACGGGCGCAACTGCCATACCATAAGAAAATGTTTCTCCAGCATCTTCTTCCAAGGTCTTTAATGTCATGAAACCACCATATGACCAACCCCAAATAGCCATTCTCGATTCATCGACATACTTTTTGCTAGCCCAGATTTTGGCAGTTTCTATTTGATCGCGTGCTTCATAGTGACCGATATTGCCACGAATAATGGTTCGGGCTTTTCGTCCAATGAATCCAGTTCCACGGCCATCGACAGTCACAACAATGTATCCGAGGTTTGAAGCGATGTAGGATTCGAAATCAACACCAAAGCTCTTACTAACAGTTTGAGATCCAGGGCCGCCGTAAAGATAAAACAATACTGGATACTTCTTCTTTGGGTTGAAGTGTGGTGGTCGACGTTCGACGACTTGCAATTCAAATCCATCGATTGTGACAGTCTGGTAGATTAGAATAGGCAGTTCGTGTTTCTTCGCCATATCAGCTAGTTCTTTGTTCTCCTCAATGACATGTGTGTATTGGTTATTGTTGCTGGGAGTGCTGATAACTTTCTGCCATGGAATATTTGGGCCATTGTAGTTAAGGAGTACGTATCCAGCACCCTTAGAAAATGAAGCACCATAATAACCTTCCGTCGAAGTATCGGTGATAGCTTTCATATCCGTACCATCTAGTTTGACGCTGTATACTTGTCTTGTAATTGGTGACTCTTTAGTAGAAACGAAATAGACAAGATTGTTCTTGAGATCAACAGCAGATGGCGCTTTTACTACTTCCCAGTCTCCAGAGGTAAGAAGTATAGGTTCAGGATTATCCATTGGTGTGAAATATCCCAAATGATCATAATTCTCGTGAATGATAGTATCAATATATCCATCATGGGGACGACCGTTTGCAGGATCCGCGGGAATATAGCGAGTGTCTTCAGATACTTCAAACCATCCACCATCGAGTTTTGCAATGTCTGTGAATCGTACAGTCTTTCCCTCTCGAGCCACAACATCAACGAGAACAACTCGCAAGATGTCACTTTCTCTGTTCGTCTCGCGGATCAAAGCCTTACCCGTCGATCCAGCCCAAACTACCTCTGTAATCAAAAGGTCCTTTGGCTCAAAGCCTCCGGCAATCTTGACCTCGAAGACTTCTGCCTTGGAAATATCATAAAACAAAAGATCGACAGTAGGATTTGGAGCACCGGCTTTGGGGTATTTGATTTCTCTGACTTCAGGATAATTTTCTTCTCCTGGTAAAGGGTCTTTCCCACTAGGTCTCGAGACAAAGTATTGAACTGGGTATTCAGGTACCTCGGATTCATTTGTACGAAGGAATGCAATATAATTGCCACTGTCGTCCCACCATGTTGCACTGGCTCCAGCAAATACCTCTTCTTCATAGACCCAATCAGGTACGCCATAGAAGAATTCCGGACCACCATCCACGGTTATTTGGACAACGGTTGGTGAAGCTAGTTTTCGAAGGTACATATTGTTATCTCGAGTGAAAACGATGGCATCACTCTGTGGACTCCAGCTGGCCAATTGAACTCGGCCATCTAAATCTACAGGATCCAATGGTTCCGCAGTTTGAGATTCGACATCGAAGATCCAATATTTTGCATAAAAGGAATGTCTCCAGTTTGATTGAACATCTGTTGCCACCAAAACTTTCTTCAAATCCTTGCTAGGGTATACTTTGCTTGGTGTCAAGCTTCTTCCCGCAACTTCGAAATATCCGTTCTTCATCAAAGTCATCGTGTCTAGAGTCCCTACAGCTGAAGGGCTTTGTGTTCTGACATCTTCCACAATCAAGTAATCCTTTCCGACGGAACCTTGTTCGAGGAGTAATCCATCCTCCCCGTTAGCTCCTTCAATCCAACTTATACTGTGTTTAGTCGCTCTCCATTGACCGCCCATAACCTGATCCATTGTAACCTTCTTCCCGCTTCCCCTCGATGATGTTGCCTGTGGATCGTGAGGAGTTTGCGATGAATGTTTGTATGCTTGTTTCCCCAAAAATATAAACAATGCCAGCACCCAAGCTCCGATGAACACTCCCCCGATAATCCATATCAATCTTCTTAATTTCTTGTCCACCGACTTGTTCGTTGCGCCATTTGTAAGAAATGCGCCATCCTCCATATCATAATCCTTCTCCTCCTCCTCATCTAAATGTATTTGCTTATGTTCATCGTCCGCATACGCCATCTCTCCTCGAGGAGGAAATTTGGGCGTCACCATCGTCGGCTTTTCAGACCCATTCGCAGCAACACGTTCGCCGATTCGATCAAAGACCAAACTTGTAGTCGAAGCAGTTGAGGCGACAGAATCAGATGAATTTCGGGAGACAGACTCCTGCTCTGTTGACAGGAGCTTTGCGTTTTCTTCAGGATGCCCAGCCATATCTGAGGGTACAAGAGTTTCAGTGGGTCTTGGAGTCCAGAGCTACACCAATACCATATATAAAATTGTATCAATTCGAGATGCACATTGCTCTTGAACAATCTTAAAAGATGTACAGTGGCCAATAGTTGAAAGAGAGAAAGAGAGCTGAATTGTGGAATTTATCTATTGAGGACAGTATTAGGAAGGGTTCTAGAAATCGCCTTTGTCAATATGTTGATGGCTGGCTTATTAGTGTTCAGCTTCCCCAATACGTGGAGTCCGACACTTATCGGGTACATACCCAAGATCATCCATGTAATCGTGCCAATTCCACCAATTCCACCAAGATCTTCCTTATGTTATGCACGATAAAAGCCTCTTGAGTTTCACGACCTGTTGAATTCCCATAGAATTCACACCGCGATTATATTCTCGTTACAAAGGACGATTTCTCAGGAGAGCGAAACAAAGAACACGCAATCAATGAATTATTTCCCTCCTTTACAACATTTGCTATTTTGGGAAAGTTAGGATCATTTGAGATATTGGCTGAGATCTTACAAATTACTCCGAGGAACGGGAAGAATAAATAAAGTAAGCTGAAGATATATTGGAGCTGAATCCAATCCCCGTGTTGTAAAGTTAAAACAAAACATCAAATATATGATTAATATAATAAATTAGGACCATAACCCAAGAGATAATCTAATTCTACACCAGGTATCTGTCCCATGAATACTAATGGTATAATATGTAAACATACATTCTCCAATCTATGACCTGCTCGCTTGCTCCCATAACCATTATCTTATACGCTTCCCTAAACATCCTCGACCTTCATACTAAACGGTATATTCTTCGTTTGTAGATATGTACCCATTCATATTCCCGAAATCCTTCATTTATTATGTATGATGAAGTTCCTCAAACTATCCCAAGTATCGCTCTGCACATAAATATAATCCATACTACTCCTTAACCCACTCTGCACCGTCTCCGGATACCATCTGAACAACCACATAATACTTCCCCAGCTCAGTGCTGCAAATACTGGCCATGCGTCGTTCGATATGCGATCTGCAAGCTCTTTATTTTTGATAATTCCTGCTGAAGGTAGAACAGCTAATTGTGCTAATGACAAACATACTCGTGCGAATACTGTGCGCGCCGATAAATTAGCATACATTTCGACTGTAGATCATTGGAGCATCGATTGGAAAAGAAAAACATACCGAATATCACAATCTGTTTGCTAACACTGCTAACATGCCCTTTCTTTGACCTCCTTCCAAATACCACATACCCACCTAATAGTCCTGCTAAGAATGTATCCCAATTTCCCTCCTTCCCCTTATTACCCCCTGAGTATTTAAGTGCTAACATCGTAGTCTTATATATCGTAGCGTATTTCGCGAGATTTTGCGCATGTGTTCGCGTTGCGCGGAGTATCAGCCCTATCTTTTCACGGACAGTACCAGATCTGAATAGAAACATCATGCTATAATACAAACCCAGTCAGTTGTGCGCATAATAATCGGTAAAGGCGAGACAAAAAGGGGGGACCTACACCAATGCATGGGGAAATCTGACTTTGGCACCGTAGACAGCGCCGCTGCGAGCAGCTTTAAGAATAGCGAGAAATTCGGCATTTTTGGGATCGAGAATAAAGCTCTCAAGTGCTGTCTATATTTTCGCATCAGTATATTGCGAAAGTCGTGACGAGAACGGTGGTTGTTTACCTTTATGACAGCAATTCTTCCCTCCATCTTACCGGCACAAAAACGAACCTCGGTAACTTAATTCTCCAATTCCAGCAATTTCCTTGAAGAAGAGAGAGAAAGAAGTAATAAATACTATCTCTGTATCTTCATATGTATCTATTCAATCCAGTATTCAAATCGCAGACGTATTGTCAAAGAAATAAAGTCAATGAAGCAAAGAGTAAACTCAGGAATGAAGCTCGGCATGTTTATGGGGATGAATATGAATTCGGATATCCATTCGCTACCCCACAGACTTTCATCCAAAGTTCCTGGGATTCATTTAGCGTCCGCTCAGGTCCGCAGGGTGGAATTATTAACATGTGAGATTCAGGCACTCAGATATTGATGCCTCATGGAATAATTTCGGCGCTAGTGCTTTATCTATTATCGGATCGCAAAAAAAAAGTTCGAGCTTGGAGAAGAAGTAAAGAAGGCATTTGTTAATATCTTCATTCTCTTCAAACAATCACATAATACCACATAATATCAATTCATCATGTTACGTCAAATGTAAGTACTTTTTATTCTCCTTCCCAATCCAATTGAACTTTTTATGTTAACATATTCTACTAGCAAACCCCGTAATGCTCGCAGCAAGCGCGCTCTCACCAAAAAAGCACCCAAGCCAGTCGAGAACCCAAAAACCGCTCTCTTTCTCCGTTATACAACATGTTCTCAACCTACTCAAGACTGTCTCACAGATCTTCACACCCTTCATTTACCTCTCGCAAAGAAATTCACCAAGAAGAATAGTATTCATCCATTCGACGATCCTTCTTCCCTTGAGTTTTTCTCCGAGAAGAACGATGCTTCTCTCTTAGTTTTCGGCTCCTCATCCAAGAAACGCCCACATTCTATTACTTTCTGTAGAATGTTCGATTATAAGGTTTTGGATTTGTTAGAGCTGAATCTTGATGCGGATTCTTTCAGGACTTTGAGTCAATTCAAGAACAAGAAATGCGCCGTCGGATTAAAGCCTATGATTTTGTTCTCGGGTACTCCATTCGAAAGCCCCGTCTCCGACGAATACACACTTGCGAAATCGATGTTCCTCGACTTCTTTAAGGGGGAGCCAGCGGACAAGGTGGATGTGGAAGGTCTTCAATATATCGTTTCCATCTCAGCCAGGGATAGTGTAGACGGAGAGGAGGAGAAGCCAAAGATTCATCTACGAGTATACTTAATAAGGACCAAGAAGAGTGGTCAGAAGTTACCAAGAGTTGAGGTTGAGGAGATGGGACCAAGAATGGATTTCAGAGTTGGCAGAGTCAAGGAAGCCGATGAGAGCATAATGAAGGAGGCAATGAGAAGAGCAAGAGGAAGTGCAGAGAGACCAAAGAAGAATATCACCACGGATATTGTTGGTGACAAGATGGGTAGAATACATCTTGGTAAACAAGACTTGAAGGAGTTGCAAACCAGAAAGATGAAGGGATTGAAGAGAAGCAGAGACGTAGCTGATGATGATGAGGGTGGAGATGATGACGAAGATATTGTTAGCGATGACGAGCCTGTGAAAAGGTCAAAGAAGGCATGATTCATTGTCACTCTGTGCAGTAATATCAAGATATCAGGTGTTTGGAGTTTAGGCATGGAAAAGGGTCTTCCGCGAAGAGTGGTTGGTTGTGCTCAAGTATTAAATGTCAGATTACATAAAAGCTAAGCATTGTAACTTCCACCAAGACTACTTCGTTCATTTTGTACATTTCTCTGAGTCTATCAATACCGATTTCAACCGTTGCTATCGGTAGCCTTCAATTTGGACTTTCCATCCATCATCGACTTGCGATCGCAACAGGAATTCCAGTAGAACCTCCCATCTTGCAAAGCCATCTTATACTTTCTTTCAAATGTGCCATAATTTTCTTGAATGAGTCCAGGACTCGTAGTCCTCGTTTCGGATCTAATCATCTTTTCGATCCTTCCTCATCTCCATAACCACATAATCAATAGATTCAAAATCAGAGTTTCTTGTCACATAGTCCCTACTCGTCCCATCACCCGGGTGGCACTGCGCATGATAAAACAAAAGGAGGTAAAGTTTTCAGAAAAGGAAGAAACAAAAAAGGAGGGATAGGCAAACATACCATTACCGAGAACAGAAAACAAAGCCCTGGCCAAACAGAATGACAAGCTCACTCTTAATATTCTTTTGAGAATCAAGATGATATCTTACAAATATTATAGCAAGCCTATAGAGGTGCACGCCCGAGTATATACAATGGTAGAGTGAAAGTGAGCTCAATGAGACGATCCCATACTACGAATATGATACTTAATTTACCTCGCGATTTGAAGAAAAAGCTAATATAGAAACACAAACCGGGGGGCCTTTTGGTAGCCACTTGAGTTAGATCATTGTAGACACTCTAAAGCCTAAAAGAACATTTTATTGTTAGATTCAAAAGAGTTTTGACATGGGAGCGTTAAGAAGTTATGAGGCCATTAAATTGTTAGGTTCTGATTATAGAACATCCGACGATACTCATCCAGCATTTCAATTAGAGATAAAGTCTGGCGAGGAATCATCACATCTTCATTGATGCATTGAGGGAGGAAATTATGCTGAAAATGCAAAGATTATGGGTTCATGGCCGCGTAGAAAATCAAAGAAGTGTAGTGATTGGTAAAGATAGCTAATCTGGCGAAATACATGTTTTAAAAATCCCAAGCAAATGACCACGCATTTCAACGAATCTAATCCGACGCTACGTGCTCGGGGAGTTTGAGAGATCTGCATTTCCCTTCCTCTTCGGCCTGATGGATGTGATACAACTCACAATACTGATTATCTGATTCCAAGAAGGTAAATTTCATTCCTACCTCCGGATTCATTGCGAAAGATTTGAATATCTCGAAGAGAAAGTCCCCGCAAAACTGCTTTGGCTCTGAGACCAAGTGTCGAAACTCAGCCCAATCCTTGAGACTACAGTTGACTGCAAAAAGACGAAGCTTCGATTCTGCTGGGGAGTTTTTGAAAATCGAATATATATAGCATGGCGATAAAATATGGCCGTTGGTGATAGTCTCATAAACCAAAGAATCAATAAGATCGTTCTGGAATCGTGGCATCATATATTTTTCAGCCAAATGGTAAAAATTAGCTAGCTCTCCCATTGGTGATTTCAAAATTCACGCGGATAGACAATTTTGTTGTTGTAGATCCAATAGACCAATGGCGCAAAATATATTGGGTCGTCTTCAGGTAGCTCCATGGTGGCATCTCCTCCCTTTTGCCACACAGGTTTGAAGCCAGCCTCAAAAAAGGGACTTGCTGCACAGAGCATATCCTTGTGAACAAGAAACGTCTTGTTTCCACCTTTGGGACCAACAATTAATTTCACAATTTCGGAAAACGATCTACAGTCGGGCGTTAGAATGTTTAACAAGTTATGAATTGTCATTTGAAAAAACTCACGCAAGCAAGCGAGTCTTCTTGTACGGGCACATGTCGACTCCGCTGGTTCTTCTCTTGGCAGTAGAATCATTCTCAATGGCATCAGTTGGTTCAACAGGTTTGGTATTGACAGTCTGAAAGCTCAATGTCAGCTTTGAAGTCACTAAATAACAAGTCCAATGCTTCCTATGGAATCTGCGGGTTTGAAACCCTTCTCAACATCACCAAACAATGAATTGTTATGAGTTGTAGTCAACTTGAAACCTTCATGTCAGCTTTAATTCCATCGAATGGAATCATTAATACTTACTGTGGGTGTGTTTGGCAAAATTGTGCCATTTCCAGCAGGAGGAGATAGCTTAAGAACTGGCGGCGTCGCATTTCTGCTTGCAGATCTACTTCCAATTCTACTTGGTGGAGGCATATTCATTGTCTCATCGGGAAGATCCAATGAAGCAGAACGAAACATGAGTTGAATGATAAAATGCCATGCAAATATTCGAGAAAAGAGATTTGTAAATTGGACGATAATGAATAAGTAATAATGGAGATAGAATGATGGATGATGGATAGAGAATGGAAGAGATGGAATTAAATAAGAAAACCTCCCACGGTCAAAAGTGTAGGTAACGATCTAGCGTGACTTCCAAATTCAAAGTGGAAGGTGACGTCGAAGATGGAAGGAACGTCTTGGTCACTCATGTGACCTAAAACACTTTCAGAAAACAACAAACCTACCGCATAGTTCTCAAGTAAAGACGTATTAATGAAACTGTGGATGTTGAAGATAGATTTATATAATTAACCACTTATCAGTGACATGAAGTAGCATGAGAAGATTAACCCGCGCCCGTTTTTCATACCTCCTGTCCCCAGAAGGCGTGAATGTCTTGACTCGAGTTATAGGGTATCTCTTGCATGTATTGTGTACGATCAAGGACCGTTGACTTCAACAGGAAGTACTTTTGCTAATCAGATACCCTAGGCCAACTATTTGATTTATACCCTCACGCTTTCCAGTAATCTCTGTTCTACGCCCTCTAATGTACTCTTGTGAGCCAAGACAGATAAATTCTCAGCCTCGCCCTGGAATTGCTTGTCAGGGTCTACACCTGGTCCAAACATTTGTGCACCTGCTCCTGGACCCATTTGACCCATTTGTTGGGCCATTTGACTTGCAGCTATTTTTACTTAGTATTACCTCTTATCATCACACTGAGGGAGGATTAACATACCATTATCGCTTCCCAATAGATAATTGAATACAGATTGTAATCCAAAGATACAAAGAACATACCACGAAATGGAAGACATCCATTGTGGATCCATATCTCTGGTAGCTACGCCAGCTTGCAACATACTCTTGAACTTAATCGTCAATGGGAATGGCAATTTGACTATACGTCTCATATCAGTACATCTAGCCGCCTAATACTTCCAGTAAGCAACTCACTAATAACAAATCCACTGAAAAATGCATTGATCCATCCCATAATCAAAGTCTGTGGGATCATCATAGACATATTTCCCTTCATCATGCCCATCATTCCCTCCATGGCGGCTGGATCAGTCATTGGATTTGGAGCTGCTTGTCCCTTCTTCTCTGGCTCCTTCAAGAACTTTCCTTCTTCGAAGGCTTGCACGATATAATCTCTGCGTGGTTGGAAAGAGGCGAGAGTAAGAACATGAGCGTTATTGCGAAGGTTGATACCTCGAAGTAAGGATCGTTGTTCGCGAATAGCTGGAAGCTCTTGTTTTTTGGGAGTAGTTGCCATAAGAACGGTAGCATAGTGACGAAGGATACCAGTCAGAATCTGAATGATGAGTTAGGATGGCAGGTCAAATATCAGAAGAGAAGGAATTACATACCATAACAATAGTAATAGGTATCAAGATCCAGTAGCTACATGTTTATCAGCTCAATCCAACATGGAAAATGGCGATTTGCTCACAATAACTGGGGATCCCTATGGATCGTCTGCACAGGAACTTGTGCCATCTTTGCAATACCTTCCTAATCTATTTTGTTGGAGAAGATTATGTATGAGGGGTTGTCGCGAGTTGAATTCTACCTAGATCTGTGGTTGAATCTGACATCAAATGTGGCTTTCACGCTAACCTCGGACCCTTGCGAGTAGAGCTTCATCAAGACACGGTCTCTTTGTGTACATTGCGACAACAGCTTTCCCCCTCCACATAATTCTGGAAAAGAACAAATATCAATCATGGCTTCAGAAAGGATATCTGTGCATTCTCTCCCTGGTCAGTATATATATCTATTTACAAGAGGTGCTCAAATATTACGATACTGATATTCAGTTCTAGATCTCAAAAACACCTCCGACGATGCTCTCCCCACCTACCTAAACTCTCTCAAATTCACCCAGTCACATACTCTCTCCGATGCTCGTCTAGCAATTGGTTATACGTCTGTCTTAGTCTGCGGTGCCTGTTTCTACTGGGACTACACCTATGGTTTTGAGCCCACAAAGTCCTATACAGCAATTGCAGTTGGAATCTACTTCATCCTCAACACCTTCCTTACATTCTGGTTATTCTATGTCGAGAAGGGCATTATATATATCGGCACATCTCCAGACAAGAAGCACATCATCGAAATCTCTACTCAAACTAAGAAACATCAGCCAATTTATAATTTAACATTTAAGATTTATGAAGCGGCCAAAGGCAGATCTGGACAACCAAAGGAAGAGAGAACCTTGAGAAAACCTTTTAGAGAATGGTTTGATGTAAAAGGTCATTTTATCGTACAGCCATTCCAGGAGATGTTGGCAAGTAATATCTCAGTGATTGGAGCTGTCGATCAAAAGAGAGTGGTTAAGGATGAGAAAAAGGTTGAGCAAGAAGGCCAAGCAGATCTAAGTATGGATGACAAATGGGCAGCATTATTGAAGGAGAGTAGTGGTGATGTTGAGACTTCTGGAGCAGAAAAGGCAACTGGAGGAAAGAAGAGAAGCAAGAAGATTTGAGATGGTTGCAATGTGGATCGATGAGTGGAAAAAGGGTTTGGTATCATCAGTTATGGAGTTTGGTGGGACTTGTAGAAATCAAGGACATTGTTGGCTGGGACGCGGAGTATGAGAAGAGTATCACATCTAACAAGATATTTCCAAGCTTATTCTTTCTTTGTATTCGATTCCCCAACTTTATCCCCTATATTCAAATGCATTATGAACTGTTCGTCATCAATCTATTATATCAATCACTTCACTTTTCTTTCATACTTTCCTCCCTGAAACTTTCTTCTTTTCCTTCACAATGGGTATTTATACTGCTTAGATATTTGGAACTCCTCTCATTCGCCCCCTTCTGTTCCGTTTCCTTGAATAGGGTCTCGACAGTCCTCAAAGTCGCAGCCCATTTCGTTTTCGCAAAATAGACTGTTGACCTCTGATACTGCCCCATCCTCGAATACTCGGGGCTCATCGCAAGCACATCATCTTTTATTTCCACTTTCTTTTCTTTCTTCACCGGTGTGATTCTCCCTATCCTCCGAAGATTCTCCAATATTTTCTCCAACCCATCTTCGTCCGTCTTCGACTTTTTCTTGGGCTCCATTCCTTATCAATCTCCACTTCAGCTTACTCGAAATAAGGTTCCAATACTTTGAAATTACGAGCTTGAAAACTGACCTTCTATATCATTTGATGGTAAAGAGGGCAAATTGACTCCTTTCCTTGGAGGCGGCTTAAAATCTACTAGAATGAATTGCGCCTTATGTTATACGGCATGAGGCATAAGGTATGAAATTTAGGGTATAGGGCATAAAATTCTTAAAGAGATACATACCTCTCAAGATCGGATCTATGCTATTTTGTTTTGGTTTATAAGGAAGTTGTCCCCGTATCTACAGACGTTTCAGCCCTCCGACAATCCAAGCCTACTCCTCTTGTATTTCACATTGTCTGTCAAAGTTTGTGCATTCCCATGTCTTTCTTGCTGCGGTTGCATGCTCAAAAAAGAAAGAAAGATGACCGGACTGATATTGAACAATCACTGGGCGCGCGTATGGCTCCTACACCAACATTCTGACATCATCATTTTTTACATCGCTCCCTATTTACTTTTAGCCGTGAAGATATCGTCTTTGCCGGTATGACCCTAACCTTGAAAGTCGCATTTCTATTAACGTCTCTATTTCTTTCTCTAAGATTTGGCGCCTGGCTTTACCTGTCTTTTCTTTATAGTTCTTTCTATTCTGTGAACATAAGCTTGGCCAAAACCATTCTCATCTGTACATACGATTCATATTCTCTTGTTAGTTAACACGTGAACGTTCCTATGTAAGTTTTTGGATGGGTTTGTGGGAAAATGACATGTGGCCTCTGGGTGGAAGAGTCTAGCGACTTAGTCCTGTCGCTAAATTCGCTAGGGGGGATCTATCAGATTGACTGGGCCAAGATTCAACGTCTTCTAGACTTTCCCGTGCTCGATCACCATTTGAAAAACCAGGCTTGCTGCACATCATTTCACAAAATCAAGCTCTCATGCTCTGGATTAGCTTCGAAAAATGTCGATCGACCCCCAGTTCAGCCTCACTAGTTTTTATTGGCCAGAGGGAGTTTGGTCATCTCTGCCTCTCTTTAGAGGATAGGCTTCATTAGTACTCAATGCTAGTTTACCTAGGTGGGAAAAAAATCTTTTGAACACGTTTGAAGAATATTTTCCATCATCTTTCATTGCATCTTTCTATAAAGCATCGTGAAATTACCAAAAATCTCAATATCCGGCATCATGAATAATCACGGCATTGCTCCTGCATCTTCCTCTACCATGGCGCCTTCTACGTCTAACAGTTCCTCCAATGTCCAGGTTCCACCATCCGGTGGTCATTCGATGCATTCAAAGCCTACCCCCAAGAAGTCTGCAGAAAGAAACATGGGTATCCTTAGGGCTGACTCTGGAATCTCAATCACACCGAATACCAACAACGCAATTTCAAACCCAGTTCAACTCAACACCCAATCCAGGGTCCTCCCAAAAGGAGACCTCACCGACACTAACCCTACCGATGCTTCTGGATCCACACCCATCGTTAACGCGAACATACCCATCGTACTCGCAAAACTTGATCAGCTCAATACTCATCTCCGCGCCATTCTTACACGGGTTCCAAGTACACCCACGGCTTATCTCGATGATCCCACCTCCACTGGCGAACTCTCTCCAGAGGAACAAATCCGATATGCCTCTGAAGTCGCAATCGCAGAAGATGCGAGCGGCAACATTTCAAAAGTAGATCAAATCATCGAGCAGCTCAGCATTATCGGTCACGTTACCTCTATCATGTCGTCATCTCTTGACGAAATTCTTCCCAAAGATCCTATCATTCCAGAAAGTAATATAGAAAAAGGAAAAGGAAAAGGGAAAGAAGATGAAGATGAAAAAGAAGCAGATGAAAAAGAAGTAGATGGAAAAGAAGAACAAACTCCCACCACTCCCACCATCCCTCCCAAGCTATCCTCCGACTCCCACCCTCCCTCTTCTCCATCCACAGAACACATCGAGCACGACGCGCTAAGATTCCAATCGGCCGATGAAGACTCACCCGTACAGACAATACTTCTTCGACCAATGTCCGATTCTGAACGTCTACGCCGCAAAACCCGTCGCATGAGAAAATTGAAGGACAAGAAAGAACAAACTCCCACCACTCCCACCACCCCCACAACTTCCGATCTCCTCCCTGCTCCCCTTCCCCCCTCTTTCCCACCCGCAGAACACATTCAGGAGGGCGCGCTAAGCTTGCAACCGGTTTCGGGACCCCCACCTCCACGGGAATCAAACCATCTAAGTGATCGATCAACGCTCCTCTGTGCATATTTGCACCACAGAATCCTTCTCATGATAGAAAGAAATCAAAACGCAGAACACACTCCCACCCTTCCCATTGTCTTCTCCAATCTTCCCCGCTCATCCCCATTCGCAGAACACATCCTACGCCACGTGCAAACACTCCGATGGATCTCCGACCTCCCACCTCCGCGGGAATTCAATCATACGGGTAATCGAGCACTCGCCACCTTGCTATTTCTGCAACGCAAAATCGAGCTTATAAAAAAAGAGTCGAGAGACGAGGTCTCTCTCACTCCGATTTCCGATGTGTTGCATCCCCATTATTGGACTCTGAGGGATGCAGCTACGTTCGCTGGTGTTTTGTCTTTTCGTATGTTTTCCTCCCTTTATGTTTTTTCTAGAGTGGTTTAAATATCTCTTGGAGATATATATGATAAAACCCACTAACCCAACCCCCAGAAAACAAAGCGCCCCGCATCCGCGCACCCCCCAAAGAAGAAGCATCCGCAATCCTAGCAGGCCCCTACAACGAGCCCTCGATGAGCAGACCCGAGACATCCAAACCCTGGATACGCAGACGCGCGAAAAAAGAAGCATCTGGAGAATCCAAATTGGTAATCGTTACGGGAGAAGAAGAAGGAGAAGAGGGAGAGGGGGAGAGAAAGCCTAAATTGATAGTCACGCGCATGATGGTTTTTGCTCCGGGCCAGTCGTTGCAGAGTGTATTGGACATTGTTCGTGCGGGGGAGAGGGAGAGGCAGAAGGAGAAGGAGAGGCAGCAAAACCCACGGAATCAGCAGTCGCAGAACCAGCAAACCTCGCAAACTCACCGCCATACCGCCCCCGAAAGCGCAAGCAAATCCAAATCCAAATCCAAATCCAAATCCAAACCCAAGAACAGCGATAGAATCCATCCAGCCCAGAAAACAGAAACAGAAACAGAAACAGGGACAACATCCGCGAATCAGGAAGCGAAAGAGAAAGGAAAAGAGAAAGGAAAAGAAATCATGAGAAGAATGGAGAATGGAAATTTAGCGGATTAGGAAGAGAAAGAGTAGGATGAAGAAATACAGAATGCAGAATGAGAAATACAGAATGAGCAGATAAACATAAACACAAGGAGGATGGAGAATAAACAAAGAGGATCATGTGTTGTATTATATTCTACAGTGTATAACATATAAAGGATAATAAGAATAGGAATAAGAATAAGAAATGGATGTATCAATCAATTACTACCCACTTACTCACTTGTCCATCTCATTTTCCACCCAAAAAATACGGACAAGTATCACCTGCAATGTAAAATTTCCAAATCCAATCCGAAAATCTAAAATTTGAGATTTAAGAGCTAGTATATATATAAACTGTATTATAATCAAACACACACGCACACGCACACGCACACATAAAGTAGATATAAATATAACATCAATATCTCATTCATTATTATCTAGGTAATCAAAGAAGTAAGTGATGGATGTAAGTCATCTACATCCACCCTTCTCATCCCTACTATCCACTTAATCCACTAATTCACCTCCCAGTTTTCTCTCTTCACCTTTTCCCAAAGCCCCATCCATCAAAAGCACGAAACTTTATCTCTAATCAAGATATGTTATTTGTTATCCCAATAAGATGATTGATCCTCCACATATGCTCTTTTCTTCCCATTTAACTTTATCTCTCCTCATCTCCTATCTTATTCATCTCTTTCTCTTTACTCATCCCGCTCCCGTGACTCCTACCCCACCATTCTGCGGTGGTCTCCCTGGTCCCCACCCACTATTAGAATTTCTATATTCCCTCCTATCCCCCCTTTCCCTATCCCCACTCCTCTCACCACCATGTCCATGTCCATGCCCATTACCATTCCCCAAATCCGGCGTCCTAGTCCTTTCCTCCCTATAAATCTGTGGTGGATGTTGTAACTCTGCCCCTTCACCACCCTGCCACTCTCGATTCGGGTTCATATTCTGATTCCCTTGCCCGCCAACTTGCGCATCCTGCACATGTCTCACAGAACTTTCCTTCTGCCAAGCATTATTCGCCGGATCAACATCAACTCTCGTGACCACTGGAGCTAATGGTCTTCCATTCCCATCTCTGTGGCCTGTCGCTTCAGTCGTTTCAACCGTGTGTCTGACACCACCGGAAGCACTGATATCGCCATAGCGTTTAAGAATTTCTTTGGTTGTGATATCCGATGTGTTATTGAAGAGGACGGGATCATTCAGTATTGATTGGAGATCTTCTGGTACCTTTTGATATTGTTAGTCATAGAATAAATGAAGATAAAGAGGGAAAACTTACTTCACACATTTGCTCATTACACTCAATGAGTGTGTGAACGACCTCGATTGCAAGGAAATTATCATCGACAGGAGATTTAGCATTCGTGTATATAATATTCGGTGCGATGACAGTGGCAAGATTATGGGTGTCCATCTTTGATCCGGACTCTTCATCAACTTGATGGAAAGATGCAACCCAGTTGAAGAAGGAACAGAGAATTTCCAAACAGTCCCTGTGTACCTTTGGAAGTAAACAACATGTTAGATGTAATACTCGACGCCTCTTATCTTCATCGGCAATCTTTTGCGATGCGATAAATAAATTGTGGAGCTTGAAGGTCAATAAAGGATCTGGTAAATCTCGAAGATATTTCTTGAGTAGAGCAGCGACTTGTACAACATTTTGTCGACTCAAATCTACAGCATCACACCCTCCGCTATCAATTTCCTTGACGGTTTCATTAAGTTTTCTGATGTTACCATTCTTTCTAAAGACACCCTCAACTGAAAGATCCATCTTTCTCATCGCAGCAATTGCATCGTCGACGAGAGCAGGAATCTTGAGAGCTCCAGGACCAACACCATCTGTCGACTCGGCACCATCCTTTTCGACAATAACATCAAGTGGTATCCCGAAGACGCCCTTCTTCTTGACGGCTGTCTTCTTGCCATCATTCTTGAAAGCTTTACCCATCTTACCCCAGAAAGTGGGTTTTCTAGTCTCGATCAGGTTAAGTAGTTCTTCCATAGTAAAGTGACCATCCAGCATGGGTTGCATGGCAATAACTGCAACATGACGTACGATGAAATATTCCAAAGCGGATAATTCCGAGAAATATTTCTTTCCAGCAACTCTCTGTTGTTGACGCTGTGTCTGTGCATCAAGGTCGTTACCGGCAGAAAAAGTCCTTTGGTGACCGTTGATGAGTTTAGGTTCAGTAATAGATGTTCGGAAAAGCTCATGACGGGCATGCTTATATGCATTTGGTCTTTGTTCCTTTGCTTGTTCAGCAGCCACAATTCTAGGAATATCGTCCAGGGTAAGAGCATCTTGATGACCGAACATTAATTCAGTTCTCGATTCGCCGTTGCCATCACGGTCTTCCACTACTTGAAACTCGTTATTTCTCGAACCCGATCCATCAGCCCCTGCAGAACCTGGCCTCTTACTGTCGACACCATCCATTATCCGCGAGGTTCTCGCTTTTTTGATGGTAGAAGACAGATGTTTGTCCATTCGAGTACTTCGTAGTCGCCTTACGTCATTCAAGGTATTTTCATAGGATGATTCACGTGGGTTTTCATCAACTGGACCACCAAATGATTTCGAACGCGCTTCAGACCTCAACATAGGAGGGTCGTCATCTGAGGGTACTTTGTGACCCTCACTCGAATTGTAGCCATTGAGGTTGGGGTCATCCGAAGTATGTGGCAGAGTACCTTTGCTACGTAATATTTCCAGCAATCGAGCTAAAGCAACTCTCAGAAGGAAGACGTATTGTTGCAACCTCGTCACTCGCACGAATCCCGATACCACGTCCGAAGACTGACTTTGACAATTACAACAGTATACCCGTTGTTCTACATCATCAAACCTGATGTCCTCGAGGTTCTGAGCAAGATCTCGCTCACAATTAGAGCATTGCAGACATGTTAAATGACATCTCCTTTCTTCGAAGCGAGCACATTCATCCTCGATTGGCTTTTGACATTTAATGCATGAATCCGAATTTGGAGCCGAAAGTCCAGGCGTTCCAGTGGTCGCTTCTAACGATCTATCATCATTCTTGATTGCATCCATATCACCCAAGTCATCAAGGAATTGGTGAAGGCCTTCTGGATCCTTTTGATCTCGTTCGACCTTTAATGCGCCTTGAAGACAGATGCGAATCAATAATTTCAGGTAGTGGGCCAAACCAGTAACCAAGGCAAGAAGTTCTTGTGTGACGCCTAGTTTTCGAACTCCTGTCTCCTGAGTTTTGGACAGGAGTGAGAAGAATGCTACGATTTTCTTGCATAATAATTTTGCTTCGCGCGAATATGATAGCCCTAACAAGATCAGTAAAAGCAGTGAGGACGTAGATTATTGAAATACTAACCCTTTGAGCCATCTCTCATCATTATGCCATCCAATTTATCTGCAGAACAAAAAAGGATATCAACGTGCCATATGAACTTCTTTGCCACCATCACACCATCCATATATGCCCCGTTACTAACATGTAGAAGCATGTCGGATATACAAGCCGCGGAGGACTCTTCGAATGTCGATAGTACACTCCATATTTTGTAGACCTTTTCTTCCATCCTCTCCTCTTCTAATCGCACATTATTTCGACCTTCCTCGTTCGTCGTATCTTCAGATTCCTGTTGAATTTCCTGTACATCCTGCGGAGATGCCAACCTAACATTCCAGAATTTATGGATCATATAACATTCAGGATGCCAATGTTGATTTTGACCATTTCGAAATATCTCGACGAATTGTTTCAAGATTGCTGTTTGGCATCCATTACACCGTTGCGCGAATCGTGTCGAATAATGGTAGTGGCAGTAAACTTGTCCATCGTGCTCGTAATAACTATCTTGTGCGCCGAACACTGTTGGGCATACTGAACAAGTGAAATGGTCGATGTGGTATTTGCGCTCGAGGGCGGTGATGTATGATCCTCGTAGTGCACCATTACATTGGTGGCATATCAAATCTAAGCGTCGGAAGTAATCAGTCTCGCAGAGGGGATATTGTCCTTCGCCATTTTCTTCGTCTACCGGAAAGAACTTTGATGCGACTATTTGACCGCAATCCTACAAGATACAAGTCAGAAACTGAACGCCGTTAGATGATGGCGAAGTGGGATTGACTTACTCGACATCTAAAACAATCCAAATGGAATGTACCTCCAAGCGCACGTACGAATTGACCTGTCAAAGGTTCACCGCACTTTTTACACAATCTCAAAGATCCGCTGCCAGTCCTCCCAGTTCGCGTTCGTGATCGTGTGCGCTCATTGCTTGGCCTGCGACTCCCCTCTCTCATGGGACCTTCTCTACCACTCACACTGTTTGCCGGTGATGCATTCATCCTCCTATCTGGGCCATTAGGCCTCGGTAGATGTTGATCTTGCATTGTGATATCCCTCTCAGTTGTAAGTCTTCCCCCATCATCGGAATGTGAAGGATCATAATTTTCGCCTTCGGCATAGGGGCCTGCCTCTGATTGAGGACCCATTATTTGATGATCAACGTTTATTACCCACAACTATCTCCAGACCTTGTTCGAGCCCCCTATTATATTGTAATTTGGAAGTAATGCTTAAACCGAGTACTTCGAGTCGCGGTGGCCAGGGCGAATAATTGAAATGGAAATCGTTGATGATAGATAATTCGTCTTCGGCCTTGCAGATTGATTGAATCTCGTATGGTTCGTATCTTCTCTATGGAGAGTTGCTTGAAATTCTGACGTTGTCGAGTCGCAAGGGTTCCACTCAATTGACCTCCGCATGTGTTGGCGACTCAAAGTTCAAGAAACATTCAGCCTGCAGAACATGAAACAGTAACCATCGATTGAATTAAGAAGAAGCCAAAAAAATGTTAATCTCGCGACCTTTTGCTTTTTTTCTCCCCTTTTTGATCCCCGAATATTCCAAGTTGTGATTTATCTTATATCTGAATAAGAGTAGGTCTAGATCACCAAGTATGTGTATTGAATGAGTCCTGCTCGTGTGTTTCGACAAGGACTGAGTTGTTTGTTTCGCGTTCAGAAAGATATCGAAGGACACCTGGGCAAGTAGTAAATACTGGGTATGTAGGTCGGTCGGGAGGTAGGTGGGATGATTTTTGGGGGGAAAACGTCGGCGGTGTAGATGGGAGAGGGAACCGATTCAAAAATAGAATACCAATTGGTCTTCGTGATAGAATATTGTGATGGGGGTAAAATCGAGCGACTGAATGGGTGTAACTTTTTTCGAAGTGGAAGGAGGAGGAAGAGGCGGAGGCGGGCGAGGAGGTTGTGAAGGCTGTTGTGTTTCTGAGAAATAAGTTACGTAGTAGAATGGTATAGGATAGAATTGTGGTACAACTTGATGGATGAGAGAGGTACTACAATATATGTGCTAGGTACTAGGTAGGAGGTACGGGGTAGGTAATGAAGTAGAGTGAAGTAGAGTGAAGTAAAGTAAAGTAGTTATTCAAGCGGTAGAAAGGAACCGATTTTACATTAATGAGCGGATAGTACTGTAGGTAGTTTTCTTTTGGAGTGCCAATAAAATGAATGGTGAAGATATATTAATTTTTGAATGATTTGGTGATTGCTTGTTTTGGGGGAGAGGGGGGAGGAAAAGAGGGAAAAGACAATGCGAAGGTTCGGAGAGGGTTGGAGAGGATTGGAGAGGATTGGAGATGAGAGAATATGATGAATGTGGTGTGAAGGAGTTATGAACTTGTGAATCAATAGCCAATTTCACAATTGAATCCGAATTTGAATGAGCGGTTGGGCAATTGATGAAGTTGCTCCTCTCCAAAGGTTTCATTCAACCTTGAAATGTTTTGGATGTCTTGCTCAACCCGACGGGATCAATCAAACTCATAGTAATAAGTATGGATGGTAGTAATGAATTAATGATCAAGTTCAAGTACCTTATTATCAAGGCTTTCGCGATTCAGGTACGGTATTTTCATTCAGTCTCTCAGTCTCTCAGTCTCCCACTTGACTGAATCGACTCCCTTACAGGATATTTATATATACCTACCTACCTACCTACCTACCTATACATGGACTCAATCTCATCTACCGGTATGGGATCCATCTGATCGCTTGGTGATGTTATTTCTTGGGAGGGCTTGAATCATGAATCTTTGGTAGTTGGTAGATTGTTCTGATATCACGTTTCAACTCAACCCTCAACCCTCAACCCTCAATCCTCAACCCTCAACATTGAACATTCTATTCTCTCGTAACCATCCATCTGTTCTATGTCAATTTCCCCGTCGAGACGTCTTTCCGAATAACAAGATTAAACTTTCCGCGTACCTAGGTACATATGCGCAGGAGCATCTCTCTAGCATCCGTCTATCTCTCCGACCCACGCTCACATGAAATAACCTCATTAAAGAACCCCTCTACCCATCATCTAAATTCATTGGCATGGATACTCTACCTCTATCGAGGTATCCATATCCGAAAGATATTCATTCATGAACCTCGGGATCCCTTTTCCCCAGGGTGACCAGCATCCTCCCTAGCTAAAGACATTCCAATCCCTCACCTAATCTTATTTCTGCATTCCCCAAATCCTTCTGGAACAGAGACTCAGTGAGAGAGGGGAGGGGGGGTGGTTACGTAAGAAGAGTCTTTCCATTCATATATCAATCAGATGGTACCTGCATCAGCTGAAATTATTCCCTTCACAATGCCATCACTTCACTTCACTCACACCTTGGAAAACCCCTCAAATGCAACCAACATATCATTTCACATCCGGAAACATAATTCCCGTTTCATAAAGTATGAAAGTGTCAACCAATCATATCTCATCTCTGGTCGGAAAACAAGTAAGCTTAATTTAGCTTTGATTAAATCTACGAGAAGCGTATCGGTAGTACGGCCCATAGGAAATTGGAGATTGGAGATTGGAGATTGGAGATTGGAGATGGAAATTGAAATTGAAATTGAAATTGAAGACATTGATGGTACTCCAAGACGGTACAATATAATCTCTGGAATTTCAAGAACAATTTTTGACGGCACTAAGAAGACTTGCTGTCATCCGCAACACTCTTAGTGGCTCAAATACATATACATATTGACCTAGTACTTTGTTCTAAATATAAAGTCGACATCCAAGGTAGAATGCCATCGAAAATGTAACATTTCTTGAACAAAGTCCCTGAACGAAGTATATGTACTTGACATTTGAATGTGACTTAATTTGGGCAATTCCAAATCCCATGTCAAGATATGTACTCATTAATCATAAAGGGTATCATAAGTTCATAACGGCGTTTGCTGAATCCAGTCCAAATATTTCCACCCTCCCCAAACCCCGAAACCTTTTGATCTACAACTGTATGATGCATGATAGGTCATATCCAACTATTGTGGCGAGGCATGTGTTCTCGACTAGCGGAACATCGTTTCAACATATCAGCGGCCGATATTTATTATCAATCGAATCTAGCCCGAATAATCGTCGTTGTATGATTTAGCCTTTCCCCTTCTCGACCGTGTATCGGATTCTTGAGAAGCAGGAACTTTGCGATATTCCTTTTCCTTTTTACTCCCATCATCTTTGGCTTTTCTGGTGCGTTTTGCTGCATAGGGTGGATCTGAATACTCGAAGGATCTTGCGGAAGCCATAACACTGTCGTAGAGGGCAACTGAACATGAATTGTTAGCGATGATGGAATCGGTATTGCGATTAGAACTTACAGCCAGGAACAAACAACCATATCGAGTTCATTAATACAAAGTATACCCAAAAGTATAATGGTTCCGGTCGATAGTATCGTTTGCCAGTGGTGTACTCATCGAGTAGACTAGTGCCAAGGTACAGCAAATTTCCATACAGTTCCCCCGTTGAAACAAGTGCTTGTACGGTGTGCCTAAATTGTGAATTTTGGGTGATGTATACGGCTGTGAGGTAAGATAGCGGTCCCCAGAGTATCTGCCAATATCATTAGCATATTATATATTCAGCGTTCGGATAATGGCATACGCACGACGGTCCATGTCTCTATGGTCAACAGAAATGAATCAGAGGACATATATCTCGAATCGGATAAAGCATATTCCTTCCATAGTTGACCAAAGAAATCTGTCCTGCTTGCCATTCGAGCATGATTGTAGACGAAATATCCTTCAAAAAATATATGAATTGACCCCGCTATTCAGATGTTAGGTTTCATTGCAGAGAAAGAATCGCATGACGAACTTACTCAAGATAAACCATAGAACAAGTCCTTGATCCTTTATACTGAGTCTAGGATAAAATTTCCTCACCGCAAAAAGTGTTGCGCCGAGCACCAAAACCCACGTTGTTCCAAAGGTGGTAATGAGGATGGATGGACTGAAACTATTTTCCACATACTTTCCAGAAAGATTGATGTCGAGAGGTTGATATGGATGATATGAGGTCATCCGAGAAAAGTAGCTGGACATCTTGTCGTTAGTTGATAGGTAAACTCATGCGATGCTCCGTACGTGAGACTCTTGATAAAAACACGAGAAAGCAATTGGATTGTTGACATCTCGGATATGGAATATTGACCCCTGCATTTTCCCAAAACCCCTTTTAGTGGGGACCGATTTGTTGGCATTCATTCAGATAATAGGTAGGGACTTGATGTGACATGACAAGCATTTTCGTAAGTGAGATCGAGTTGTACGGATATGTAGGTATTCCCAGTTTTACGAATCCGTTTGGTGAGAAAACTTCACGCATCTACAATTGTGATATTTGAGACATGTCACGTGACCATCGTGTTTTCGTTCGAGGCTTAGGTCATTGGAAGAGTCCGGCCAGTTTAGAGTTAGGTCCAGTCAATTCCAAGTACCAATTAACTTGTGAACTTTAGAGGTTATGTATCCTCGGAGACGTTAGCACTTAGAATCACCGTGCTAAACTCAACTAGAAGAATTGTGAAGGCAACCTTAGAAAGCAAGATTGTGTATGGCTGCCATCTCCTTTCTTTTTTGACGAGCAAAGCATATAAAAAGAATTGCAGTAGCCACCTGCGCGCACTTGTTTTGATTGTTACTTTTTACGAGACGCTTTCCCCAACCACTTTTCTCGCTTTACCTTTATCGCCCTTATCAAAAGGGGGGAAGTTCGAGTCTATAATTATTTTCTCCTCTCTGATACGCTGGTTTCGTCACCAGAATTACCTAGGCAATGCACTGTGCTCGATTTATATTGCACGACCTGGGAAACCTGGGAATGGCCTTGCATTGAATCTTCTCCAAATCCATGAAAGGACACTTGAAACTTGGACCCCTTGTCTTGATTACAGGATACTGTATTGTCCATCGGACAGAAGATTCTCATAGGATAGGACCAGAATGGTACATGGAAATTGACTCACTTGGGCGGGCTCACTGCATTATGCACATAGCACGCATTTGTGCAGCTTGAGAGATTTCCCCATATGGCACGTTGACTGGTTGGTAGGAAGTTGTGGGAAGTGGGAGTAAGTGGGAGTAAGTGGGAGCAAGTGGTAGCAAGTGGTAGTATACAAGCACGAGCTCAATCTCATCGACAATCCTTTCTTTCTCTGAGCTGAATATACTATATACGCCCTGTACCAGTATACTGATGTGATTCAAGGTGTGAAGCTCTTCATTCCATTCTCTTACGCGCTCAATGATTTTCATTTACTCTAGCTAGGTAGGTATGCTCCTCTTTTCAATCACATGCTGGGTACGTCCTCATCATTACTCTTACATAGGTCTATCTAGAAACACATAGATTGTTATTTTATACTCTCGTACATAGTGTCGATATTCACAGCGATCGATGTCTGCCCTCTCACCTCTTCTCACCCTTCTCCCCCATCGACCTCACCCAGCCCATTATTATTAATTTGTCATATCTGAGCGAACAGACGGTCGGTTTCTTTTTCCAACCTTTTTCCAAGTGAAGCGCCAAATTCCACATCCTCCGTACAAAATAGACAATGAAAACACCCGGACATAATAGACTCTTTTCCAAAGCGATTTACACAAGACGACTTTCCCTACGATGTACTAGATACGCAGATAGATACGTACAATCCCTTTCGAGTCTAGCTGAAGCAACTCTCATTATCCATCCCATAATCCATCCCAAGAAGTTACAAGTTACGGCCAATCACAAATAACTTGCCACTTTAAAGAGATCAATCATCCATCATCTTCCTACACGGGCGCCTCGCCTTTATTTCTTTTTTATTTCTATCAATTAATTTTTTCGATCTTTTCCCACATTCTACCTAATAAAGCTTACCGTGATTGTACTCTGGTCTGTACATATCTATATCCATATCTATATCTATATCCATATCTTACCTTCCACCTTCCACCTTCCACCTCAGGTTCCATATAACATTCGTCAAATCTATTCGTGCCTCCGAATCTTCACATCGACCTACCTACAGTATATATCGACATCTCACCAAAAGGCCACGCCCAAGCCAAAGCCAAAGCCAAATCCAAAACTATATTCCATCTTTGGTATCCTAACCAATTCTACCTGCGCACAGCCGCACTTCTTATATTTCAATCCTTTTCCCGAATCTTTTATAGTTCACACCTCGTTATGTGAACATTTTTAATCCAATTCATTTATTAACGTTATGTATTGATTTATTATTGATTTATTATTGATTTATTATTGATTTATTATTGATTTATTATTGATTTATCTATTTGACTATTTATGGTTTATGAATCTATATTTCATATTGTATCTTATTCAATTCAATTGATTACCTAGGTAGTCGATTAATCAATTGATTCATTGATCAATTGATCATACATACATACAATTACACTTCCACGTCATTTTATTTCACCTCATTTCATCATCAATGATGGTTCTCATTGCATTATTTATTATTTTATTACCTATTATTGATCTTCCCTTTCTTCCCCCTCCCCTCCCCCTCTCACCCCTTCCCCCTTCCAACCC
>PQXK01000014.1:0-252378 GCA_004786245.1 Botrytis hyacinthi
TATATATATATATATATATCTACCTCGGTAGCTATTTGGGTTTGAAGTGTCTATTGAAACAATACATCGAGTTGTTTTGAGGTATTTAAGATATTTGAGGTATCTAACGAAACAATATCTTCAGTCATTTCAAGATACTCAAGTTAAGGTATCTATTTATTTAATTGGTATTTTTACTTAATTTGAGATACTTAAGGTATTTGAGGTATCTAATGAAATAGTTCCTTGAGTTATTTCAAGATACTCAAATCAAGATATCTATCTATTTAATTAATATTTTTATTTAATTTGAGGTATTTAAGGTATTCGAGATATCTAACGAAACAAAACCTTTAGTTATTTCAAGATACTCAAGTCAAGATATCTATCCATTCCACTGGTATCTTTACTTAATTTGAGGTACTTCAGGTACTTGAGGTATCTATTCAAATGGTACCTTCACAAGGAGTTGATTTGAGATACTCAAGATATCTATTCAAATAGCACCTTCACAAGTAGTTGATTTGAGATACTCAAACTATCTATTCAAATAGCACCTTTACTTAATTCGAGATACTCAAGATATCTGTCCAAACACCCACCACCTCTACTTATCTCGGGGATCTCAAGTTGAAATCCTGCCACACACCACAATTAGTAATCTACGAGCGTAGGATTCAATCCACATTGCAAATAAAAATAGGCAAAGTACACCAAGGTATGCAATGATCAAAAGGATTTCAAGGAGATGGCTTCTCCAAACAAGAATGGTAAAAACATTCATTCATAAGTAACGATGAATGAAGAGAGGTAGAGGTTCAGGAGGGAAGGTTAAAACCTCTCTTATATACAGCTGGTAGTAGTATTATCAGATTGTATATAACATCTGGGCACGCGATCACACTTATACTCGGGTAATGAAAGTCGATGGGTAAATTCTTAAGAGAGAAGAGAACATCAAAAACATCAAAAGCATCAAGTATTTTATTATTTACCCCTCTGATAATCGGCTCGGGAATAATCTGCTTCCGAGAACATTCACTTTCTTCAACTAAAAACTCATCGGATCTCCAGGCTCGATATAAAAGCCGATTAATCGGATGTTCACATAAGAGCCGACGAGAATATCGAGAATGTGTAACTATCATTATTGCTTGCTTATAAATATCACAAGTATCTTACGTCATTACAACCCCATAATATTTTCAATGACGGGACCGAAGAGCTCAATATTTATACACACTCGGTAGATACTTATTATCTACTTTCCAAATATCTGTATTCTATTTGAGTTCTTCTCTTTACATCAATTCAATTGAACTTTTTGTTTATAATCCAACAAAATAATACCATAACAAATCTACAATATAAATATAAAAACAATGGCACCCAAAATATTCATGTAAGTTACCCATCCACCCCCTCTCTCCCATCCCATCCCATCCCATCCCATCCCACACTCTCTCCCCACCATCACACCATCACCCCAAAAAAACCCCCAAACTCACTCCCCTCAAAAGCACAGGAACCACAGGCTACGTCGGAGGCGATGCCATCTACGCACTCTACCACGCCCACCCAGACTGGGAATTCACAGCTCTCGTCCGCGACTCTGATCGAGGGGCTCCGGTCGCCGCCGCCTTTCCAAAAGTTCGTTTAGTCTATGGTACTTTGGAAGATGCCTCGATTCTTGAAGAGGAAGCTGCAAAGGCGGATGTGGTTTTACGTATGTTTTTTTTTGTTACTTTTAATTCTATTCTATTATGTTCTATATAATGTGAAATAGAACCAAACTCCTATCTTATCCTATCCTATCCTATTCTATATGATATGAAATAGAATCAAACCCCCATTTTATCCTATCCCATCCTATCCCATCCCGTCTACAAAAACAGAACCCAAAAAAAACCACTAATAAGATCCCACACAAACAGACACAGCCGACTCCTCCGACCATGAAATAGCCGCAAAAGCCA
Organism: Botrytis hyacinthi; assembly: GCA_004786245.1. Classification (NCBI taxonomy): domain Eukaryota; kingdom Fungi; phylum Ascomycota; class Leotiomycetes; order Helotiales; family Sclerotiniaceae; genus Botrytis; species Botrytis hyacinthi. The sequence continues at coordinate 1,956 of PQXK01000014.1, forward strand.
TCGCCACCGGCCTCGCAAAAGGCCACTCCCCCTCAAACCCAGGCTACTGGCTTCACCTCTCCGGCACCGGAATCCTCTGCTGGAAAGACATGGAAACCAAAACCTACGGCGAAGCCCCCTCCCAACCCCCCTACGACGATCTCGAGGGGGTCTCTCAACTCACCGACAGTCTCCCCGACTTTGCCTTCCACCGAGAAATCGACAAGCTAGTCCTCTCCGTGGGCTCCCCCTCCCTCAAAACCGCCATCGTCTGTCCCCCCACCATCTACGGGCGCGGCCGCGGCCCTGGTAATCAACGCAGCAGACAAGTCTACAACCTCGTCCGCTGCACCCTCCAAAAGGGTCAAACCCCCCAACTCGGCAAAGGTCTCACGGAATGGGATAACGTCCACGTGCACGATCTCAGCACTCTCTTCCTCCTACTCGCCGAGCGCGCAGTCTCCAACTCCCAATCCTCTGACGACGTAGAAATCTGGAACGAGAGAGGGTATTTCCTCGCGGAAAACGGTCACCACGTCTGGGGCGAAGTTTCTCAACGAGTCGGCGAGGTAGCATTCGCAAAAGGACTTATCAAGACGAAAGAAGTAGCCGCGATGGGTGTGGAAGAAGCGAAGGAGTATGCAGGGTTTGAAGCGCTTTCCTGGGGATTGAATTCGAAGGGTTTTGCGAAGCGAGCGAGGAAGTATTTGGGGTGGAATCCTACGGGAAGGAGTTTGGAAGAAGAGATTCCGTATATCGTGGATGAGGAGGCCCAGAGAGAGGGTTTGGTGAAGGGGCATAAGGAGGTGGCTGCTGGGGAGGCGTGAGGGTGAGGAGTAGTGGATGAGTAGATAAATAAGCGCGGCTTTCGGATCGACTTTTTTTTTCGATATTAGAGCTCATATTTTAGATGTATGAGACCTAACATCGTGTTTACCGAACGCAATTCTGAGCCTAAAATATATTAGATCTATCCAACACATAACTAATATTCCATCAACCCTAATATATTTAAAATAAATAGATAAATGCATCACCTTTTCTTATAAGTTAATCAACAGCACCCTTTCAAATACCATCAACCCCCGAAAGATTGGAACGAGAAAGGAATACCTTGTTCATTTTCACCTCAATCTCACATATCCCAATCCCAATCTCAATCCCAATATTACTTGAAGTATATCAACTTCCAACTTCCATATTCCAACCTCCATACTTCAAAAAGCCTTACTTAAGATCATTTCACAAGTATAAATATATTCAAATATTCAAGAATTTCATCAAACATCCCCCCCCCCCTCAAAAATAAACGACGATTCAAACACATCCCGAATACTCAAACAACCAAATAGTCATAATCAAATAGTAATAACCAAATAACCAAATAACCAAATAACCAAATAACCAAATAACCAAATAACCAATCAAAATCAAAATCAAAATCAAAATCAAATACTCAAATATATTTTGTAAACCTATCCCATAAACCCTCCTTTCACTTGATACATCATGGCATACATCACGCACATGCACATACACACGCACATCACGCACATCACATATCACACCTCATATCCCTTACAAAAACAAAGAATCCCCCATCTCCCCAAAATCTATCACGCATACTTATCACATCATATCATATCATATCACATTACGAATATCATACCACACGTACCATATACATCCCAACCTACCCCTACCCCCACCCACCAAGCGGAGCTAGATAGCTAGGCTAGAATCTCGAATGCGAGGTAGGTAGGTAGGTAGGTATTTGTTACTATTGCTATTATACTACTATTATATCGCTACTAATATCACACTACTACTATTGCTGCCACAATACTACGAGGTATCTATCTACATTTAGACGGTAATACATATCGCTGGCTGTTGCTCACCATTTCAAATACTCTTGAACTCCACATTCTTCCCATTCATTGCCAGTATACCTAGTATTCCCATAGTAATTTTTATAATTTACATTTCCCTATTTTTTTTTCCATGTTTCAAAGATATCTATCATACTTGTTAAAAATGTTCCTGTACGTTCAAATGCAATTATATATGTAGCTAAGATATCTTGATACAAGTGTGTTGATATCAACCTCCCCATCATTTTCCTTTGATATTGTACAGTCAAGCGAATTCAATACCCTGTGAAGTATATAGAAATTCCTTTGAAATTTCTTCCACCCTTGGCCAGCAATATGTAACATATCTCTCATACATAAGTAGTGATCCGCCTCACCCGTAATACTACAAACAGCGAACCAAAACTACCCCAAAATACGTCTCTTAGTTAGCTAGGTGGACTTTCGATTTCCTCGCATCCATTAGACCACTTCATATGTTGCATAATTCCCCAGCATAATCCGGCATTCGAATTTCTCAATCTTCTAAAAGAAATCAAATTCCTCTCTGCTTGGACTGCCCTATCCAGCATTCACTGGGCTCCTGCACGTAAAAGCCGTGATTTTAGGCTCCTTAAAGGCGGCAATCAATGCTTCAATGGCACTATACGCGCCCAAAGCAGCCGTCAACAATGCACCACAGAAGTAAATGATGTTCCAGGTGTTCAAGATAAATCTCTTTTTGAAGCCACGCAGGATTCTTTTGAATCCAGTGTCTGTGAGAGTGACTTGACCGGTGGCGGGATTGAAACCTTCAGTGTCAAGAATCGCATCAACTCGAATGCAGTAGCCTAAGTAGAGGAAGGGCGGAAATGTGTAGGTGAATTGTAGAATACAGAGGGCTGCGACAAGGGACGAGAGACCGAAGAAATTTGGTATGGCGGCTGAAACAATATAAGCGATTGACCAATAAACTGGAACAATGCTCATCCAGAGTAATTTCCCTCTATGTGAGCTGAGAGGTGGTGCTCCAAAGAAATCCATTAATACGTTATTATATAGGACTTTGATACCGATGTTACCGTATAAGCCAGCTGCAATAAGAGCTGAAATGAACGCAATAATGTTGTTGACAGTTTGCCACGCATAGGGAGATACACCTTGAAAAGAAGGATTGACAACATATTGGCCTTGATAGCCATAGATGAAGCATCCGTAGATCATGTACAGAATATAGATGAATGCTTGAGCACAAATCATACCCTTCCAAAAGTCACGGGGCTTGCGCATCTCCGACATGAATTCTGTGAATAACATAGCTCCTCCATATGCATAGACGGCTTGCATGAGTCCATTCACGGCACCAGTGAAACCGGCTGTTGAAGGAGGGAGATTACCAAATGTTGCGACGGGTGGAAAATTACCAGCATCATCTGGAGTGACGAGTGCACCACCAAGTGCAGTTCCAGCTGCAGCATCTACAGCTAAGTAGTTTGGCGCACTATGTGAAATGACAATCATTGAACACACAATGATGAAAACGTTCATCCAGATGGCGGCATTGGCTAACCAACCAAACTTTTGTAGAGTGCGAACTTGACCAAGAAAAAAGCCAGCAAGCGCGAATACAAGACAGCAGATTGCGTAACATAGTTTGAACTTCGAGACCTGAGAAAGTGCCTATAATTGAGTTAGAATACTGAAAGACTTAAAAAAATGGTAGAAATTCCATCAAGCGAAGAAAAGTACTAACCTGCCCGTTGCCAACAACAATCACGCCAACATTGAAGAGCAGTTGGATAGATTGAAGGATGTTGACTGCATGTCGAAAAGGTGCTCCATAAACTCGGAAAGCTATATCTCCATACGTTCTCAATGGATATTGATGGGAATCGAGTCCGAGGAACATATAGTATAAAAGGAAACCACCACTAGTATTTGTTAGTGTGTGGTTCAAGTACAGATATCAAACACATCTTACTACACAGCCAATCCTCCAAATACAGTATAAAGTGCGATACCAGGTCCCCAGCCTAGAGTTCCTAAGGCAAACCTAGCAAGTAAAGTATTAGCTGATTGTTCATCAAAAGAGCAGCCATTCAATCACTTACGGAACACCAAAAGGACCCAATATATCTGTGGTAATCAGATAAAAAACTGAAGACCAAGTAGCCGTTCTCAAAGCCCTACTAGCATTTGTCCACTCGTCATTCGTAATCATCGAGCGATCACCATGAGACATATCATGTACATTTCTCTCGGTAGCTATATTTTCAGCTCCATTCTCAGCGTTTACCTCATTCGACTTCTCCACCACAGGTGCAGAATTGACCGGAGCTTGACCCTTTAAATTCTTGGGTGGAACAATAAGAGAAAACAAAGTAGTATCGCCAATATCATTGTTAGTGCTAGCATCCTCTTCTGCGCGTGCGAGACCGGCATAGTAATGATATTCCTCAAAAGTGACTGAAGAATCGTGAAATTTCTTATGCTGGGGTTGAACATATGCAGTTGCCATTGCAATAGGATTCTCGGGGTTGACCTGAGGATCACCAGCAGAATCTGCCAGTGCAGAGGGTGTAGCCATTGTTTGTGTATGCACCTTGGTAATTCGTTATATCACACTGGAGATTCGGATATGGTTGAATGGAATGAATGATTGCTATAGAAACTTTGTGCGGTTTTGCGAATGGAAAGTGTCAATGAAGTAGAAGGAAGATTTTGGCAGGGAATTATCAAGATAGTATGACAGAGAATGTACGATTTACAATGTGTATCAAGAACATCAATTGAAATTGAAGGATCGGAAGGAGATCAGAGCTTGTGGAAAGAAAGTGTTGTCGACGAGAAGTTTTGGTAGTTATAAGGGAAAAAAAGAATTAACATTGCGAAGAAGGACCCTCGACTCTGGTGAAGGAGTACAAAACTAGACTTTTAGCTTCCATCGTACCTACCTGTTATTAAGATTCAATGTATCTATCAAATTGAGGCGGTCCCATTCGATGCGAGAAGTTATATCGGAATGGTAGGTGCGACCTAGTTCCTTCCTCTGTTGTGCAATCGTAACAATACTCGCGCTGTTTCATACATTGACCTGGGCATAACATGAGCTTCCCTTGCGAAAGGGAGCCCAATGAAATATGATGGTTGGAAGTTAGGCAATCTTGCATTAGGTTCCTGAAAAAACAACGACGATATTGCTTGTGAAGGAGACTTTAGAAGAAACTGGCACATCTTCTTCAAGTCAATAACTGATGATTGTACTCCATGGGCACGATACATACTGAAATTTTACACAAATTGCTCAACCATAACATACCCAATCTACTCCATCGCAAAAGCTGAGCTTCATAAAAGTGGTACAACTTATACCAGCATCACCAAATCCAGTAAGTAACTTTTAATTCATATCTTGCAGCCACAGAAAGCAGTTCCTAGTATCAACATGTATTTCAGACACGAGAAAAAACCTAGCTTCCATAGCAAACGACTTTACATTACACTAGATGACATATAGAGATCCGTTTGGCCCTTCTTTCTGCTTGAACCCATGAATGTGCCAAGTTCAGTTCATCAATGTCGCCCCTAGGTAATTCAACAGATTCAGGTTAAGCCCATCCCCAGGCCATGATGAAATTCACTTAATGTTCAACTCCTTGACTTTGGCTTGTATTCGACTGCGACGGGCATCATAAAGTACTGAAAAGACAATTTAGATGTCAAATATCTTCCTGAATTTTGTAATGTACATTTTATTTTGAATTTAAGAAGAGAATGCTGCCAGTGACTCAAATATGTACAGATTTAGAAAACCAACCAACCCCATCGGATGTGCAGTTGAATGCCAAACTTTGTTTGAAATACATTCATAGCATATCTGTGAAGATATGAACAAGAAAAGAAGAGCAACAGAAATCATTTGGTAATTTTAAACCCGTTGAAACGCCATGCGCATGTGCAGTGTTGAAAGAACTATTCTATTGGAATTTTATTCAATCAATCAATCAATCAATCATATCTTCATTCTTCGTCAGATTCCTCCTCGGCGACCTATCATTAACGTTAGGACAAATCTCAGTCATGTGTTAGGGAACAGAAGTACTCACATCATCATGGAAAGTCTTTCCTTCAGTTGTCTCCTTAATCATACCAATTCTGATGCAGAAATCTCCAAAGTGCTCGCCCTCCTCTCTCTCCAACGAGTATCTCTTCAATAATGGTTTCATAATCTCCAAAATTTCCTCTTCTTTGATACTGCTTCTGTAGAGTTTGTTGAGACGTTGACCGTGATATCCACCTCCAAGATACATGTTATATGCACCATAGGCTTTACCCACGAAAGCAACTTCTGCTAACCAAGGTCTAGCGCATCCGTTGGGACATCCTGTCATACGCATAACAATAGAATCTTGACGCATGCCATTTTCTTCAATGACGCCTTCAAGTTTGGTGATTAGTTGTGGGAGGTAACGTTCAGACTCAGCCATGGCAAGACCACATGTTGGGAAAGCGACACAGGCGGAGGAGGAAAGACGCATTCCGGAGAAAGAAACATTATCGAGCTTGTACTTGGCTAACATCTCTTTCATCATTGGAAGGTCTTCATCAGCAACGTTGCTGAGGATTAAATGTTGATTACCAGTCAATCTGAATTCACCCTTGTGAACCTTAGCAACTTCTCGAAGACCAGTCTTCATTGGGAAGTCGGCAGTGTCTTCAATACGACCGTTTTCGATGAATAGAGTGAAGTGGTTTAATCCGGTCTCATCCTTAACCCAGCCGAATGTGTCGATGTTGCTTTGGAATTTGAATGGCCTAGCCTTCTCGAATTTCTGGCCCCATAATTCTTCGACCTTGCCCTTGAAAACATCGACACCCATATCATCAACAGTGTACTTGAGACGAGCGTGTTTTCGGTTCTTGCGATCACCGTGATCACGCTGAACAAGCATGACTTTCTCACAAGCAATGTGAGCTTGTTCCTTGGAAACATATCCAAGGTTGCTTCCAGTTCGAGGATATGTTTTCTTGTTGTTGTGTGTAACACCCATACCACCACCGACGAGAAGATTGAATCCTGCCAAGTTGCCATCTTCGCCCTTGATAGCAATAAGACCAACATCGTGAGCATATACATCAGTATCATTGTGTGGTGGGATAGCAATAGTGATCTTAAACTTTCTTGGCAAATAAGTAGGACCATAGAGAGGCTCGTAATCTTGAACAGCTTCGCCAGCTACTTGAACTTTCTTATCATCTTCGTCCTTGATCCAAATTTCGTGATAAGCAGTTGTAGATGGTAAAAGATGATCAGAAATCTTCTTAGAAATGGCATGAACTTGCTTATGGTATTTTGAACCAGTTGGCAAACTACTGCACATGACGTTACGATTGACATCACCACAAGCAGCGATGGTGGTCATCAAAGATTTGTTGATACCACGCATGGCTCCCTTGAGCTTGGTTTTAATGACACCGTGAAATTGGAAGGTTTGACGGGTGGTAAGTTTCATCGTCTCGTTTCCGAATTCGTTGCTGACATCATCCATTTGAATCCATTGCTTTGGAGTGGCAACGCCACCAGCCAATCTACAACGAATCATGAAAGAATAAGCAGGCTCGAGACCTTGAGCCTTGCGTTCATCCCGAAGATCACGGTCATCTTGCATATATGTACCGTGGAATTTGGTTAATTGTTGATCAGCGGCAGAAATGGCCATAGTTGACATGTCCTTTAATCCTTCTTCAATGGTACCACGGAGGTAGTTGGACTCGATCTTAATGTCCTCGTTAGTGATCGGTGGAGCTTCAGGCTCAAGACCTTCAACTTTGTCGACTCCGAGAGATTGCCAAATGAGGGGTTCCCAGTTTTGATAACCAGTTTGGTATCCATCTGGATCCTGATCATCACCCAGTCCAACATCAGCAAGACGCTTTCCACCGAGATTTGCCAAGACGCGATCGAGGTCCTTTCCTGGCTTGTTGTAGTAGTGTTTATCTTCTTTGCGAGGCCAGTAATGACTATCTCCGAGAGCGAATACAGAGTAATTGACTGATGCAAGATCCAAGTCGGTGTTGTCTTTAATGGCTTCCCAGAATGCATGTCCATTTTGTGGGAATTCTCCTTGACCAGCAGTACTCGTCAAGAAGACAATGTTTTCTTCAGTGGGAAGATCTTCGATGGGATAATCCTCCATAGCCATGACGATTGTCTTCAAGCCACGAGCTTTACCTCTGTTGCCCAACCTCTTTGATAGAGATTCAGCGTTGCCATTGTCCGAAGCAAAGAGAATAGTCAGGGGTGCACCGAGCATACCCTCAAGAAGCTCATTGTATGCATCCTTGGCTTTTCTCTTCTGTAAAGCACGAACTTCTGTACCGTAATCTTCGGAAAGATTGGATGAGAATTGGGGATGCTTCTTCATCAACTGGGTGAGATGATTATCACGAGCCAAGAAGTCCTTGAGTTCCTTCTTGATTCGCTCCGAATCCAGAGAGAAGTTGACTTCGCCCTTTTCTTCGTTGTCAGGGTTCCATCTGTACAATGGCCAGTAGCCGAGGTCTACCGCCTTCTTGGTTTCTTGAAGGACTGTGAGAGGGGAATCATTCTCTTTGAAGTATGGAAGGTAAGCAACGACGACAGATGGACCATTGAATTGATCTGCCTCAATCATCGCTTGTAGCACTTGAGTATAAGAACTGTACACAGCAACAGATGCAACGTAAGCGTTACCAAAGTTCATGGCATAAAGACCAATGTCCTTCTTTCTTCTTTCGGCATCAGCTGCTGAGCGCTCAGAGTATGGTGTGGAGTCGATGATGAGCATGTTGACATTTTCACCGGATGCAATGACATGGTGTACACCAGAGTTTCCAAGGTCATACGCCCAAGCATCAGAGCCAACAAGCCAAGGGGATTCCTTGCGGAATAATCCCTTCTTTGAAAGTAAATTTCGTGATAACGCAGATCCATCTGTTTCAAGACGAGCAATGATTTCGTCTGCTAAATCATCACTGGCACCCGCAGACCATTTTGATAACCATAATTTAGGTGCTTCTGTGATAAATTCTTTAGATTGGGCTGCCTCCTTAATTTCCTCGGTAAACCTTTGGCGATGCTCCTTTCTAGCTAAAAGGGAACCAAACCCAAATTCTGGATTTGATGCAATAGTGGGCGAGATTCCAGCATTTTGGGAATCAATTTGATTTGCCAAATGAAGTCTCTTACCAAAGACCTGGTCCAAGATCTTCATATAAGCAGACTCGACTTTTGGTTGGCTTAAAGCAGAACCGCTTGAAGCTTCATTAGGTCCATCGGGATTCCCTACCTCCAAGTTCTGAACCGGCTTCTCGGAAACCAAATTTTGTACAACACCACGAAGTGCTTGTCGTACTGTATCGGGCTCAATAAATCCCAATTGGTGTCCGACGATAACTTCTACACCGCCTCCAGGTCCCGATTTGAGTGTGGTAAGTAAATCCAAAAGTAAAGGCCCCCATTTAGTTGTCTTTCTTCTAATTTGCTCGAGAACAGCAATTCTCTTAATAGATCTAGGGATCGCCTCAATTAATTTGGAGCCCAACCATGGCCTATACAAACGTGCAGTAATGATACCAGCTTTTGCAAAAACTTCGTCACTCCCTTCGTCAATTGCTCGACCAAATAATCCAACATCTGATCCAAAAATGAACAAGGCATTTTCAGCATTCGATGGGCCAGTGTATTGAAAAGGGGTATACTCTCTGCCAACCATCAACTTCAATTGATCCCAAATGCCAGAGACAAAGTTGTAAATATCGTCCGAGCTTACAGCCCGTGCATTTGGCGCATCAACAGTTGTAGCTGAAGAAGCACTGCTATCCACACTGCTTGCTCGTACTGAAGAAGATTTGGAGGACCCTACAGATGAAGCCTTGGATGGTACTTCAGTGGTTGTCTGGCCTGGTACAGCAGACTCAGTACTGTTCTCCCCTCCGGACGTAACACCTGTTGCAACGTTCTCGGAAATAGTTGCAATTCTCCCATCATCGGCATATATGCTAGAACCTCCAATCTTGCTACTTTGAAACACTCTCACGGAATCAATGTTCAAGATCTTTGAGACAACATTGGGGTCCTCAAAATCAACATCCTCATCGCTGGCTGCCGATCTGGAATCAAAGAAGTGAATGACACCTTTCCCTGACTTAATAGCAAGAGCATGTGCAGTCACAGCAATATCTTGTGCCTCCTGTAATGTCTCGGATTGTAAAAATGTGAAGCCAGAATTTCGTATTGAAGTTATCGAAGAGTAATCTGGATACTGTGAAGGTTGTAATGAAACGTGAATGACCACTGGGAAGTTGGCGAGTCTGTATAGGTGGGGTACGGAGGAAACGAGGATTGAGGAACTTGTAGTGACTGTAACGAGTTTTCCATTGCGGATTGGTGTAAATACTGATAATAAAGGATCATTGTTGTGTCGAATGGTTTGTAACTAGATGAATATCACGTTAATACTTTGGTTCATACTAGATGAATGTAACCTGGGATAACTTACCTCCGGAACACCACTCTCATTTGCAGCAACAAGACTCAGATCCTTTCTCCCAGCATATCTGTGTAAGTGTGAAGAGAACTCCGACTCAATTGAATGAGCAGGCTGTACAGAAATGATTACATCGCTGGACAGATATGCAATTCTTGCCACTATTTATGGTAAATCATAAAATCAGTGTCATAGAATCTCTTGAAGTGGGGGGTGAATGGAGGGGAAAGGTGCCGCATAACAGGGTTGTGGAACTGATAGATAGAACTGATAGCACAGAGAGCATGAACATACCAGCTTCTTCAGGTGTACGAATCTTTCCTGAATTCGTCGCCATTTTGTTAGAAGAATGAGAATGAGATGAAGTATTAGAAGTGTTCTCGAGACTGCGAAAGAGGAACGACATGATCAAATATATTTTTCTCTCGTCCTAATCAAGTGCCTCCTCCTAGGGCCATTAATGTGATGCGATATTCGGCGAATGATACAAGGGTATATCTTTAGATATTGGAGGCTATCGAGGCTATCGAGGCTATGAAGTGTATTTGACCAACGGCAATCAGTGGATTTATTGTCATTTATGGTATAGTTAACAAGTGTATGTAGTAAACAGAGGGGATAGTGAGGGAATGGAAGGGTTTGGGACATAAATTCATGGAGAAAGGGACAGGTGATTGACCAATTAGAAATCAACAAAAGTATCGTTTGTCATCTAAAACGGCTTTGAAGGAAAACACCAGCCACAACTGAGCACGCCATCGATGCTGATCAGAATATTTGATGGTGAGAATATCAAAATTAACCAGGGAGAAGAATCCCGAAATGCTTTTATTCACTTTGGTATAAGGCACTTTCCGAGTAAAGCCCGTCTTGCCCATGTTGATGTCTTGTTCTGTGCCTGGTGTAGTTTTAAAGCGTTGTTGGTTTGACGCTTGAATGGCTCTTAGTTGCCTCGTTGGATTCGGGCTTTGAAAGCATCGAAATGAGGCCAATATTGGTGGCAAGAAAGTTGAACTGGACTTGGAACCCGAACACGAGATGTTTTCACAGGACGCAGCTATCAATTTGCATTAATTCCTAAATCATTATATAATAGTAATTGCCGTCATCAATGATTTCCTATTCCATGACCATAAGCAATTCGAGAATCCACCAAAAAAAGTTTGACTGCTTGCAAACACCCCTACCAATGTACCCAAAGAACGCCATATGTACTATGAAAACCTCTTCCAGCTTAGAGGTTACGAAAGATTGATCATCAAGCTCTTCTGAAACGTATCAACAGAATGGCATGCCAATGACGTCCTCCAGTTTACACCATTGCTTTCCTATACAGCTTACATCATCGTACCAACACAATAGAAATCCATCTATCATATCTATTCCTCACTGTCCAAACGACCATCATCACATTGAATATAGTCTTACAACTTCCCAATGCCGAGACCCTTGGCAGGAACAGGTGGTCCTGTTCCACTTCTCGCTCTCCTTTCCCTTTCTATGGTACCTGGAGGTCCATTGAATGTCCTTTGGGTCTTGAATCGTCCATCTAAACCTTTGACCCATGCTTCATCTACTTGACCACCAAGCCAATATCCTTCTCCAACCTTCACCATAAGTCTACCAAGTTTGCCCTTCCAACCTTGCCCTTGTGGCGAGCCTATCGCGAAGGGATTTTCTGCGCGAGCGTCGGTGCTACCATCGGTGTTAAGATGTAATTTTGTTGAAGAGGCAGAGTACATGTTCTGCCTCAAAACTTGTCGTGCATATGCCATAACTACCAAAATAAAGTAGACTCGAATTAATGTAAGAATTCCAACAACGATGATACTAGGAACGCTTTCCTCGATCCCAACACTCTGCTCAAGAGTTGCTCCAGCCGCAGTTCCGTATGCTACCGCATCTTGTCCAGCACCCGAAGCTGGCGAGGCAATAACGTTGACTGCGCTGACGTTGAATTTTGGGCTTGTAAAGCCTGCCGTCTCATCGATCGTGCTACCCCCTGGAGCGGCGCTTGGAATACCCTTATTAGATTGATCGGCGCTTACGGCTAGGAGCCATGTTACTGCGAATGCGGTGGTGAAGGCGGTGTTGATGATCGTGTCGAACAAGTAAAACCATGCAAGGGCTAAGCATTGAAACGGTGTTTGTTTGCGGATGTGAGGCATAAGGAACGCAGTAAGTGCGAGAGCCGCGACGGAATATATGTACATTGAAAGTTGTAAAGGCGACAATTTCAAGCCGGCAAGCACTGCGAGAAGACCGTAAAAACCAGTAACTTTATTGAAGATCATTGACAATGAAATCATCTCCGTCCCAGTACGCAAAGTCATGAGATATAGGAAGGTCTGTTCACTGATTAATATTGCTCCATCTGCCATGGACGACAAAAGATCGATAAATAGAGACTACATACCCTAGGGCGAGGAACCTGCACCCATCGCGGTAAGGAGAGCATCATAAAATTGTATAGGTGTATAGGAATTTGACTCGTCAATGTGTTGCGACGAGAAGTAGAATGATTCAACAATGCGCCAAAAGAAAAGATATAAAGTCGTTCCTGATTGATAACTTGGAAGATGGTTTTCCGGATCTTCGGATTGGTGTTGCTTATGTAAGCCATTTCCTATATTTGGATCGGCACAATCTTAAAGGGGCTCGCAATAGAAAAGAAGACCGAATAGCAAATCCGCAAACATAACAGCAAGCTTGAAAGTGGTTCTTAAATTAAGATCGAATTAAAATCCATTTTTAAATTTTCAATTTCGGTTTAATGAAGAAGAAATTTTTTTATTTGGAAGACTGTTGGGTTCAGAAATTCCAAAAAGAAACATCACTTGATTGTTTTGATATCAAATTTAGATTGCGAGGAAGAATTTTGGTGTTCAGCTTTTTCTGTCCGTTCGGAGAGGGTCGCGTTCATCATTGAAATCATGGGATCGCCTGCGAGAGGCTTTAAAACTGTCAGATCAGTAGATTCAACATGTAATACATCCTTGGGCACTCATAATGGGAAGACTCAGTGAGGTAAAGTGTGTTCTTTTATTCCAGAATCTGATCACTTAGCTTTCTACCCCTAGTCTACAATAACTTCAAGAGCTCATTAAGTAGGTACGCCAAAGATGTACGCTATCGATATCATATAAATACGCTGTGAAATGCTATGCTCCTAATCCTTTCAAAGTCCCAATTAAGACAAGCATCGAAAAGAATTTGATTACTCCCATTATTACTTTCCTCGTTTAACATGCACATCCTTCTTGACTTGCAGGAGTTGGGTTGACATTAACATCAATCACTATTTCCACGGTTAGCAACTGCCGCTCCAATGCCGTTGGTCACATTCAAACTTACTTTGGTTCGGCGTCGCTGCATTATCAGCGCCTTCCATCCCAGGCAAAGCCTGAGCTATCCTCCTGAATAAAGTCTTCACGTTGTGGCCCAGTTTTGCACTCGTTTCAATAAACATCAAGTTGTTCTTCTTTGCCTCCTCTTCACCCTCGCTTGTGGTTACTTCTCTTTTGTCGTTCAAATCTGTCTTATTGCCAACCAATACAATAATGACATCGTTTCCTCGTTCTCCTCTGACGTCGTCCACCCATTTCCTTGTGTTTTGGAACGATTTTCGATCTGACAAGACATTAGAGTGTGTTGTATGAAAGACAAATGTAATATCGTACTTGAAATATCATAAACCACCACTGCTACACTAGAATCGCGAATGTATGAAGGAATCAAACTTCGAAATCTCTCTTGTCCAGCAGTATCCCATAATTGTAATCGCACAGTTCTATCTTCCAAGTACATAGTCTGAAGAAAGTATTAGACTTATTGCTATGGACTCGGTGCTCGGAGAATGCTCACTTTAGAGAGGAAATCTATACCAATCGTTGCTTGGTACATGTTGTCGAAAGAGTCGTACATGAAACGTGTAATAAGAGAAGTCTTGCCAACTGCAATCCATTATTAACTTGTCAACCATATAGAATACCGCATGGAGTTCATACCGCTTTGCTCCCCAAGGAAGACCAATCTGCAACCATAATTAGTGATGTGGTATTAGACAAGACGGAAAACAACATACTTGAACTTCTTCAGGGGATTATTGTAAGTTCCAGTTGCTTGCGCCATCTTGAAGTTCCAGAATATGAAGACGATCAAGAAGTTATACTAATTGATTAGGATGATTTCAGGGAATCTCTGAAAGTCGTAAATTTACTTCGATATCGCCTTTTAAACAAAGGAGGACGACTTTCAGAAGCTTGCTTCAATAGCCTGACCGTAAATTGTTGGAGGTGGCCGAGGCTGGGCCTTTGGCTCGAACAGGCTACCGTAGCTATCAGAAAAATTATCGTAATCTCAAATTTATTTTTCTCGCAATCGCCAGAATTTCGAAAGTCTCAGCAACACAACATTAACAAAATGCCTGTCCTTAAACCACTTGCGGGCTCTAAAGATGCTCCTCAACAACACAATCAAAAGTCAAGGAAAGGAAAGAAGGCTTGGAGAAAGAATGTCGATGTTACAGAAGTCCAAGAAGGTTTGGATGAAGTTAGAGATGAATTGATTGCAGGGTAAGAGACCATCTGTAAATCAATCATTTATATATCACTAATTCAATTGCAGTGGAGTTATTGCTGAGAAGGATTCCGCTGATCTCT
Source organism: Botrytis hyacinthi (assembly GCA_004786245.1). Lineage (NCBI taxonomy): Eukaryota > Fungi > Ascomycota > Leotiomycetes > Helotiales > Sclerotiniaceae > Botrytis > Botrytis hyacinthi. The sequence goes on from PQXK01000014.1 coordinate 16,977, forward strand.
TCACATTGGATACTGCTGGAGATGCTGCGATACCGAAGAAATACTTGAAAGCCTCCAAGCCACTCAAAGCCGATGAAATCATTGCTCAACGCTCTGCTGTCCCAGCTGTGTCGATGAAGAAGCGCCCAGGACAAGGTACTACCGATGGAATTATCGAATCGAAGCGCCAAAGAACCGGTTATATCTCACACAAAGAGCTTACTCGACTACGCAAAATTGCCGATGGACATCAAGAGAAGACGGTTGAAGTCACGGAAGCTTCATTCGATCCTTGGGACGAGCAGAAGGATATAGAAGAAGCGACACAAGATCCAAGATTCTCATTTCTCGAGAAGGCAAAAAAGACAACAATCCCCAGTTCATGGAAGCAAAAGCCAATCTCGTTGGCAGCCAGTGGAAAAGACATTCCTGCAGTCAAAAAGCCGGAAGGAGGATACAGTTATAACCCAGTATTCACAGATTACGAAGAGAGATTAACAACTGAAGGAGAGAAGGAACTTGCGGCGGAGAAAAAACGATTGGCTGCTATTGAGTTAGAACAGAAAAAGCGAGAAGCAGCGAATAGATCTGCGGCCGAGGCAGAAGCTGCGGAAGCGCGAGCAGATATGTCAGAGTGGGAAGAAGATTCTGCTTGGGAAGGTTTTGAGAGTGGCGCAGAAGATGTTCGTTTGAACGCTAAGAGGCCTGAGAGAAAAACTCAAGCTCAGCGAAATAGGATAAAGAGGAGAAAGGAAGAGGAAAGGAAAGCAAAAATGGCTGCTCATAACAAAAAGAAAGAAGAACAAGCTGCACAAATTAAGAAATTGGCCAAGGCTCTTGCGGAGAAAGAAAAGGCTCGCTCGTTGACGGTGGTGGAAGACGATAGTAGTGAAGGCGATGATATGGAACTGCGAAGAAGAAAATTGGGAAAGATTTCTTTGCCAGAGAGGGATCTTGAGCTCGTCCTACCAGATGAGTTGCAAGAATCATTGAGGTTACTGAAACCCGAGGGTAACTTGTTGAAAGATAGGTACAGAAATATGTTGGTTCGTGGAAAAGTTGAGAGCAGACGTCCTATTAGTTTCGCAAAGAAAGCAAAGAGAAAGGCTACGGAGAAGTGGACCCACAAAGATTTCATGTTACATTGAGGAGAAAGTCCTAGATGGGCGGAAAACTGCAGCTTCACGTGATAACACGTTATTTAATATCCAATAGAACCTATTACCAGCGTTTGCCTACTAGGTTTTGCATGCGTATTTGTTTGTTTGTTTGTTTGTTTAGAAAGAAGCATTCTAGGCGTCGAGACACTCTTCCCTTTTCTAACAGCTAAACAATTTCAATAGCTTCCAAAAGTATCCACCAAGCTTGTCGATTCGTCTTTCTTCTGTTGGGTGTTATAATTCACCACAACTCTCTCGCTGACCTTCCAAAACTACCCATGCCTAAACACAAGATTGCGACTTCTCCTAAAGATGGTGACTTGACCGTTGAAACGCTCTACAGCTTAGGGTTCGATCGAGAACTGGTCGATTTTGCTGTGTACCATTCAAATGATGATTCATTCGACGCCGTAGACAATTTCCTAGAGGTCTGTAGCTTAGGTCCCCTGATCTTGCTCTGAATTTGAGATACTAAGATAGAAAACAGTTCGAGTCTCGGCCCAACCAACTCAATGTCAACTCGAGTCTTCTGAATCTTGCCCTTTGGGCATCAAGTAACAATCGCATCCAGGCCGTGAAGTCGATAGCTGAGGCATGTTTTTATTCCTCAAGTGTCAACTAATTCTTACAAACTTTGAGCTAACAAAATTTTAGTTTCGACAAAGACCTGCGGTCAAGCAAAAGCCACCAGCAACACACACCAGTCTTGTTCGAAATGGTATGAAAAGGATGAATATCCGTACTTCTGTCTCTCAAGCGAGTGTACCGAAGAGAACAAAACCCAATGAGTCTTTCGTAGAAGCTCTTGCGAGTAGCGAAGTGGCTGTGAAAACCAATGTTCCAATGGAACACAACAAGGAGATTGTCGATCTGACTGGCAATGATATCAAGACAGGCAGAAATCTGGATCTCTCCACACAAGAAGTTTCACCAAACGATTCAAAGCCTAATCGATCACTCGTGGACGCTCCGGTGAAATTTGAAGAAACTGTAGAGAACGATTTGTTGACGGAACAAAATGACGAGACAATCGACCCTATTGAGAATGACTCGAATGTCGTTGATGATCAAGGTGTCGGTGCTGACAACAATGATTATACCGATGATGGCAGTGGTATTAGCGCTGATCTTGATGGCTCCTTTGATGACAACTCCTCTGATGATGACTATGCTGATGACGATGAAGGGGGCAAGCTGCAAAAGTTTATCAAAAATGGCATTTCAGGTGCGTCAACCTCTGTATCGTTTGGAAACAATGCCGATAATGTTCCATAGTTAACAAAACTAAAACACCCTTAAAGTGTGCTCATAACCAGGTCAGTGGAAAAATGGCCGAGCTGGAGAATGAAAGTGACCTCGACGAACCCACCGATCAATGGGCAGAAAACCTTTTACGACACCTCCGAAAACCACTTATAGCTCGGCTACGTCATAGATCGTACTCCCCCCGGCTAGTTATAGACCAAGATTGTTTCATAAGGGCGATCAAAGTCGATAAAAACTGAGGTTTTTTTCATGGGCGGATCATGGATATTGAGAAAGATCTGTTTCCCAGCAAATCTACATGTTTGATTGGAAACGGTAACAGCCAACCTTATCCAAGAATTGGAGTGTCTGTGGATGGATGCACTTGTGTTAAAGGTAAACACAAATGGAGATTTACTCTACGGAGATTAGGCCTTCTTGGCGCACGGAAAAGTTCACCCACAATAGATGAGGTTAATTTATGGTTCAATCAGAGCTATCACAATACCATTTGTGATAGCCAGTTTTGTTCCCGTCCATCGCACTTGTTAGATGAGAACACAGCTACTATTGAATCACGTCGAAGATGTCGCGTCACTGCCCGGAATAGACTTGGTTATTGTTGTCAATGTGGAACCAATCGCCTTCCTCATAGCCCGCCATGTCTACCTACTGGTCCAATGACAGAGGAAAGTACTCATTCTAAACTTGTTGGTACACCAGCTCACATGTCAGGCGTCACATGGAGACTCCCATGTCCTGTAGAATAATTCTCGATTTTTGCTCTTGGCTTGGTCTAATTATCAGCATCATCACTCACTTCGAGACCAAATGAAGTTTCATTAGAAATTTGTCTGGCAACTTAGCAATCTCCTTGGCGTTCGAACTAGGTGAAAAGTCTTTTGATTCGACATCGCCCCGACTCAGGTTAAACAGCACTCCTCCGGTGCACTTGTACTCAAAAGAACTTCGAAGCTGGTCTTCGGCGCATTACAACATCTTCTTCCTGCTACGAGTTTTATTATTCAGTTTTGTTTTGAAGTCTGCATGGGTTACGATATTTCATTTCTGGCAACGGCAAGGCCTTGTGTCTTCTGCGGTGTTAGTAGGAGTGGGTGTGTGTTTATTTGCTATTAGAGGCATCATGACGTGGGAAAAGATTATCTATGGTAGCCCAGCAGCACCCAACATGGAGGATGGTATCGAGGATTATTGTGTTAAGCGAGGTGCATAAAGCTTCCCTTGTAAATTTATTTTAAACAGCCATTAAATTGACAATGTATATGAATTTTAAGCCATGCAACGACATTTTTAATCATGCTATACGATATCGGTGGAAGTGATATAGGTGATAGAACGCTATAGCTAAATTATAATCAGATATTCACTTTTTTCTCGCTCCCCTTTCCATATTTGGTTTACTTTTCTCGCTTCTCCAACCTCAAGCACCTTCTTTCCCACCCTTTTCTCATTACGCACCTTCAACCTTTCAACCTATTGAACCAAAATCAGCCTCGAGTTCTCCGCCCACTTCGTCGAAGCATATACAACAACACACTGAACAATTATTCCGCAAGAGATCCACGCCACGTATCTAGCAAGACAAGTTGACTTTCTCAATTGATCTTAACCATTCAATAAAAAAAAATTGTCATGACTGACCTCAATAAAAGCGCAAGTGAGCCTCTAGCACAAAGAGCTGCCTCAGAGCAGCCTGCCCAAGAAGCTTCTCAGTTGACTGTCGAAAATGTTGCGGAGTTGGGATTTTACAATGAACTGATTCGTTTCGCTGTCTTCCATACAAATGGATCCATTTGGGAGGCTGCAGATGTGCTTTTAAGGGTGAGCGATTCGGTGTAATATTTGAAAGCATTGAATGAGGTGGCATGTCGAGATTATTCATTGTGTACATATGATTCGAGGTGTCCAGATTAATTGTGGAATTTTCCACTGATTCGAGGCATATACGCATTATATGAAACTTTCAAAACTTTCACCGTCAACTATACTAACTATGAACTTAGTTCGAAAGTCGACCTGATAAAGGGAGCAGTGGGACTTCTTGAATTTGCCCTTTGGATTGCAGAAAATGACCAGATTAAAGCTTTGAGGATTCTTGCCAGAGTAAGTTCTAATCTCCTCATTGTGTGCTCAACAAGAAGCTAGCATATGTCGCTATAAAGTTCCGTTCTGGCACTCCAGCTCAATCTGATATACATGAAACCGTCACATCAAGCAAAATTATTGAGAAAATCAACAATGGCACAACGCAGAAGCAGTTCACTTTAGAAGAAGTGGCGAGTGGAGGTGAAAGTCAAGGCAAGGAGGTTGCGGAAAATGGAGAAGGGGCGTCCACTATTGTGAATGAAGCCGAGGAAGCTAAAGCTACGCTACCATCAAACAGGCCGGCCAGGAAAGCTCCAACTTCATGTTGGTCGCCGGATCTTCAGTCTCACCAAAGCAAAGGCAAAGAAGTTGCATGGTCGTGGCGACGTGATATGAGGAGAGTCGCAAGCTCGCATACACAGAAAACGACGATGACTGAAAGACAGCACGCCCGAATCAGCAATAATAGTCAGAATGATAAGCCCCAGAGAGACATAAATTCGAGCGAAAGGAAAAGCAACATGGACCTAGCAAAAATGCAGACAGGAACCATCATTGCGAGGCCAACGGTACTGAGCCATACTGAACGCAAAGCAATCACAGCCGCTATGAAGGGAGAAGCCGTTCACGTCAGAAAAGCCACAACTAACGCCGAAAAGAGTGCTTCTGGTAGTGGTATCAAGCGCAAGCTGGAGGTTATCGAAATTTCCGATGATGATGATGACGATGATGGGACCGATGTTGATACTCATGATTCTTTCCAGCCGAAGGAAGAAAATGGTGCCACAGAAAATATTGTAGCAGATAACGCTTCCGCAAAGAATGGCTCTGTGGATGATAGTTTGGTTGAAAGGTCCTCAAATGGCTATCATTACGATTCTACAAACGAGCAAGAACCAAACCTTTCACCTATTGTGAACGAAAATGCGTGGCGTATTAAGAAGATGGCATGGGCAGAGGAAATTTTCCAAAAATCCAAGTCGCATATAAGGGTTTCGGGAGAAAGATCTCCTCCCCATCACGGCGAGTGTTTCAGAAGAGGTATTCAGGAGAAATCAACTCTCGCTACCATTCGCAAAAATCTTTTGAATCTAGAAAGCAAGGCATTTCCGGATCTGACAAAATGTATTCTAGAGGGAGCGATAGCATCTGCTACAATCGAGTTCAAATACGGTTGCCTGCATTGCTTAATGACTCATAAGTGGCAATTGATGCTGGATAAGGTGGTCATCTTGCTCATTTCAAATCGAATGCCACCCAAGGAAGGCTTGTTAGCTCTGGAAGCGAACTACATTTCGAGTGGTAGCAATTTCACTAAGAACAAGCTTTGTGGAAACAAAGCGTGTAGACGCCCATCCCATGTCATTGGGGAAAGCGGAGAAGCCTCGAGATCCCGCAGAATATGTCGAGCTAGCCGGAAAGAAGTACTTGAAAATGATCACGTCCCGGAAGATAAATGCGTCAACGGTGATAAGCATTACCCAGAATGTATGAGAGACTTGACACTTTCGGACGAAGCAAGCTACAGAGCATGTGCAGCTCACAACTTCAAAAAGTGGCACGAACGACCTGTAATTAAGGTGACATGCGGTAAGAAGTAGAAGAAGAAGAAGAAGAAGAAGAAGAAGAAGAAGAAGAAGAAGAAGAAGAAGAAGAAGAAGAAGAAGAAGAAGAAGAAGCGAATTTACGATAGCTAGCAAGCACGTAGAAGTATCAAATGGTAGCATTTCAACTCAAGATTGAACATTAACCTTAAGATGTGTTTGAAGCGAAATGTTAATCTGCATAGGATGAGACTACTCAAAGCTATCGGTATCCAACCTTCTCAACGTGATCTCAGGAAAAGATGCAACTATCTATAGGCGTCAAAATCTAGACAAAGTGATCATAGAGCGAGATTGATCCTCCACGCAAGTAAAAAATCAGGTGGAAACTGATCTTTTGGAGTTTATCTCAATATCACTTATTCGTTGAATTATGAAATCAATTAAAAATAAATATTAGAATCCGAGAAAACTAAATAGAAGTTTGGATATTTTTCATATTGAAAATTGGAATTCTTATTAATTAATACGATGTTAAAAAGAGATCTGAAATAGTAAACGTTCTTTCAAATGGTGGCCGGTTTCCGCTTGTTATTTCGCTGATATAAAGATTGACTACCGAGAGCATTTACCCGACGCTAGCGACCGCATATACCGCTTGCCCTCAGTAAGCCATCTCGAACATCGAGCTCTTATGTATCATAACTGCATCTGCACAATGGTTTCAGGACAAATGGGGCCATGAACTCACGATCATCTTCTTTCTCTGTGCCATCAGCGCACCTCCATCAACGTCCCTCTTTCTCTCATCGTCTATCCTTTGCCGTCTCAAGTGCTGAACAGGGCGAGGCTACCAATGTGCCGAACGTCGCAGAACGTCAGATAGATGAGGAAATTGAGGAAATCAAACGTTATGAGGTATGATGCTACCTCATGCACTAGAACTGCTGACTCCAGAAGCTTTGCGCTAATCATGATTCAATAGGATTTCACGACTATAGGTAATACCCCTCTTCCATCCAGTTTGCGACAACTAAGTTGACACTTCTCAAGATTGGGTTCAAGATGCGGCGAAAGAACAAATACGAAGGAAAGTTCGAAAGAGAGAAACCGCGGGCTTTTTTGAAAGAGGAGGACATGCTGGTTGGAGATATAAATTATGGGAATCTTATGATGCGGCGCAAGCTTGGATTGTAGTTACTATCATAGGTACGCAACGGTATAAATGTGGTGAGGGGCAATATGCTAATGCGAAACATTTAGGCGCTGCGATTGGTCTCAATGCTGCATTTTTGAATATAATCACGGAATGGCTTTCAGATATCAAGTTGGGATATTGCAAGACTGGATTCTACCTCAACGAGAACTTTTGTTGCTGGGGGGAAGATACAGGCATGTTCATAACCAGAAGATGAGAAATAAGGTGCTAATTAAGCATAGGATGTGATGATTGGCATAGGTGGAGCTCTTTCTCACCAGTCAATTATGTGATATATACTTTATTTGCTGTAGGTATCTTCGTTTGATTTAGTCGCATCGATACTGACCTCTTCAGACGATATTCGCATTGACTTCAGCAAGTCTCGTAAGATCATTTGCTCCTTATGCAGCTGGATCTGGAATTTCTGAAATAAAATGTATCATTGCTGGATTTGTCATGAAAGGATTTCTTGGATTCTGGACTTTGATCATTAAATCAATTGCACTCCCTCTAGCAATTGCATCTGGCTTATCAGTAGGTAAAGAAGGACCAAGTGTTCATTATGCAGTATGTACCGGCAATGTCATCTCCAGACTTTTCGAAAAATACAAACGAAATGCTTCCAAAACTCGAGAAATTCTGAGTGCTTGTGCAGCAGCTGGTGTTGCTGTGGCATTTGGTAGCCCAATAGGAGGTGTTCTGTTTTCCCTCGAAGAGATGTCCTCATACTTTCCCCTGAAGACTATGTGGCGAAGTTATTTCTGCGCCTTGGTTGCGACAGCTGTTCTTGCGGCAATGAACCCATTCCGAACAGGCCAACTTGTTATGTTTCAAGTTCATTATGATCGTGAATGGCATTTCTTCGAGGTAATTTTCTACATCGTATTAGGTATATTTGGTGGACTTTATGGAGCATTTATGATCAAGTGGAATCTGAGAGCACAAGCATTTCGAAAGAAGTATCTCACCAAATATGCAATACTCGAAGCGACTTTGCTCGCGACTGGAACCGCTCTGATTTGCTATCCGAACATGTTTTTACGAATCGATATGACCGAGAGTATGGAGATTTTGTTTTTGGAATGTGAAGGTGCGGAGGATTACAATGGTCTTTGTGATAAAGAGAACCGATGGAAGATGGTCTTTTCATTGACTTTGGCAACAATCATTCGAATGTTTCTCGTAATCATCTCATATGGATGCAAAGTTCCAGCTGGAATTTTCGTCCCATCCATGGCAATTGGAGCATCCTTTGGTCGTACTATCGGCATTCTCGTCCAGGCGATTCATGAAGCATATCCCGCCTCCGTATTTTTTGCTGCATGTCAACCCGATGTGCCCTGTATCACACCAGGAACTTATGCATTCCTTGGTGCAGCTGCCGCTCTGAGTGGAATCATGCACATTACTGTCTCTGTCGTCGTTATTATGTTCGAGCTTACAGGTGCGACTACCTATATTCTTCCAACTATGATTGTTGTCGGCGTAACGAAAGCCGTCTCTGAATTCTTTGGAAAGGGTGGTATAGCGGACCGCATGATTTGGTTCAACGGATTTCCTTTCCTCGATAATAAAGAGGAGCATACATTCGGTGTGCCAGTATCTCAAGTCATGACAGGCGATGTGGTCATTGTACCGACAACTGGATATACAATGAGGCACTTGGAAAAGTTGCTCCTTGAAGATCGATACCAAGGATTCCCGATAGTTGAAGATCGTGTTTCAAAGATTTTAGTCGGATACATTGGCCGGACAGAATTAAGGTATGCAATCGATCGTGTTAAACGAGATAGAACTATTTCTCCTTCGGCAAAATGCTATTTTTCGCCTCCGAACAACAATTCAGCTCATGATCCCATGACTCCCACTACACCAGCAGCCTCTACAACATTCGAAGGCATGGCATCATCATCGGTCGATTTCAGTCGCTTCATAGATTCTACGCCCGTTACTGTCCATCCTCGATTACCATTGGAGACTGTCATGGAATTATTCCAAAAGATCGGACCTCGGGTAATTTTAATCGAATACCATGGGAAACTAGAAGGCCTAGTCACTGTTAAAGACGTCCTAAAATACCAATTCAAAGTGGAAGTCAATGAAGGATTTAGAGAAGAACGAGGTCCCGTCTTATCAAACAATGAGGAAAGGCTATGGGGTGTAATGAGAAGTGTGGGAACTTGGGTGGGTAATAAAGTACATAGTGCTAGTGGTGGAAGAATTAGACTCGCAAGTGGAGAGACGATAGGAAGGAGAGGGAGCCCAAGGTTCCCGCAAGATCATAGAAATGAACATATAACGGACGGGGCGGAAGACGAATTTGATGATGGAGTTGAATTAGAGGATCGATAAATATATTGGAGATAAGATTATTTATGATTGAATTTAGACTTTATATACTTCAAGAGTATGATAGAATGGAGGTTCACATGGGATGCATGTTTCACGAATCTCGTGATATGACTAGGTTTAATGATTCGTGATTGGCCAATGGACAGATGCAGATGCGGATGCGAGGCAACGCAGATCAAACAAACTACAACCTCAATCGTCCGGCAATATTACATCATCTTCTAACTCAACATCGGAATAGTACACAAACACACGCATCTCTAGCGCAATGTCAACGTCCATCAAGTCGCCAAACCAAAACATCTTATTAACCCCCTCTTCAGACTTGATCGAAAATGGCGAAATCATCAGCCCCCACAATCTACCCCACCCAGTAATCTTTCTCTCCGGCACCACAAACTACAACAAAGACGAGAGCCGCTGGCAAGAGGTTCTCATAGATCGCCTTCTAGCCCGCTCTCGTTCCACATCCACGGATAATAAAAATGCTACTAACAAACCGAAGAGCTTTGCACCAGTCACAATAATCGATCCCTTCAATCCCGCCTGGGACTCGACTTGGCGTGAAGATTCCTCAGACGAGAGATTTGTTACACAGGTAAATTTCGAACTGGAGGGTTCAGAGTTAGCGGATATTGTTGTGGTGGGTTTCATAGGAGCGGATGTCCGCGCTGGAAAAATAGGGGCGGGAGGGACGGCATTGTTGGAATTAGGGATGGCGTTGAAGAGGAAAGGACAGAAGGTGGTTGTTTGTGTGGAAAAGGGGTTTTGGAAGGAGGGGTATGTGAAGGTTTTATGTGAGAGGCTTGGAGTGCAATGTTTGGATAGTTTGTCGATGGTCGAGACGATGGTTGGGGAGGGAGTGGATTCATGGGAGTCGGAGTTGAGTCAGATGATGGGGTTGGTGTGATGGGAATTGGAGGGGTAACATGGTGTGAGGAACGTGGCGTACTTCTTCTGGGGTATCGAAGCTGTGAGATTTGGCTGGAAGAAATGATCATTTGCATTCTTGGTGCAATTGTTGTGGCAGACCTCAAGCTATGAGCCAGAAAGAGTAGGAATTTTTTGGTCGGCGTAATGGAGAGGGTAGGGACTATGAGTTTTTGAGTTTGTTCTCAAACGCAATGTGTTGACACGACAGGAAGTTCTTTGCATGGCCTTTTTTGGATTGTATAATGGTCATGAGCCTGATGAGCCTAAAGTTGAGTTATTCACCATACATTGATCAATATTCATCTGGTCTCGAACTCTTATGGTATGGGTCAAGATGATGTTGAAATATGCTTAACCTCGCGACCGGGGATGATATATTGTTTATATTGGCATTTCCTTCAAATGAATTATGGATTCTCCAGTTTGTCAGCCTTTAGTATCAGGTGATATGTCGAAATATGCGAGATAGTACTATAGTCCAGAGATATTTGAGCATGATAATGAGACTGGATAGATGTTATTTTGATATCAAATTTAGACAAGACACGATCACCCTAGGTACCTCGGGGAGAAGACGAGATAAGCTTGAATCATCTATCATCTTACATGTATCGAATGTGTTGGAGTCATCACAACAGCAAGTCAATATGTGATACTTAAGGCATTATCTCTTTTGTAGACTCAAACGATTTCATTTGTGTTATGGCAATTTGATGAAGTTTAAGTCTTCGCCAATGCTTCCATTCTAAATTCCATTATTATCCGCCACCTCCAAATCAAAATCAAAGTAACCAGTGTCGAAGCAAAAAAGGGCACAAATCCCACGAAAATTCCCATGCATTCTAAAAGGAAAAGGGGCGAAGGCATCATAAACCGCGTACTTCCCAACCAAGAAACACTCAGAAGCAGATCGAAGGAGAAGCGGAGAACATTGCACTGTAAGATCTCGATAGCAACGCAAGGGAGTGAGTAGCTTTGCTTTCTTGAACGTTGGCGATGCTAAGGCTTTCCTGCGGCGAAATATACTCACGCAAAATGAAACTTCTCCATTATGAAGTCTGGCCCACTCTCAAGTGCTAGTGGTCGAAACTCTGGTGTCATTCAAGCATCGGCTTCAGACATGTTGGTGTCTTCTCCTTTGATGTCGACTTCGATCTCATCTTGACCATTTGTGTCCTCTTGGGCGCCGGATTCTTCTTCGTCATCATCATCATTTTCTTCGTCGTCGTCTTCTTCCTCGTCATCCTGCGCTTCTGCTTTCACGCTATTCTCATCCTCCTCAGTCCATGCCAAGTATTTATCGTTGTCATCGATACGACCCTGGCGCTTATAGAGTTCGTACTTTCTTTGCAGAATAGCCGGTTCATATTCGTTACCACCGTTTTTGCCAACGTTTTTAGCAATTTCAGTCCACATTTCAGTCTTGAATTTTCGCAACACAGCTTCTCTCTCTCTTTCAAATTTCGCCAACAGCTCATCTCTCGTATTCTCGAGTTGGTCTTCCATGTCTTGCTTGGAAATGCACATCTTTTGGATCTGATATCAGAAGTTAGCAATTACAAGGCATTTGAGGGGGAAAAATGGTAAGGCGCAAGCTAGCAACATACATCACCGTGTTTGATTTCAGTCGCTGCAGCCTTGACTCTTGGCCATCTTTTTCTAAGCGCATCAGATTTAAGCTCAGGATTGCCCCGTATCTCCAGGTTGAACTGAACAACAAGTTCCTTCCATGAAGCCTCTGGACTTTCGGATTTGAGATCAAACAATAACTTGTCTTCCTTGTTCAAATCGGCATAACATTCGGGATTATAGGCATTTGCTGGTAGCTTGGCTTTCTTGCGAGCTCCAACGGTCGTAGAAATGGCAGCAGCAGGTCTCTTTTTGGACTTGGCAACTGGTGCAACCTTTTTAGTGTCAGCATCAGAGACATTTGGAGATGCGTCTTCTGATGGTTCGGCTTCCTCCTTCACTTTGGAATTTAGATTTTTGGTTGTAGAAGGCTTGGATTTGGGAGCAGCAGCGGGTTTCTTTGTAACCGTTCCCTTGGCATCTTCTTCGTCGTCATCATCATTATCATCACCACCATCTTCGTCCTTGGTGACATTTTTTGCCTTAGAAAGAGCCTTTCCATGAGTAGTGCCGACTTCTGATGAGCTGAGTTCATTCTCATGACCGGGATTATCGACATCAGAAGCATCTTCATTCTTATCAATGGTCGGGACTTTAGTCATTTTGTCTGCTGTTTTATGTTTCTTCGGTGTGGTGATCTTATTCTTTGAAGACTTGTTTGGCGATAGCTTTTGGGTTGAGGGGGTCTAGAGTATAATGAGTCAATTCTGAGAGCATATTTTAGGATATGAATTGGGGAGGGAGACTGGAAAGAATTTGATCTAACGGTATCCAGCTTGGCTGAATTTGGCAACGACGGCCATCCAAGTTAAAGCTGATCCATAAATGATGTTTCCAATTTTCCAAATGATGGGATATACTGACCAGAAGACTTTCGAGAGGATGTTTGTTGCAAGAATTGAGGGTAAAAAAATACAAAACTTACTTCTAATCCGTCTACCAAAACTTCGTGTGTAGTAGGGCGCATTGGGGAACTTTCAGCTCTCAAATTGACAGAGATACTGTCGGACTCAGAAGACATGTTGAGAGGTATGAGATTTGAGGACTTGTTGGAAATTTTGCGTGAAATTCCGTGTTTTTCGGCTTTTGTCAGGTACTTGGGTGTTTGTGGTTTTCGGTTTTACCATCACTTTTGGCAAATCAGAGTTTAAGTAGATATCTTGAAGTTCAGTAGGATGGCACTAGGTAGTCAGATTCAAGGAAAAATAAAGGAAAGAGACCTCCCGATATTTCTCGAGCTCTTGAAGGATTTACTGAGAGCTGTTAAGAATCATTCGAAGTCACCGAGTTGGTTCTGGATGCGAGGGAAAGCGTTTGAAGTGAGAGCTGTAAAGCCTTTGGCTAGGCAACTATCAATTCTTGGTGCCTACCTATATTGTTATTGCTTTTGGGAGTTGGCAATCTTGACTTGTGATTGGTCGGAGACTGAGAATTGGCAAGTGGTTCGGGTAGGAGCATAGCAGGCTACGACAGGTCAAGATCCTCGGAATTCTGGAATTTGTAGGAAGATGTATGAGAACTCAAGAGAGCTCGCGAATAATTTTGTTGTGAAGTTTGCAAACAATGTTGATAAAGTCACATCCCAACATACATGTCTCAAATTCAGCATCTTTTTATACTATTCAGTATGCACTTATGTATTTATGAATAAAATAGCTACTGATCTTGGTTCACTTTAACCTTTGAAATGATATTCGAAAGATGGAGAACAGCCAACAAAATTTCGATGCCCTCAATTCTGAGCTGCGGCACTGGTAATCCGCCCAGAAACTTCTGGTCGACAAGCAACAGATTTGAAGATGCACACTTCTGGATGAATCAAGAAGGAAAAGATGAATTGTGAGGAGGTTAAAGCATTCTTTAAATCCAGCCTAATCATTGGAGGTGAGAGATAGCATGGAATGGCAAGCTCTTCCAACAGCCACCGCCGAAAAATCGGGACCATGACACATAAAATTCCTAGACTAAACACAGATTATAGTGTGTGATATGCTAAATATGATCTCTGTTGCCCAGTTTATTTAGACCTGTGATAAGGACGTGTATTTGCTAGGCAATCTCGGTGAGACCGATGTCAGAAGTTGTCACTTCATAGCCTGGACGAAGATCTCATAGATATATCTCGCCGTGAAAGATAGAGCAAAAGATCAAGTTTGGGATACACAATATCTTGTGAGGAACCAACTATTATGATAGATCTCTCATTGATACTTACGCATCTTCATGCTGATGGGGGTTGAGTGAACTTCCACTCCACAGGCCCAATTCGATATGTGGCAACCAGAAATCACTTCCTCTTGAAGAAAAGCGCTGATAGATCAGAATTTTGATAAATAATAATTCTACTCCGATACATGGTTTTGCAGATGAATAGCATCAATCTGCGTCCCAAATGTTACTGGAAGTAATAAATGAATGTGAACAACAAGAATTGAATGAGAGGTTCACACACACGTGATCAAGATCCCTCTATGCATGTCTGCTTAGTCAGTCCATTCTTTCTTGACTGAGTCCTTTCTCATACCTCAACAATAATTTCTCGACTTGAACAAACATCAGAGTTGATGATTTTTGGACTCATGTTTCAGGACCATATATACTAATGGCCAAGCAAGTAAAGCTCTCGGCGAAACTGTTATCGCAGTTAATTGTACTTGCTGCTGGCAAACTTGCTTACCGATACTCTAATTGATTCGGTAGGCAATATCCCTCAAAACTTATCCTACCACCCGAAGCGCAGCTACCTCGGAATTTTCCAGAACATGACCTCCTTATCAGCCTACTTCTGCATACACGAAATATTACACTGTGCTGTGATTGCTGGTCAAGTGTCCCATTCTCACCCACCACCATTATCATCTGTTATCATATGCATTCCGCCTCATATCTCATGTCCGCAATCAAGCGACATAGTATCTGGGCGGGTTTTTCAATGTTTGCGTAGCACAATAAGGCAGATCACTTCAATACCAGAGGTGTGAACTATTAACTCAAGCCAGTCATACTGAGTAGTCCCTTTACGTTTTGTGTTTCTTGCATCTTGGCAGTTGCACTTGTGTGACTTGAACCCGAGAGTGATTGTAGAGGCTTGCATGAATGGTTTGTACCAAAGTTTGTTTATATTAAGCTCATGGACATCCCTTCGAACTCTAATCAACTCTCTGTGTCTGATTGCCTCCATTGCTGCGCATAACACAATCAAACACTCTTTATTGCGAATACAAGTTTATTCAAAGTGTTCCTGCTCCCCCGTCCATCCAATTCCTCTTCCTCATCTTCGGAAAAATAACCTTCCAGGAATCAAGTCAATGTCGAGTCTTTCAAATGGCTCCTTATCATGGAATTATCACGGCTGGGTTACGAAATAATCGACATTACGCCCCGAATTCATTGCCAATTCCACCCTTACATCACAAGGGTCCCGTCAAGCATATTGGAAGGGCTTCACCTCCCGTAGTTCTTAGCTTTCCAAATGGAAGTGATTTACCGATGCGGTCAATTGAACTTGAACGCAACTTACCGGGTATTCACCATCGAGCTCGTGAAAGAGGCAATCCGAGAATTGATTTTATGGAAATGTTTGGGGACACATTCGAACATTTTGATGATCGTGAAAAGCTTTCAGAGGCTGGGCAATGGATTTGCGCAGTGATAAGCAATTCGGAACAAACGCAATGTTGTCCAAATCTATTCGGTGTCTCATTCGGCGACCTAGAAAACCCTCTGTTTTCTCGCATTGATGATATGCACCATTATGGCTTGCTGGGAGATCTGCAAATGGAAAGTTTCGCAGCCGAACAAATTTTGCACCTACTCCAGGCAATAAGTGACATATTGCTAGAAGATCGGAGACTTGGTGCCTACGATGGGTTACTATTTTATGAATTCATCAAAACAGCATATTGGCTTACACCAATGATTTCACATGTTCTAGGAGGTGCCGGAGTATTGATCTTGCTACGAGCGGTTGTGTTAATGAGCGGTCACGATGTTGATATTATTAAACGATTCATTGCTACAATACCATGTCTCGACCAGCAAGATCTAATGAAGTCTGCACAAGATTATTGGGAAATAGAAAAAAAGGAATTGGGGAGACTCATTCTTCTGATATTTGCAGGGGTCATATAGTTCTTTCCGCACTTCTGATTCTTAGCGAAGCTTCCCGTTATCAACTTATCATCCAAACTCTTCGGCGTCCAAAGCCACGTTTATTTGCATTTGAGTGTTCAACCCTGAATCATTGTCAACAATTGTTACAAGGAAGTTGAAATTTTTCGAAAGAGATTTGGGAATAGTTCGAGGCATTTCATTGGTTGGTCCACTTTTCAGAGTTTTTATGGAACAATGTCAACGTCTAGCTGTCGCGGTCTGAGAGTTCGAAGCCTTCTAGCCCCAGAGTGCGGCCACTTATTTAGAATTTAGTTTTTATGGCAACCTTCATGCAGCAAGCCGAACATCCAGAACAAATCAAATTCAACAAAAGGTGTCTGACCCCTTTCCTAAGAATGTAAAGTCAAGGGGCGACCTTCACCGGCTTTTGTAGAAACCCCAGCCTCTTGACAACATTAGTTCCAGTTGATAAGTAATCCTCTCTTTGAGTTTTATACCCTAATGCTTTTGACTATAAAAGGTAGAATATACTTCATTCCGGGATTTCCCCAGATTTGACGTCGTTAAGCACGGCTCCCACATAAAGATCAATATTTGTATAATATCTTCATAGGCAATCCCCAGGAAATGAACTGATCACGACCACTTTTTTTTCTTCTCGAGCACGACTTAATGAATCTATGATGATGAAGGACACACAGGTAGTTGTTGTTTCCGAGGAGCCGGTAACCCAGATCGCGAGTTTGGACACTCAAGAGGGACCAGAAAAGCTTTCGACATGGCAGATGGTGATGAGACACAAAGTAGCGGTGTTTTGGTCGGGATTTTTTGCCTTGGCAGCTGTCAACTGGGGAATGGATATTCAGGTTAGTAGACGTTTGAGATTCAACATAACGATTGATGGCTAAACAGTATCTATAGATATCTGGTGGTGCTATATCAATTGCTTCTTTCGAGCGTGATTTTGGATATAATTACAAAGGCGCATATATAATCAGTTCAAACTGGCAAACGGGTTTCAATTCTGCCTCCTACATTGGCCAATTATTTGGAGCCATTGCCACTGGATATCTTGCCGATAGATTTGGGAAGCGGTTGATCATGGGAGTTGGGTGCATATTGAGCATTATCGGGGTGTTCTTGCAAGTGTTTGCTCGGTCGTCAGTGGTTTTACTCGTAGGCAAGGTAAGATCGATCCCTCCTTTATAACACCGAATTGAACTAACATGTGAAAGCTTATCAACGGTCTTGCCTTGAGTGCGTTTCTCACCATTCCGTCAAGCTATGCTGCCGAAATATGTCCTGCGAATATACGAGGCCTAACCACCTCGGGGGTTCAACTACTTATTTCTATCGGTCAACTCACGGGCAATCTCGTTCTTAAGGGCACGGGAACATTTGCCTCGGCGAATGCCTACAGAATTCCCTTTGCTCTGCAATTTATATTTCCAACAATCATTCTTCTCGGTCTCCCATTTGCACCTGAATCGCCATGGTATCTGCTCCGTCATTCTCACATGGACAACACAACCTCCACCCTCGCTCGTTTAGGCTATCTATCTCCTCTTGACACCGCAGAAGAAATGACAACAATCATTTCAACAGAGTCTAAAAATTCCTCCGAGACCACCTATCTTGATTGTTTCCGGGGTTCCAACCTCCGTCGTACCGAAATCTCGATGGGTATCTTCGCCGTCGCCCAGCTTACTGGTGTTGTTTTCTCAGTTGGATATTCGAGTTACTTCTTTGAACTTGCTGGCATGTCTGACTCTAACGCATTTACATTATCAGTTGGAGTTACGATTTTGGGATTATTGGGTGTGATTTGTTCATGGTTTCTTATCAATAGATGTGGACGTCGTTCTACATCTTTTGTCGGAACAGCCATGTTGACATTCTTGCTCTTGCTGATTGGTATATTGGATATCTTACCAAATTATTCCAGCAAAGGACCAGCTTATGGTCAAGTAGCTTGTGTAATCATTTTCTCGTTTATCTATCTCTCGACTATTGGGCCAATGGGATGGGCACTCTTTGCTGAAATTCCTTCATCATCATTGCGTTCCAGGACAGTCGGGCTGGGTATAGTGGTACAGAGTGTGTTTGGTATTGTCATGAATATTGCTATTCCACTCTTAATAAATCCAGACTCAGCAAATCTGAGAGGAAAGATTGGGTTCATTTTTGCCGGGACATCAACCTTAGGAACGTTATGGGTCTGGCTTAGAGTTCCAGAAACTAACGGGAGGAAGTTTGATGAGCTGGATTGGTTATTTGCGCAAGGGATACCGGCGCGAAAGTTCAAGGGGTATAACGTGCCTCTATGAAGGAATTGTTTGGGAGAGTTATGTCAGCGATCTGAATTATGTTAAATCTTACGGTTATGGGAGCAGGAAAATTATGGCGCTGATTGAATCTTTGGATGTATTCTTTTACATCACGGAATAGCTTTGGAAGGACAGGGCATATGAAAAATTTAATGTTTTATGATTGAGTCTTGAAGTCCCTAAACTTTTCGCTTGATTCCATGACTGATAGATGGCACTTATCCCTCTTCCAAGTTTCAAACTATATTCCTTCAATAACCCAGATTCCACTTGAATTTCGACTACTTCATAAGTTCCCACAAAGTCGCATACGAAGCTGAAAACGTTGTCCAATTTTTTCAATAGAGTGGCCAGATTAAAGCGGTGGCTGCCCCGCAGGGACATGATAACGGTCACCGCACATTGGAAAACGATTGAAGCAATCGCCCCATATGAACTTTAACTAGGTGCGTATTCATCGTACCCCATTTATTCCATCAACTCGGTAGGTCCCGCCTGTTAGCCTACCAATACTCTGGACACATCACAAGAATCGGCCCGAATTTGTGACAAATGGCACCCACAGCTGGGGATTGTGGAGACTGTCATAGCTTCACGATGAAGGGGGGCCGTTGGGGCTAGTTGGGGCGTCGTGGACATTTATATTCAATCTAGCCCAATGTCTACGGAGCTAAGGGTCTTATAGCGAACGGACTTCAATGAAGAATTTGCGTTAGATTGTTCGCGCAACTAGTAGACGACGGTCTGCGGAGTCAAGAGTCTTAAAATGAACAGACTTCAACGAAGACTTTGCATTAGATTCTCCACGCGATTAGTAGACGGCTTTACAAATGCTGTATGTATGTGTCATTCCCTCGGTAATACGATAATTCGAAAACCGTTGCTGTATGTGGGAAATACGAGGAGGCTGCTAATCTTACCGACCTAAACGTTATCGAAGTCTAGCGAAGAAGGGTCCAAATAATATTGGGTCCTCGAAGCTCGACAATATCCGCGCGATCGACCCAGTTTCGGTCCCCGGATTATCCTCAATGGAGATCCTAATGGGTATGTATGTTTGCCAAGCTGATCCCAATCAAATAGAGTTATACCAAATACCGGATCATCTATTTGCCATATACGGATGGGCGAGCGGGTGGTGTTCCTACCCGAAGCTATTATGACGGGCCGCATTTTGCTGCATCAAGGTACAAATTAGCTTGACCGGTACGGGTTTCTTAGTACCCCAAATATCGTATAGCCATAGCAGTTGGCCATTTGGGTAAATTAGCAAGGTCGATGGCGATTTAATCTCTGTTCATATGGTACACCCGTACAGAATAGCCATCTTGATACGTACTGTATATCATCATCCACGAATCCATAAGTTTGATTGGCTCTAGTACAGCCGCAAGATCAGTATCCTAGGCACGCTATTTACAGCCCAGTCTAGCATTGCATTGGAATTGGCCGCCGTATCTGTCATCTTAGCTTCTAATCAGACTTCTACTTAGTCTTCTACTTCTTACTATTCTGTTTCACCTTTAAAGTATCATCAAAAAGTATCAACTCAAGCGCATAACTCTATCAATCACCCGAAAGCGGTCTTCAAGAGTATTCAAAAAAAATTAACCACTCACTCCACATATATCATCACGAAACTTAAACACCTTCAATTCAAGACCTAACATCAATATGGAGAGATCCGGAAGAGAATACAAGTGCTCCGGCACCTCAGGTTGCGGAAAGAGTGTTTGGGTACAAGACTTCATTCCCAAGCAATGCTTTCATTGTGGAGGAACTCAGATTTTGCCAGCTGAAGAAGCTGTTAAGGGAGATGAATCTAAGACATCAGAGTAACAAAGGAACTTCGAGATGCTGATTGCAGGATAAGAAGTCGTACGTGTGCAGGTGCCTTGTAGATTCTAGGAGAGAGGGAGAGATCGAGAGAGCGAGTCAAACTCGGGAGCTAATGGGGGTAACAAAGTAGCAGGCTACTAGATTCCTAGCATTTTGACAATCCGATCCAATCCAGCTCAACTTAAATCCTACAAAATGCATGTATCAAACAAGTGATTTGACCACCACGGTCTAATTCCTCATCAACTCACCTCTCCCAAAAACTCAACTTGAATCTCAAAATCTCTCCACCTCTGCCTTTCAATATCCTTAAACATAATCTCGGCGACCTTTCTATTCCCTGGCATTATCTTCTCCTCTTCTACCTCCTCAATCCCCAAACTCCTCATCAACCCCCTCATCGCCGCGTTCTTCTTCATCGTACCCGCTTCCACAACATCCACATTCAACTCACAACTCAACCTCAAAAGTAGCATCATCAAAACTTTGCCAACCCCATGACCCCTTCCCGCTTCCTCAAGAATCGTACCGATATTCGCGAAGCGGGGTTGATGTTCGAACTCATTCACGAGTCCTATGCCTACAATTTTGCCATTTTCCTCTACTAGAAGTGCCAGGGCATTATGTGAGGTTTTGGAAGTGGAAAAGCGTTGAGTGTAGGTTTTGATCAGATCAAGAGAATCGGATTCTTTCCAGCTAGTATCGTCTGGAGTGCGGTTGTTGGGGTCGTTTAAGGGGTTGCTGAAAATGCGGACTAGATGGTCGTAGCGGCTGGGGATTAGACGAATGAAGCGGAGGTGGGGATGAGATGGAATAGTTATTATCCAATCTTCAGTGAAGAGCTTTGAAGAATCTAATGACTTCATGTTGAATTTTGGGATTTTGTGTTAATTTGTCAAGGAAGATGTTGATGGGAATATATTTATAGATGTAGTCCTAGAGTGGGGTAAGAAAAGAGTCGTTACAAGATACGCATTGTTATTCGTAAGACACTCTGAACAGATGAGTCTTATCACTAGGCTTCCATTTCGTTGCCTGTTGTATATTAGCATTTTGACAGTCATCGCCATAGACAATAAGCTGTCGTTCCATATGATATATAAAAATAACAACATCCCTCAAAGCCCCACCCCTTGTCATACAACTCTTCCAAGCAATCAAGCAACATGCTCAATGTTCTGGGACCAGCTCATCCTCATCAGCCGGAAAATATATTATATCACGCGCCCAGTTGTTTTGTTCATTCTCTCTGAGCTTATAAAAATCTTCTTCTTTTCCCATTGCGGACTGTAATCAACACCACCAAGTGGCTTGTTGAATCCATCCGTCTAAATGCAAGAGTTTTATGAGAGCGACAGAGTTCTTTATCCTTAGCGGGTCTTCTTACCTCGTGCTGACCGGTTCCTCAAAGCTATAGTCTTTAATGAAAGTGCGAAAATTTTCATTCATATTGAGACATACAAAGAAGACTTAAAACATATACACTTGTTCAGGTGATCTTGTGCCACGCTTATGCAACTTCAAGTCGAGCTGCGGAGAACCCTGTCTGGCAAGTGTTACATACCTAGGCTACGACAATTTTGTATGAAGTTGGGAAGCCACAACGCAAACTGATGGGATTTCAGAAGGAACTTGTGCTGGAAGTGCGAATCATGATTTGGAGATATTGCTTCGTAATGTGCAGGTCTGGATAGAGCTGGACTCGATAGCTCTCGACATATTATCACCAGCTTTAGTAGTAGTTCCTATCTTGCTCAGAAATTCAATATCCTATTACAACTTGCGCATTCATCCATGGAAACTCTATTCACCACCTCTCCGCTTTCCAACATTACTCCTCGTAATCTAGTTCCCGTTGCCTCCTTGAAGTTCCACTCCTCCTCCCTCCTCCCCAACCCTCCTCAGTCCTCAGAACCTCTCCCACCTCCAGACTTCTCTTCATCAAAGTCACCATTCTCGGCTCTACCGGTCGCGATCCCTTTCCCGGTGATGTATTGAGATGGTGTGAACGAATTCGTTTTGTAGATATTCTCTCCAACCTTGACCAAGAGAAATTACTCGAAGCCCCATATGTGCAGATATTCAAAGGGAGAGGTCACACGTTGATGAGCGGACAAGGGAATGCTCATACACATCTCACATGGAACGGGGGAGATTTGAATGCGCTTGGGGAACTGACATGAGAGGATCATAAGCTTCTTACGGCTAAGAGTACTAAGTGTAATTCGGATTCGGGGTATACAATGCATGCATGTCTTCATTTACTTTTGCAATAGATTTCTTATAAGCCAAATCTTATCAACTGATGAATCTCAAAGGTGTTTTGGAGCTGCATCCGCAAAAGATGATCTAGATGTGGCTATACGCGATGCTATCAACGCGGGAGAAATTCCCGAACCTCGGTTCCTAGCTAATGGCATGGTGATAGTAAGGAGTGATGGGAATTTAGTTCTAGGAATCACGGCATACCCTGATCTACCAGATTAAATAAGGGAAGTTATTAAAAAGCACATTCGTCTTGGTGTTGATCAGATCAAGCTGAGTATGAGCGGGGAAGAGGTTAGTCCACCTCTGCTTCCTATCAACCCTCAAACTAATGGGAATTACGAGATCACAGAAAATGGATCAGCTCAAGATAGTTACTTCTTCGACGAAGAGATAGCAGCGTGTGTCGAGGAAGCATATAGTCTTGAACAACGATACTGTATGAACGCACGAACTCAAGATTCTGTAAAAATGTACATGAAGCATGACATTGACATACTATATCATGCATCCTATACACGAAAAGAAGATACGAACATACTTGAAGCAAAAAAAGATCAATATATTATTACATCTGGAATAAATCGGTTGATCGCAACTCATAAGTTCTCTGTTGACTCTCATTGTGTAGATTCCAACTGAAGAATGGAATAGCAAATGGCGCCAGCTATCACGGTGCAAACAGGGTACTAGGTAAGATATATGATATTCTACAAGGTGTGTACAGGAGGAGGCGGGGAGGCGCCGACTATATGGGGAGTGGTTGCCTAAGGCATCCACATAACTACGTATTGAACCCGTGACACCAGCGAATTTGGAATTTTGGGTACTCACACGAAAAAGCCTCACAAGTAGGTTATCCAAAAGAACTCGAAGCTGTTATCCACAATCTCTAAGAAATATACAGACCAGGCATCGTGGTTCTTCCAGGAAGTGATCATGGATATGCGTAGACACCTTATGGAACCCACGCGCGAGATCTCGCTCATTGTGTGAATCTTCTCGGGTTTACTTCTATGGAGGCTATCACTTCTGTTACTGCAGGAGTAGCCAAACTGTTTATAAAAGAAAATGAATTGAGGAAGATTCAGGAGGGGTGCTATGCCAATTGTATTTAGTTGATGAAAATCCTTTGGAAAATATTACAATCTTGCAGGATCAGGAGAAGTTGAATGTGATTACTACTAATAGGAGAGTACATAAGTGAGTAGGTTAAAAACAATGTTTTCAAATCTCGCATTCCAGCTCCTTTCTTCCCCTCCTCACGTTTCAAATGCACAATAGTTTGAGGAAGAAAAGAAATGTATTTTGTGATGACTCAAGAAGCGAACTTCTTAACTAGACTTCCTGAAGTTGACTTTGATAACTTTCTCATTTGTTTGTTCAATACAATTTAAAATGAAGAATAAATTCGAATAATCTGTCTGAATACTTTAGATTCATCTTCTCTATTGATGTACGAAGTAAAATTTGATGTTATAGTTGATTCGTTGAATATTGTACTGTTACTGGTATCTGCTCGAATTATAGAGAAAGTAGCATATAGTATTACGAGGTTTTCCATGCATCTAATCTCTGAGGCAATATCATCTGTACAACCATTCTCACAAGTATAGCACGATTTATTCATTGTCCAGCTGAAATTTCATGATTAATTGGCAAGTATGACACTGATTGTCCGACTTGGTGCTACATAATGTGCGGGGTTAATATCAAGGTTACCTACCTCAAACATGCCAACAAAATCCCCAGCTCATGTCCAAGACAGTCCATCCCTAATCCCCACAGAACCTCTTTCCTTCAATCATTCCCCGAAAACACATCTCCGCCGCGTTCCAAACACCGCACCGCACCGCACCGCACCCAACCCAACCATGATCCCAGCCAACCAACTTATCGCCCAAGTCCGCAGTAATCTCCCTCCCTCTGATCTCCAAGCCTTCTACGCCCAATGGGCCTCCACCTACAACACCCACATCGTCGCGCCCCAAAACTACGTTTCCCCCACCCTCATCGCGCAAATCGCCTGCCAATCTCTCCATTATCCCACCCTCCGCATTCTCGATGCCGGATGTGGCACCGGGCTCGTGGGGGTTGCGCTTGCAGAGAGCGGTGCTACATACATTGATGGCCTTGATTTTTCGCCCGCTATGCTCGCTCAAGCGCGTCTAACGGGCTGTTATCGTAATCTGTTCGTAGGAGACTTGTTGCAGACCATTGAGGTGCCGGATGGAACGTATGATCTGGTGACTTGTGCTGGGACATTTACATATGGACATGTTGGTCCTGATCCTGCATTAAGGGAATTTTCTCGGATACTTGTTCCAAATGGTCTCATTATTGCGACTATTCTCGAGGAGGTTTGGGAATCGGGGGGTTATAAAGCTGAGATTGAGAAATTGGAGGCAGGAGGAATACTAGAGGTTGTTAGTGTGGAGTTAAATGATTATCGAAAGGGATGTGATAAAGCGCATATGATTGTCTTGAAAAAGAAAGGCAGTAATTGAATGATTTAAGAAAGTAATGGTACATTGATTTGCAGTTTGTTTTTCTTAATATCGATATTTATTGTTTGCTATTACCTAGAAAGCAAGATCGTCCTTGGTGCTGTTCTCAGCAACCTTATCCTCACCACCATCTTGAACCTCTCCCATAACCATGCCTTGGCTTTCCGGCAAGGGAACCTTATTCTTTCCTTTCCTATATACTCTCTCATCCCGTGGATCAAATCCACCCTGTCCCCAGGTTGCCCATTCTGGAGTCTCGGCACCCACATAATCTTCTGGGCCAAACTTCTCTCCACTCTCTAAGCACTCGAAGAACTTCTTGTAGTCAATCCTCGTATGCCACTTACCAGCAATGTTGAATCTATCAGATGCAATCAAGATACAACAACTGTGAGCATGTTCTGCTGCAATACCATACCCTAATCCTCTCCTCTTGAGAGATGCGGTAAGAGCTTCGACAAAAGCACAGACCTCTTCATAGAATGGTACATTTTGCATCGTGAGTCCTGCACCGGCGGAAGACGATGTTCCGCAATATGTGACTCCTTTGACTTCCACGAAACAAGGCAATCCTTTTTCGACAAGATCAGCATAACCTTCCGCTTCATCTTCGATATTGAAACCCTTGACAAGCGTAAGACGGAATACGGTACGCTGTTCAAAGCGACGCTCGCGGAGGATTTCGAGACAGCGCTGGAAACGTTCCCAGAAATCTCGATGGAGGGGTCTGTCAATTTTACGCAGAGAATCCTTGTTTGAAGCATCGATACTAACGTAGAGTTGAGTGACGGGCTGAAGGGTGGCGAGTTGATCTGGATGTTGTGCATTGCAAACAAGGAAGGTGGAAATGTGTTCTTTGTGGAGCATACTCGTGAACTCGTTGATGTGAGGGTAGAAAATTGGTTCGCCGACTAAACTTAGAGCACAGTGGCGAATGCGCATTGCTTCTGCAAAACGTTCGGCTCGGACACCAGGAACACCTCTCATCATCTTGATTTTCTTGTAGTGTCCAGCCTTGACACCATCGAAGATCATTTCTGGCGGGTCTACCTTCCATCTCCAGGTGGTGCCAACGGGGTTGGTACCGTGTCTCCAGCAGAAGACACATTTGTTAGAACATGACAATGATGGTGTAGTCTCCATACATTGATGAGATGCAATGCCATAAAATGAATATTTATAACAAGAACCTCTGCCTCTCAAAGCCGATTTTGTCCACCTACAAATCTTGACTCCTGAATGCGACCCTACAATTGAGTAGCCTTGCTTTGTCAAAGCTGCATATGTAGGTGAAGTTGTTGGAACCATTTCCTTAGCGACAACTGGAGCTGTCTTGGCCTTCCCCTTCTTCAATCCGACTGTTGTGAAGTCTATCTCGAGTTCTTCCGGTTCTTCACCAGTAGTATTGTCTATGGTTTCTGTATTATTCAGAACGCCTCCAATATCCTCTAAATCGTTCAGACTGTCGTCTTTTTTTTGCGTCTTGGCTTTTCTCGAAGCAACATTTTGTTCATCAAAAAGAACTTCCCCATCATCGTCATCCTCAATATCCTCCACATCACTTTCTACCGCATCTCCACTTCCAACAACCCCTTCGCCTAGACTTCCAGTCTTTGCAATATGCTCCAGCACGTCTACCACTCCTTCCTTCCATTCCGCCAACCTTTCTTTTGCGTCCGTCTTTGCATCGCCCATTCCTAGAGGGAAGGCTCTCTTTCTTCCCGTCAATTTCGCTAACCATTTATCCACGTCCTTAGCCTGCGAACAGAATCCTTCATCCTCCGTTGGCCAACCCTCTCTATCCCCAAACCCAAACACTGAGTATCCTACCAAGGGCGACAATGGCGCTGTATCGATTCTAAAATCATTATGTGTTTCTTGTAAATGTTCCAGGAAATTGTCCAACACAGTATCGATATTATAACTGGGGATGAGTACTAAATAAAAGTAGCTAACTCCAGATTCGCCCTTTGGTGGGTTAATGAAGTAGTCATCGTAGTCAATATATGACAGGTCGAGTAGTTGAGATTCGAGAAATTGAATTTTTTGCCCAATAGCACGTCCAGAGAGATCGCCTCTAATGCTTTCCACAAAAGAATTTGCGGTCTTTTCCGTTGTGCCAGTCAACGATGAAAAGAAAACGAGTGGTTGAATCTTTTCGGGGCCAGCTTGCAGGTTTTCCTCGGAAGATTTACGTTTTTTAATGCCACCAACTATTCTTCGTGGGGCTTTGACGCCATTGGCTTTCTTTTCGTCAATTACAGGTGGTGATATCTTTTCTTTCACTGCAGGTAGAACCGGTGATGAGGGCAAAGGCGATGCAGATAATTTCTCCCTCACTGTTCGCGGACGAAGGGTTATCCTGACGAGTATGAGGATCGTGGCCGTCGTAAGAATGATCGGAATGCGATAAAGATGCCATAATGCGACGACATCTACATTGTAGAAGTATTAATATTTTCTCAATGCACATAGGAAAGCGAATAACTTACCATCGATCTCATAAGACCAAATCGGCCTCGAAATCCAGCTATCGTAAGGCATTTTTATATAATGTCGATATTGCGCGAATGTACAATAAACTTTCAAAAATTTGGAGGGGAAGTCAAAATCGTGGGGCATGGTGCGGCCGCTGCTATACTAGCGTTGTCCACGCCACCACTAGAAGAATGGGGATTCGCAATGCATCTTTTGTAAATGCTCACTGGGCACTCACCGGGAGCAATGCTTCGAGTCTTGGATAAGTTGGAACAAACCCGTTTCTTGTATGCTACCTACCTAGACGCTATGTATATACGTATGTGTGTCTACCAAAATTGGTAAAGACTATTTAGTTTTCTATTTAAATCCACACTTCAAAACTTCACAACGCATAAATGACATTGATTCAGTCTCGGGTTTCAATTTTAACATTTTCCATATTTTGATCTTATTTTTTTTCGAACTTGAACTACTGGATCCTCGTTTTCCTTCTCCTCCCCACAGAACCATCCCCCTAATTGACTTGAACCGCAATCCCGCGTGAGCAATCTTCAAGCCTCGAATGTGCGCACGAATGATAAGAATTGTCTTTAATAACATCTACGCGCAAGTAATGTCGCACAAATCATCAAGACCAACCGTTTAGATTAAATCAATTTCATTGACGGATAACTGATACAATATTGTATCTCATATCCCCTACATTTAATCCTTGTGCCAAACATCCTCTGCTGAAGATAGCCGCCTGAGTGAAGATATGTGTCTCATCTCATATATGAACATACCATGAACACCGAAATCGAATGCCAGCCATCATAAGAGAGCATAACACAAAAACATGCAGAGATCCGTCCTCCCTCCCAATCCCAGACACCAAACAACCATATTAGTACCTATCCCAGAACCACAAACCCAATTATATCCGCCTTAGGAAAATTAAAGCAAGTAGAACTCCCTTGTCCCTAATCCCATAGTCCATTCCATTCCTTGATCCATGTCCAGTAAGATTCATTTGTAGTCCAGCCATGAGTACGTTCGTCTAATCAATAGATAAAGGCCGAAGTAATTTAGCCTATTGTATTGCCCATGCTACTACCCATAGCGTTTCCCATAGCATTTCCCATAGCATTTCCCATAGCATTTCCCATAGCATTCCCCATAGCATTTGCTATAGCGTTTGCGCCTGGCTCTGCGCCGGCGGGGGGATCCGACAACTCGTCCCTTCTAATCATTACCCGCTCGTTACAGATATCGATGAATTGCTCAAACTTGTGAATTACTAAATCCTTTTGCCTCAACTGTTCCTTCAGATCTTCTACTTCTTGCTTCCAATCGGCCTTGATTTTCTCAACTTCTGCTTGGGCATTCGCTACCTCAGTTCGAAGCTCGGCGCGGAGTTTCTCTTCAAATGACATGGGGGGTTTTTTGTAGAATGTGGGAAGAGACTCCATGGCTGTGGGTTCAACACGAGTAGGATCGCGTTTAATTGCGGCTCGGGCATTGTAGATGTCACGAGGAAGGAAGCGAATAGTAGGATTGTCACGATGGAGAATTTCAAGGGTTTCTTTTACAGAAACACCTGAGAATAGTGTTAGCAATCCATTCATATATGTGAGCGGACAGGACGTGATATACCGTTTTCTTCAAGAGCTTTTACAGCAGCAATTGCTTTAGGATCTAATTTTCTAGCTCCCGGATGCTCGGTGGGACTTTCGCTTGGAGGATGGTTGTGTGTTAAATGCTCTCCATCGATCCGACCTCGTAGAAGCCAAGAAGTTTTGTTTTCGAGACCAAAGACTCCAAATTCACAACCACATTTACGCGATTTGGTCTTACGTTGTCGCTGTTCACCGGGCACCTTCTCCTTATTGGTTCCGCCACGATCACAAATCAAGAACACTTTCTTCAGACCTCTATTGTCGCGTTTAGATCTGCCAATGACAAACGCATAACCATGTGTCAAAGCATGTGCTTGCGCAGCTGCAAAAAGGGCCTCGAAAGTTGGATAACTACCTCCTGGTGGGGCAGATAACATTTCACCAGGAGTCACTTCCGGAGCTTCGGTTTGATCATGTTCGTCCGCCGGAGAAAGAAGAGAACCGTTAGGGTCCAATTGTTGATCAAGCGCAAGCTGAGGATCAATCATGGACATATCCTGAGTGGAGCTTACCGGTGAATCTTGCGGTCTCGTAGATCCGAGGTTTGAGTTGGCGGGGGAGGGGTTCATGGACGGGGGTCGTGGAACACCAAGACTCTGTCCTTGCATCGCGGGGGATTGTGATTGCCGTTGCTGCGTTGCGAAATCTCGAGTTTGATTCATGGCAGATGGGGGAGTTGGGTGAGTTGGGTGAACGGCATGAGTGACGGTCATGGATTGATTTTGCGGGGTATGCTGAGGTGCCATGTGAATTGCTGCACCCATGGGAGGTGGACCATTTTGTCTCTGAGGCTGTCGCTGAGGAGTTTGACCATTCGCAGTATTACTCAAAATACCTTGAGCAATTTGTTGTTCTGCAGATACTCCATTGTTGCCATTTTGTCTCGGCGGAACTGGTTGCTTATTGGCGTATGGAGTTGAGTATGGAGAATTGTGCTGTTGAATTGGTGGACCGCGAATACCAGTTGAAGGTGGTCTTGGGTAAGCAATGTTTTGTTGACCAAGATTTTGTTGAACTGGGAATATGTGACGTTGTGTATTTGGTTGTTGATACGAATTTCTGGTAGGATCTTGAGGTGGTAAAGACATGATGGAAATTGATAAAGCTCGATGGCTCGTATCGCAAAGTGGTCAACAAAAAGTGGTGAATGTATCAATAGAGAAGAACTTTGGAGTGTGGACTCATCAGGAAATTTACTGACTTTAGACCAGTTGTCAATGATTGGATGGCTAAGCGTAAAATTGAAGATTGGTGTAACAAATGGCAACAATCGAGAATGGCTCGAGGATGGGGTTTTGGTTTGGTATCATGAACCTTGGAATGGAAATAGCCCGAAAGCTAAGGCTTAAGGCGGCAAGTGCGGCAAAATCGACGGAAATGGCGTCAGTGTAATGGATGGTGGGGTTTTGTTCAGTACAGCTGAAGCATCAGTTCAGTATCTAGGTAGAAATATTGTGAAGACATTCCTAGTATATAATATTCATGGATAGATAATCTAAAATTACGATAATAAGTTTTTGAGGATATACTACTAGAAAGGACTAGGTAGATTCATACGCACAGTCAATTTTTTGAGCATATATACTGAATCAGGTAAATTGATTTGTACACCCAATGTTTTCTGAAAATATTTATTAAGAAGTTATGGCCAAGCAAGTCCAACCTGATGGTGAGTACGCCACGAAATGATTGATTGTATAATAGATCTGGACAAAGCAAGGTATTCCTTGATTCGTTTATGAAAGGAAACAATAGAACCCGTCGAAGATAATGATATCCTCACTATCATAGTCATGATCACAAGTAAGGAACGGGCATTCAAGTATATCATATCAAATTACAATAATAGGAATGTATATTCACGACGCTGGTATCCCCCTTCAAAGAAAATATCCTCAACTGCTTTTTTGCATTTTGGTATAATAAGTAGTCTAATGCAAGTCTACAAAAGTTGGATGAATTCCGGATTAGGCCACCAATGTATTATTCGTAGGCAATACCAATTAGAATGCTATTCCCAAAGGATGCCATAGAACCTCACATACAGAAAACAGAATGTTCATTGCTTCTGCCCCAATCATTGTAACGCAATATCGCATATCAAAGTGTTTCGTCTTAAGTCGCTCCATCTGTATATCTAGAGGAAGTAATCGGGAGTACCTATCGCCATGGTTAGCAAAAGGTGCAACAGAGATTTGAATTTGTCGGGTACTTACGACGTGATACCATTGGTTCTCCAGCTCTTGGGCATGGATCAAATTGTAGGCTGCATTATATTAGGGGCTGTAAGATCGAGGAGGATAGAGTCGCTACTTACAAAGTATATTTAAGGTGCTCATCAATCTCCATGATTGCTGCTTGGTTACCACATCTGTAGCAGTAATTGGGGGCTGTTTTATGGTTAGCATCAGACACCGCTGAAAGAGATAAAGGCACCATACCTGAGAAGATTGTAACTACGTTTCTATCTTGAGACCAATTATATCCCTCCATGACCAATTGATGAGCCCTTGCGACTAAGGTCAATCCGTTATTATGGTTGAACGCCTCCGAAATGTCTTGTCCGAAAGTGTAACCTGCTCCTCTAGGGGATATTCCCCATCCGCATCTGTCATCCGGATCCGACCATAGCAAGTCGCACATAGGACCTTCATGTGGCACTTCTTGTATACGATCAAGAGCTCTGATGTTGTCCAACGTGTCAATGCTGGGGGAAAGACCTCCGTGGAGACAAAAGATTTGGTTGTCGATGAGGGCGGTGAGGGGAAGGTAGTCGAAGAGATCGGTAAAGTACTTCCAAACATTTGCATTTCCATATTTTCGGAGGCACTCGTCGTAAAATCCATAAACTTGAGTGATCTGGCGGGATTCGTGGTTACCACGGAGTATGGTGATTCTTTGGGGGTATCTTATTTTTAGAGCGACTAAAAGAGTGACAGTTTCGACTGAGTAATAACCTCGATCAACATAATCACCTATGATAACGTGTCAGTAATTCAAGGAAATGACAGTAAGGGATAGGAGACATACCCATAAATAGATAATTGGTATCTGGGTTTGGTCCACCAATTCTGAAGAGCTCCATCAGATCATGGAATTGCCCATGAATATCTCCGCAGACAGTAACAGGGCATTTCTAGATCGTTGATCAGCTCTTTGAATTCCAACACGAAAAGGGCAAGCATACCACCGGCTGTACATTCGACTCGTCTTGCAATACTTCTCGTGCCTGGTAACGCGTTCTTGATTAGCTGGCTCATACTTTGCAGTCTGAGAATATGACAAGATTCGCAAACAATAATACCTTATCGCAAAGCCTCTGAACGTCGACCTCGGCCAGTTGCTTGCACGCCATCAAGTTCTCAATCCACCCATCAAGAGTTGGTATTGAAGCAGGTTCTGCTACTGGAGATAATCCCGTGGGCTCAACCGTCCTGCCTACATCTGCCATATCTGTATCCATTGTGTTCATTCTATCGTATGATAAATTTGATGGTTTGTTGTTAATTTGGTTGTCGATATTGAATTGCTCGAGCTTGGTGACGACAAGCGCGCGGGTTGGTCGTCAAAAGGGCTATTTAAGTTTGTTGTTCTTTTCGGGAAGCGGTCCGCGCAACTTCAACTAGTATCTTATGTTGAGAATCGCAAAAGCAATTTTATCATAAGATTTCAGGGCGTTCGTCGTGCAGAAATGTTTGTGGAGGGGCTTTCAGGTTGTAGAAGCGGTGCGCAGATTATTTGAAAGGAACAGCTCCTCGCTTAATAAGCAGATTTCAAGATCGCAATGAAGAGGATTTGGCATTTATATTTGGAAGAGGCAAGAGAGCATGCGTTAATGCAGATGTCATATTTATTAGCTTTATTATTTTCCCAACTTTGTTTATCAATGAATTACGGAAGCAAGATTGAGTATTAGCAACAGCGAAAGGGGTGTGAATATCTTATTAAATTCATAAATCCAATGACTAAATTGCTATAGGAGTGTGAATAGACACCTACGTAGATAATATTTCTTGAACATTCTATAAAGATATCTTTGATCGAGTTTTAAAGTTGGTTTTGATATGTATACCAGTTTGCCCGTTCGATACAGCATTACGCCAAGCCTAACCCTACGCCTCTGGGACCATTGAGGACATCTATCGGGGTTGAACCAATGAGACTGCTAAAGTCTAAAGCAACTTCGGAGAGCATCTTTGCATGTTCTCTTGCCTGATCCATACAATCCGTCCACACTTGACCATTCTTCTCAGTGCTGCTAAGCTGTCGTGCAAGAATAACATTGAACGCATCAACCTGCTCTTTGGCCCATTTGACACATGCGCTCATAAGAGGCTGTGGAAAGCAGGCTTGAAAGGTTGACACAGTATTCCGTATTATTGTGAAGTACACGAATGATACCTCCCAGATATATTGGTGAAGATTACCTTCGAATATACATTGTCTTTCATACAAATTAGTGAAGTCGATTAAATAAAAGTTATTGAATCATACCTTGATCTCTTATGAATGATACCCCCCCGAGCTTCAAGGTACGCTTCTCTTGCCCGATCTTCGAAGCCAAGACTTGTTAACCAGCTGATATTGCGTTTAACTTTTTTCGGTTCATTATGTGTGTCAACAAGTTCACGAGTGATTAGTTCTGCAAGTCTGGTGGCTCTTTCATCCGCTTTAAAACTAATGAAATCCTGGGCGACGACATTGCTTTTAAGACCCTTGGCTAAGGAATTTAGTTTTGCAACTCGTTGGACTGCCATGTCAAAATGCTGCAGTGCGATTTCGATATCCAACTCATCAACCTGACTTTCCACCCACCGCAGATTTTGCTGCTTGCCATCAACTTCGATAAGCATATCTTTGATGTCCGAAAGAGTCTCAAGTAAATCTGTCTTCTTTAACAATCCCGGGTCACGAGAAGCAAAGTAGTTAATCGTTTCTTTGGCCTTGTTGCTCGTTTCCATTTCCGATCGGAGGCCTTTATGAAGCTCTTCTACTGCCTTTCGAAAGTTCATCATAAGAGAGGACTTTTCCGTATCACCTGGTTTTTCCGTTCGATAGGTAAAAGATTCCTGACCTACACCTCTAATCATGATCGCATCGGCCAGCTTGTTACGCACACTAGTCCCTTCGCTCGTCCCTGCAAGGTCAACAATTTCAATGTCTAACAGTGGCCAGCATCTGTCCGCCACCAACTTTGATGGCGCTTGTCGTTGATCGGCGCCCTCGACTTTTCGCTTTTTTCTTGATGCAACTAGAAGATGATCATTCAACAGCACAATCTGCATGGCTCTTCGAGATTTCCAAGTAGCGTTATCAAGCTCTATCCAAAGCCCGGCATTTTGTACCACGTGACGACCAGGGGCCGCTGGTAGAAACTTTTGGGAGCCCTCAATGGTCTTCCATAAAGCC
Organism: Botrytis hyacinthi; assembly: GCA_004786245.1. Taxonomy (NCBI): domain Eukaryota; kingdom Fungi; phylum Ascomycota; class Leotiomycetes; order Helotiales; family Sclerotiniaceae; genus Botrytis; species Botrytis hyacinthi. The sequence continues at coordinate 51,725 of PQXK01000014.1, forward strand.
TATAAAAAATTAGTACTCCTACCAACTAACACTTAAAAAGCGTGGACCTACTTGAAGCTGTGAGTTCCACATGGCAGTTCGGTCTGCCACAGAACTTCGCTTGTCCCTTTTGCTCAAAGTTGGTGGAAAGCCGTCAAAATCAGTCGACGAGGATGATGGACCTTGTGAAGAGGTGGTTCTGAGCGCGGTAGTATTGGTTTTGAGTTCGGCCATCAGATTTCGGAGTGCGCGCATCTCCCCTTTGAGCTTTTCTGCCTCCTTACTAATCTTGATGAACTGCGTTCGATTTTGATACACGTTTTGCTGTAAATCCGTAGAGGTACGATTCTTCATCTTCCTCAGATTTGTTTGGTAGTCCTCAATATCTTGTTCCGATGCATCACTTAGTAGTCCCGCTACGTACACATCTGGCCTCAAATTGGGATCGCGCAGAGCTCTCTGGTCTACTACCAAGCCAGGTCCTCTCGCCGGCGAGGGACCTCGTGAACGGTCATTTGCTGGGGCATACTGAGCTGGTAAATTAGGAACAGATGGGAGAGGAGGAGCGGAAGGGTCGAAGTCAGAGGGAAGATTATTAAATCGAGTAGAGTATCGCCGTTTCACTAGATCAGATGTCTATGACTCCTATTAGCAGCCATACCAAAAATAACTAGGCCTTTCTAACAAGAGAAGTCAAGATAAATTTTGACATACCTTTCCGCCAGGCTGAGGACGTTGCGTGGGCGGGGCATTAAAGGATGGCTGCCCAGCACTTCGTGATGCATCTCCTCCGGTTTGTGGAATTGGACCAGATATCTGTTTGGGAGCACTTATTGCTGGACGACCCTTCCTCTTGGTCCTTAGAGACACGCCTTTCCTTTCGTCCGACATGATATTGTAGTTACAGCGTCAGGAAGAGCAAAAAAGAGGGTTGCGTTGATGAGTATGAGGAAGTTATATATCGAAAGGGACGTGTTTTAAGGTTCAGGTTGGTCCATAGACATATATCCCAGAGTAGGAGTAACCGAAAGGAGCAAGCGCTCCCGCACACCTATGTTTGCCTGTACCTAATTTGGTCAATTGGACTTGAAAATAAGAAAGTCAATTAAATGATGTTTCCAATTATCGTGTAATAAAATGTATTTAATAATTCAATTGAATTGTGAAGCCAATATCTAGGTAAGAGGATTATGACGACGAACTAGCTACCCGTACTGAGTGCCAATCAATCAATCTGACAAGGACGCGACGATTGTCCTTTCAAAATATTTGGTGGGTGGATTTAGATTGGTCCGAGAGCCGCTGGACCTAAAATTCCCAAAATTTATCGATAGCTTTGGCCGTAAGAAACATTTCTGAGCTTTGGAGACTTGAGATCAACCCCATCAATACCGTAGACGACCACAGCTGATAAGCTACTTCGTTTTTCTTCCCGAATCTTTCTTTAATATCACATAAATTTCTACGAAATGGTTCAGACTTCCACAATCGTCGCTGCCAGTGTTGGCACAGTTGCTACAGGATTGGTCGGTAGGTGATTTCCATTCTCGAATAGAATTTCCAAATTTGCTCACAATTCTCATCATAGCCTATGCAATTTATTTCGACCATAAGAGACGCACCGATCCAAACTTTCGCAAACAATTGAAGAAAGAATCGAAACGACAAGCAAAAGCCGCGAAGGAGGAAGCGGAAGCTCACAATGAGAGACAAAAAGAAGTTATCAAGGCAGTGGTTGTAGAAGCCAAGGAAGATGGGTTCCCCGTTGACGTAGAGGAGAAAGAGGCATATTTCATGTCAGAAGTTGCTAGAGGAGAAGGCTTAAGCTCAGAGGGTGAGTGATCTTCACGAAGAAAGCCAGGTCTCGAATCTAACACTCGATCACAGGTGGCGACCCCATAGAAGCAGCACTTTGTTTTTACAAGGCACTCAAAGTTTATCCCCAGCCCAATGATTTAATATCCATCTATGACAAGACAGTGCCAAAGGTAGCTTCTCACATCCCAATTTTATTAACCAAGAGACTGACAAAAGACTAGCCGGTCCTCGATATTCTTGCAGAAATGATTGCAGCGGACGCAGCTTTAGATGTTGGACCTTTTGGCGGCAGTGGTTCGGATAGTGGAATTCCTGGCGTTGGCCTTGATTGATTAGTTTGGTTGTTGTCTCAATATACATGTATTCTGAACCCCTCCACTCTTCCTTATCACCCAAACTTTTTTCCGATCTCACGAACGGCGACTGGATAAATTCCGAAACCCCAGGGTGGACTGTATAAAAGTCCAATGTACATCAATTCGCATGCTTGGCGTCCGTAGGTTCTCGCATTACGCATCACATCTAATTTGTACATAGTATCCATACTGTCAATATGGGCCTGGTTGTTATTTGCAAGACTGCAGAAAGCCGTACGTAGGTATGTAATGCAAATCAGGTCAGCCAGATTCATTGTTATACCTAGCACCGTGCAGATCGCTTGTTTTACATTCCCCGCATTCAGTGCTCTGTAGTTTGACAAGTGTAAGATGATGGGCATGTTATTGCGATTGAGTAAACGCTATATGATCTGTATTGAAATTTTGTGTTGCCTTGGAAGACCTAGAGTGTCTCAAGTGTGAATGTGAATGTACAAATGTATGCGGACGTCTGGATATATTTGACTGCTTAGAAAGATTCCGAATATGCACTTGGGTGTGGATATCTATTAAAAAAATGGTTATTTGAATGAATGTGAATGCCTATAAGATTGCACTTCCACCACATGGCATTTGAGTCTCAATGCGTGCTCGATCCTACTATGGAAATGTGATATGAGTATTGTACTTTCTGTCTCCGATGTAGAAACAATACCATGTTATTCCCACTTCGGAATCGTAATAAAGTCAACGAGGTATTTTCTCCGCTGTGATAAGAAGATATTGAAGACTGACTACCTCTACCTAGATAGGTAATCGGTGTCGGCAGTGAAATGTCTGTTTTATTCTAGAAGCGGGAGTTACATTAATAGGAGAGAAAGAGAGGGAAGTCAAGAATGATTGCATGACACTAGGCACTAGCGAGCGGGATGATTAGAGCGACAGGGGTTGAAATCGCGGTCGCGACAACAAAATCAATGTAATTAAATACAGCATCGATATTTGGGTTCTACCATCCTACCACCCACTTTCCTACCACAGAAATCAACAAATACACCCCCTTACAACATATTGTAAATACCTTACTTTACTAAGATCACTTTATGACATAGAAAAAATAAAATACACCGGTGATGAATACAACCCTATAAATTATCAACTCAACAGCCATGAGCTTGCTTGACTCCACCGCAAGTCCCTCCGGAAATGGAGCAAACGGGGTCGGAACGGGCACATTTTCTTCGATAGAACCCAAGGTGCTTGTTGACTTTCTTGCATCCGTTCTTGAGATCACTCTAGGAGCAACACGACATGACCTTGAGCGTACTGGTAGTCTTCTTTCTGAAGCCCAATACTCTGATACAGCTCAGCGATGCACCAGATTTGCATCGGAATCTCACCAAGCTGTAATATACGTACAGAAAGATGCAGTTCCACGAGAGGAAGGGGATTCCCCAGATGATCCAAGTAAGAGTCCCATTCATCTGGACCCGAAGAATGTTTGTTAACAGAGTGCAGGTCCTATTCTGTACAACTATAGTTTGTCTTCTGACATATCCTCGTCTTCTTCAACAACCGGATCTGTCGCTTTTATGAAAGGACCGCAACCTATAGACCCTTCGATACCCATATCTTCTCAAATACAACTTATTAATTTACCTGGCGCAGCATTGCCGAATGAATCCACAAATGGCCAGGTGGGAGCTTCTATTTTACATTCGTTTGTGCATCTGGCGCTGGTGCCATACTTCGATGCGTATACAAAACAACAACAGGCAGCGAGTGGGAATCGAGGTATATCAGAGCTTGACGCCAAGACCGGTGTTTCTGCCACCAAAAAGAAGTTAGCAGAGTTGGAGTTGGCTCTGCGACATCTTCAGGATAATGTTGATATTCCCGATTTGACACTTCAACTACACCCAATAGTGCAGCATGCACTTGATGAGGCAGTCGCTCGCAAACGCAAGCCATCAGTGGATTTTATTCCGGAGAGATTGATGCACGACAGTGCGTTCCTCAACAACCTGCAGTCTCTAGTAAACGGATGGATCAAGTCAATACAAGCCATTACCAAGTTGTCGCGGGATCCAACAAGCGGTACTGCATCACAGGAAATTCAGTTCTGGCTTGCAATGGAGTCCACACTTGAAAACATTGGTGCACAATTAGCCAGCGATGGAGTGATGCTTACTCTTGAGATATTAAGACACGCCAAACGTTTCCAGGCTACTCTCAGTTTCACATCCGATACTGGGCTGAAGGAGTCAACCGATAAAGTACAGAAGTACAATCAACTTATGCGAGATTTCCCTCTCGATGAGTTGCTTTCGGCAACTTCGTTACAGAAGGTTGGTGATGCACTGGGTCTCATTTTTGGGCACTTGAACAAAAAATTGCGCATTTGTCCATACCCAGTTCGACGTGCTTTGCCACTAGTAGAAGCAATTTCTGCAGATCTTGACAATCGACTTCACTTTCTACTTCACGGTCGCTCCTTGATGCATTTGGAGTATCGAGATTTCAGAAAGTTAATGTCTGTCGCCGATTCAATTTGGGCCATTTGGGATGACAATCTAAAGGAGTTCACCAACGTTGCCCGAGAAGTCACACGTCGAAGAAACGAGAAATTCATGCCCATAAAAATCATCGGAAAGCACGCAGAGCTGCAAGCACGTCTGAAATACGTGAGCACCTTTAGAGATAACCACGAACAGCTACAGCGAACAATAATCAATGTTTTAGCACCCAAGATTGGCGATGATGTTCCAGAGGGTGGAGCCAATGGAGTTGTTTTAGTTGAAGAGATGGGCGATGTGGATGCTGTTGAAGAAATCAAACAAGCTTGGGCTGCGTTGAGCAATATAGATATGCTCGATGTTTCTTCCGAAGGAACGCAATTGTGGATTCAAGCAGAGAGTACTTATAATGAACGAACATCGCGCGTCGAGAACTCAATTATTGCCCGATTGCGAGATCGATTAGCCACCGCCAAGACAGCAAGTGAGATGTTTCGAGTATTTTCTAAGTTCAATGCTCTATTTGTCCGACCAAAAATCCGTGGAGCGATCACCGAATATCAAACGCAACTTATTGACAACGTGAAACACGATATATCCTCCCTACACGAGCGATTCAAGCAGCAATATGGCCATTCCGAAGCTCATGCAATGGCACAGCTTAGAGATCTGCCTCCTGTTTCGGGAGCGATCATTTGGGCTCGTCAAATTGAGAAACAACTCAATGGATATATGAAAAAGGTTGAAGACGTACTTGGGACTGAATGGGCGCTTCACGCCGAGGGACAGAAGCTTCTCAGTGATAGCAATCTTTTTCGCAATAAGTTGGATACTCGACCAATCTTTGAGGCATGGCTTCATGATGTGCAGCGAAAGCATGTTACCATTTCTGGCAGGCTTTTTAACATAAATAAAATCCGTGCAGCAAACAATTCCTTGGAATTAGCCGTCAATTTCGACCATCAAGTAATCGCGCTCTTCAAAGAGACGCGAAATTTACAATGGTTGAATTACCCTGTTCCTCATCAAATCAACAACATATCGAAGGATGCAAAGCGTGTATATCCCTACGCTGTGAGTCTCATGGAAACTGTTCGGACATTCACACAAACTAGTCGTCAAATAGCCGAAATGGCCGATGTTCAAATACTTCTAAGTGGGTACCAGCACGAAGTCCAGGCCTTGATTGCTCGTGGAGTTTCTCTGAAATGGGAGTCGTTTGTGCACTCATATGATATTCACATCAAGCCCACGTATACAAAGGGTTCAATTGAACCTGCCATCGCCAATCGAACCGAGAGCAAACATGTGCAATTTGTTCGCGAAATCGCTGCCTCGGTTGCCTTGTTACAAAGCAAGACAGAAACGCTTGCTTCTATCAATGCGACGATTCAGAAAACCTTGGCAGAGTTAGATAAGTGCCCTTACGAAATAACTGCATTTCAGGCCCGTTTGGAAACGATTCAGATGGCTGTTGATCAATTGAACCTCGAGAACTATGTCAACTTACCTTATTGGGTCAGAGAAATGAATGACCGTATTAAGGTCACTCTTCTGAGACGTCTACAACAAGCAATCGAAGTGTGGATTGATACTTTTGAAAATGAACGATCTGACGGTGTCAACGACGACAGCCGCAGAAAGCACTTCAGTATCCTGACCGAGTCTCCACCCGAGAACAAGCCATCCATGAAGCGACTGGTACACGAGATCTCCATGCGCAACCAAGTCATCTACTTGGATCCGCCTTTAGAATATGCCAGAGCTAGCTGGTTTTCCCAACTACATGAGTGGCTTGGGGTCGTATGCCATCTTCGTAAGGTCAAGGCTTCTCGGTATGTCATGACCTTGGGAACGACTAATGATCCGGAAGAGCTATTCACGGAACTCCCGCGAGATTGTGCAGATGAACTTCTGAGAGCCTACAAATGCGTTGAAGCAAAACTGCACGAAGTCAGCCTCTACGTTGACAAATGGCTACAGTTTCAATCACTATGGGATCTTCAATCTGATCTCGTGTATGAAACCTTGGGCGAACAACTCTCAAAGTGGCTCCAGCTTTTGCAAGAGATCAGGAAAACTCGCTCCACTTTCGACACAACTGAAGTGAGTCGATCGTTCGGGCATCTTACCATTGACTACGATCAGGTCCAAACAAAGGTCAATGCCAAATATGATCAGTGGCAACACGAGATCTTGATCAAATTTGGAAGTCGCCTTGGAAACCGTGTTCGTGAAGTCTATGCTGAGATCGAAAAAGCACGACGTGATCTCGAAGTACAATCCTTAGAAGCATCGTCCACGGCACAAGCTGTGCAATTTATCACCATTGTACAGACCTGCAAGCGGAGGGTAAAGGCTTGGGGCCCAGAGGTAGAAACTTTCAGGCAAGGGCAAACCACACTTGTTAGACAAAGATATCAATTCCCCATGGATTGGCTAGGAGTGGAGCAAATCGATTCTGAATGGACTGCTCTCAATGAAATCCTAGCTCGAAAAGCCAAAATCGTGGAAGATCAGACAGACGCGTTACGTGCCAAGATTACTGCAGAGGACAGGGTAGTTGGAGAGAAAATTGCAGAGATTACTGCCCAATGGAACGAAGAAAAGCCTGTATCTGGCACCATTGCTCCAGATGTGGCATCTGCAACTCTCACTTCATTCGAAAGTCGCATCACAAAATTGCATGAAGAGTCGGAAATGGTTGCTCGCGCTAAAGAGGCTTTAGATCTTCCGGCAACTGCAGATACAGCACTTGTGGCTATTCTTGAGGAAGTCCAGGACTTCAAGTCTGTATGGGCTGCTTTGTCGACCATATGGAAAAGCCTTAATGACCTCCGCGATATGTTGTGGACAAGCGTTCAGCCTCGAAAACTAAGATCCGCGATTGATGGCCTCATTAAGATGACCAAGGAAATGCCAAGTCGAATGAGACAATATGCTGCATTTGAGCATATTCAAAACGTTCTTAGACAATTTTTAAAAGTTAATCCTGTGGTTACAGATTTAAAATCCGAGGCTGTCAGAGACCGCCACTGGAACAAAATCTTCAAAAATTTGAAACCCGGGAAACGCTATTCGCCAATCTCAATGACTTTAGGAGAGGTTTGGGATCTAAATCTTGTCTCCACCGAGAAGATAATAAGAGATATTATCGCACAGGCCCAAGGCGAAATGGCTTTGGAAGAGTTCTTGAGGCAGGTTCGCGAAGATTGGTCCAATTATTCACTAGATCTTGTGAACTATCAGAACAAGTGCCGTCTTATTCGTGGTTGGGATGACTTGTTTGCGAAATGCAGTGAAAACCTGAACTCCTTACAAGCAATGAAGCATTCTCCTTATTACAAGGAATTCGAGGAAGAAGCTGCGTCATGGGAAGATAAGCTTAATCGCGTACACGTACTTTTCGATGTATGGATTGACGTCCAGCGCCAATGGGTTTACCTTGAAGGAGTTTTCACCGGAAATGCAGATATCAAACATCTCCTGCCAATTGAGTCTTCAAGATTCCAGAACATCAATTCTGAATTCTTCGCAGTAATGAAAAAGGTCTACAAGCAACCGTTTGTATTGGATGTACTCAACATATCTGGTGTTCAAAAATCATTAGAACGTCTTGCAGAGCTTTTAAACAAGATCCAAAAGGCTCTTGGCGAGTACCTTGAAAGAGAGCGTGTGTCATTTCCAAGATTTTACTTCGTTGGTGATGAAGATTTGCTTGAAATCATCGGTAACAGCAACGATACATTACGGATTGCTAAGCACTTCAAGAAGATGTTTGCCGGCTTATCTGGTCTCATCATGGATGAAGAGCAAGTAATTTCAGGATTCACCTCAAAAGAGGGCGAGGAGGTCAGACTCAAGAAGGAGATATCCTTGATCAAGACTCCAAAGATCAACGACTGGTTAACTTTGCTTGAAAACAGTATGAAATCAACGCTCGCCGAACTGCTTGCAGAGGCTGTTGAACAGTACGAGGCCATTTTCACTGCGGATGATGTAGACCAAGAAGCCCTAAATCAATACATTTCTGCATTCCCTAGTCAAATCGTTGTCTTGGGTACGCAAGCTGTTTGGACCTCTTGTGTAGAAAAAGCGCTTGAAAACGAAGGTGCCGATTTGCAAAAGTTATTCGACCAAGAGGTCAAAGTACTTCGCCTTCTTGCATCCACCGTTCTAGGTGACCTTGACCCAATTCAGAGAAAACGATGCGAGCATCTCATCACTGAGTGCGTCCACCAACGAGATGTCATTGAAAAGCTACGTAACCTCAATGCAAGTACGCCTAATCATTATATGTGGCTTCTGCAGATGAGGTATGTCTACAAGCCAGAAGGCGATTTCCTGCAACGCCTTTACATTAAAATGGCCAACGCAAAGCTCAATTACGGGTTCGAGTATTTGGGTGTAGCAGAACGTCTTGTCAGAACACCGTTGACGGATCGATGTTTCCTGACACTCACGCAAGCTCTTTGTCAGCGCCTAGGTGGCTCGCCTTATGGTCCAGCAGGTACAGGAAAGACCGAGTCCGTGAAAGCTCTAGGTGTTCAGCTAGGTCGTTTCACTCTGGTATTCTGTTGTGATGACACTTTCGACTTTCAGGCTATGGGGCGTATCTTCCTGGGTCTCTGTCAAGTCGGTGCTTGGGGTTGTTTTGACGAGTTCAATCGACTTGAGGAGCGTATATTATCTGCGGTTTCTCAACAAGTTCAGAACATCCAGCTCGGTCTAAAGCAAGGCGCAGAGGATGAGAAGGCACAAATTGAATTGGTTGGCAGACAACTGCACGTGAATGCCAATACCGGACTATTCATTACAATGAATCCAGGTTATGCTGGCCGATCAAACTTGCCAGACAATTTGAAGAAATTATTCAGAAGTGTTGCTATGTCCAAGCCTGACAAAGAGCTTATCGCGGAAGTCATGTTATACTCACAAGGATTCAATCAAGCGAAGCAGCTTTCTAAGCAGACTGTACCATTTTTCGATAGCTGTGCTGCGCGACTTTCCAAACAAGCTCATTATGACTTTGGGTTGCGTGCCTTGAAGAGTGTGCTTGTCAGTTCTGGTGGGCTCAAACGTGCTCGACTAACGAATTCCGATGGTAACCTCGGGCCTGAAGAGGAGGTAGAACCACAAATTATTGTACAGAGTCTTCGAGAGACAATTGCCCCTAAATTGATCAAGAGCGACGTGGAAATCATGAGAGCCATTGAAGCAGAGTCATTCCCCGGCGTTGAATACGTTCCCGCTAGCTTAGACGACCTTCAGAATGCTATCAAGAGCCTTGCTAAAGAGAAGCATTTGGTAGTGAATGATACCTGGATGACTAAAATTCTTCAGCTCTATCAAATTCAAGGCATCCATCATGGTGTGATGATGGTCGGAAATTCTGGTTCTGGAAAGTCAGTGGCTTGGAAGGTCCTCTTACAAGCTTTGCAGCAAGTTGAAGGAGTCGAAGGGGTGTGCCATATCATAGACTCAAAAGTCATGTCGAAGGAAGCTCTCTACGGTAATCTCGATTCAACTACTCGTGAATGGACCGATGGTCTATTCACAAGCATCCTCCGCAAGATCGTCGATAATTTGCGTGGTGAGGAGTCAAAGAGACACTGGATCGTTTTTGATGGTGATGTAGATCCTGAATGGGTTGAGAATTTGAACAGTGTTTTGGATGATAACAAACTGCTCACTCTACCTAATGGTGAACGTCTCAATCTTCCCGGAAACGTCAGAATCATGTTCGAAGTTGAAACTTTGAAGTACGCTACTCTGGCAACTGTAAGTAGATGTGGTATGGTCTGGTTTAGCGAGGATACTGTTACTCCCAACATGATGGTTACCAATTACCTAGAAAAACTGAGGTCCGAGGCGTTCGAGGATCTGGATGAAGATGCCGTTGCAACAGGGCAAAGTGCCGCTCAAGCGCTGGAGATTCAGTCTCACGTGGCGGATCTTCTCCAAACATTCCTCACAACAGAAGATTTCATCATTAATGCTTTGGAACGCGCCGAAGGATTCAACCACATCATGGATTACACTGTATCTCGCGTTCTCAACACACTTTTCTCTCTTTTGAACAAGGCCGTACGAGACATCATCGAGTATAATTCTCAACATGTCGACTTTCCGCTTGACCCAGATCAAATCGAATCATTCATCGCCAAAAAGCTTCTTCTCGCGCTTGTTTGGTCGCTAACTGGCGATTGCCCATTAGGAGATCGTAAGAGCTTTGGAGATTGCCTCGCCGGGTTGGCTACATTTGGAAATCCAATATTGGGCGACAACTCTTCTCTCATCGATTTTGATGTGACTCTACCCCAAGCTGAATGGTCTTCATGGCAAAACCAAGTACCCACTATTGAAGTCAATACGCACTCGATCACGCAAACTGATGTGGTTATTCCTACTCTTGATACAGTGCGTCACGAGGATGTGTTGTACTCCTGGCTAGCAGAACACAAGCCCCTACTATTGTGCGGTCCTCCTGGTTCCGGAAAAACCATGACTCTTTTCAGTGCTCTACGTAAACTTCCTAATATGGAGGTCGTTGGACTCAATTTCTCTAGTGCAACTACTCCGGATTTGTTAATCAAGACGTTTGAGCAATACTGTGAGTACAAGAAAACAGTGAATGGAGTCATGCTTTCACCTACTCAAATTGGTCGCTGGCTTGTGCTTTTCTGCGACGAAATCAATTTGCCCGCCCCAGATAAGTATGGCACACAGAGAGCTATCTCTTTCTTGCGTCAGCTTGTGGAGCAGAACGGATTTTGGCGCACGTCAGATAAGACCTGGGTCACACTTGATCGCATTCAGTTTGTGGGTGCTTGTAATCCTCCAACAGATGCTGGTAGAACACCCATGGGAGATCGTTTCTTGCGACACGCACCACTCATCATGGTTGATTATCCAGGAGAACTGTCCCTCCAACAGATTTACGGCACTTTCAATAGCGCTGTTCTCAAGATTATTCCCGCATTGAGAGGCTACTCTGAAGCATTAACAAAAGCTATGGTCCGATTTTACACCGAGTCACAACAACGCTTTACTCCTAAAATTCAACCTCATTATGTGTACAGTCCTCGTGAACTTACCCGTTGGGTTCGCGGCATTTACGAAGCCATACGACCACTTGAGACACTTAGTATTGAAGGTCTAGTTAGAATCTGGGCCCATGAAGCTCTGAGATTGTTTCAAGACCGTCTCGTGGCTGAAGATGAACGTAAATGGACCGACGATGCTGTCCATCGCATTGCAACTGACTTCTTCCCAACTATCGATGAAGATAAAGCTCTTGGGGGACCAATTCTGTTCTCCAACTGGCTCTCGAAGAACTACGTCCCAGTCGACAGAGAGCAACTGAGAGAGTTTGTTAAGGCGCGTTTGAAGACATTCTGTGAAGAAGAGGTTGACGTCCCACTAATTTTGTTCAACGATGTTCTGGAGCACGTACTTCGTATTGATCGTGTTTTCAGACAACCACAAGGTCACTTGATTCTTATTGGAGTCAGTGGAAGTGGTAAGACAACGCTGTCTCGATTTGTTGCTTGGATGAATGGTCTCAGAGTCTTCCAAATCAAGGTTCATGGTAAATATTCCGCTGAAGACTTCGATGACGATCTACGTGATGTACTACGTCGATGTGGCTGTAAGGGAGAGAAGATATGTTTCATTATGGACGAATCAAATGTCCTCGACTCCGGTTTCTTGGAAAGAATGAACACTCTGCTAGCCAATGCTGAAGTTCCAGGTCTTTTCGAAGGCGATGAATTCGCATCGTTAATGACAGCCTGCAAAGAAGGTGCCCAGCGTCAAGGACTCCTATTGGATTCCCAAGAAGAGCTCTACAAATGGTTCACCGGGCAAATTGTGAAGAATCTGCACGTTGTCTTCACCATGAACCCTCCTGAAGATGGCTTATCTTCTAAGGCTGCAACTAGTCCTGCCCTCTTCAATCGTTGCGTACTGAATTGGTTTGGAGATTGGTCTGATCAAGCACTATTCCAAGTAGGCACAGAACTGACTCAATCTGTCGATCTTGATCGACCAAACTTCACAGCACCAGACAGCATTCCAGTTGCATATCGAGACCTTAGCTTGCCAGCAAATCATAGAGAGACGATTATCAATTCAATGGTGTACATTCATTACTCACTACACCGATTCAATGTCAAATTGTTTAAGCAGCAAGGCAAAGTAACATTCCTCACACCTAGACACTTCTTAGACTTCGTGGCTCAATACGTCAAACTGTACACGGAGAAGCGAGATGATCTCGAGGAGCAGCAAAGACATCTTAATGTCGGTTTGGAAAAGCTCAGAGATACTGTCGATAAAGTGCGCGATCTTAGAGTTAGCTTGGCAGACAAGAAAGGTCAATTGGAACGCAAGGATGCAGAAGCCAATGAGAAATTGCAGCGCATGGTAGCGGACCAGAGAGAGGCTGAGCAACGTAAAACGACTTCACTCGAAATTCAAGCTGCTCTAGAAATACAGGAAAAGGAAGTCGCTGAACGTCGTGAGGTTGTACTCAACGATTTGGCCAACGCCGAGCCTGCTGTTATCGAAGCTCAAAAGAGTGTTAGCAACATCAAGCGGCAACATCTAACCGAGGTTCGTTCCATGGGTAATCCACCTCAGGGTGTCAAACTTGCTCTAGACTCAGTCTGCACTCTCCTTGGCCATAAAATCGAGAGTTGGAAGACAGTACAGGGTATTATCAGAAAAGATGACTTCATTGCCAGCATTGTCAACTATGACAATGAGAGGCAAATGACAAAGAATCTGCGTGTAAAGATGCGCAACGAGTTCCTTTCAAACGACGACTTCACTTACGAAAAAGTTAATCGTGCCAGTAAAGCTTGTGGACCGCTTGTTCAATGGGTCCAGGCTCAAGTCAACTACTCTGAAATTCTTGATCGTGTAGGACCACTGAGAGAAGAGGTTGGGTTGCTCGAGGAACAAGCTCTACAAACTAAAGCTGAGGCCCAAGCCATTGAGAACACTATCAACACATTGGAACAAAGTATCGCAACTTACAAGACAGAATATGCAGCTCTGATCAGTGAAACACAGGCTATCAAGTCTGAGATGTCAAAGGTTCAATTCAAGGTTGATCGTAGTGTTCGATTGCTTGACAGTCTTTCTTCTGAACGAATACGCTGGGAAGAGGGAAGCAAATCGTTCGAGACACAAATCAGCACACTTGTGGGTGACGTCCTTGTTGCCGCCGCTTTTCTTGCATACAGTGGTCTCTATGATCAGCAATACCGAAAGAACATGATGGAAGACTGGTTACATCAACTCCATTTGTCTGGAGTCAATTACAAACAACATAACCCAGTCACTGAATATCTCTCAAGTGCCGATGAGCGACTTGGATGGCAACAAGACACTTTACCAGTGGATGACCTCTGTACTGAAAATGCTATCATATTGAAACGATTCAATAGATATCCATTGATTATTGATCCTTCTGGTCGCGCTACAGAGTTCTTACAGAAGCAGAGCAAGGACAGAAAGCTTACCGTCACTAGTTTCTTGGATGACTCTTTCACTAAACAATTAGAAAGCTCCCTCCGTTTTGGAAATCCTATTCTTATCCAAGATGCTGAATACCTGGACCCAATTCTTAACCACGTCCTCAACAAAGAGTATCAAAAGACTGGTGGGCGTGTCCTCATCCAGCTTGGAAAGCAAGAAATCGATTTCTCGCCCGCATTCAAGATCTATCTTTCCACCAGAGATCCATCTGCAACATTCGCACCGGATATTTGCAGTCGCACAACATTTGTCAATTTCACAGTCACACAGAGTAGTTTGCAAACACAGTCGCTCAATGATGTCCTCAAATCTGAACGACCTGATGTGGACGAGAGACGCTCTAATCTTATCAAGCTACAAGGCGAATTCAAGGTTCATCTTAGGCAGCTCGAGAAGCGTTTGCTGCAAGCCTTGAACGAATCACGTGGCAATATTCTTGATGATGACAACGTTATTGAAACTCTTGAGACCTTGAAGAAGGAAGCTGCAGAAATTTCCGTCAAGATGGGTAACACTGAAGGTGTAATGGCTGAGGTTGATGAGATTACACTCCAGTACAACATCATCGCACGCTCTTGCAGTGCCATTTTCGCCGTTCTTGAACAATTACACTACCTCAACCATTTCTATCAATTCTCTCTACAGTACTTCCTCGACATTTTCCACTCTGTGCTAAAGGGTAATAAACGACTAGAATCAGAGACGAACCACGATAGACGTCGGGATATTATCGTTGAAGACTTGTTTGTCACCGCCTACCAGCGTACATCCCTGGGACTACTCCAGAAAGACAAGATTACCTTAGCAATGCTTCTCGCCCAAGCAGCTCCATACAAGATGGACAAGAGTCTTATTGACGTCATTCTAGACGAGACTGTGGTTGGCACTGATTTGTCAACAGATGGTGACATGAAGGATGAAGTCATGGGCAATGCAATCAAACTTCCTGCTTTCAAGAGTAAACTTGAGGGTGTGTCTTCTGAAGCTTGGGATCGTTTCTTATCCGAGGAACTGGCAGAAAACTTCGTTCCTCAAGTCTGGGATGATAATGTTGAAAAGAGAGATCGAGAGCTTATATCCTTATTGCTTATCAAGCTTTTCCGGCTTGATCGATTTGTTCCTGCCGCTGAGCGATTCGTTACTGCAGTATTTGGCACTGGCCTTCTTGACATCACTGAGGACCTTAAGCAAATTGTCGAGCAAGTCTCTGCAAGCCGTCCAATTGCACTTTGCTCAAGCCCTGGGTTTGATGCAAGTTACAAAGTCGAGAACCTCGTGGAGCAATCACGAGCCGCGTGTACCAACATTGCTATGGGTTCTAATGAAGGGTTAGCAACCGCTGATAAGGCTATCAGTAATGCAGCTGCCAATGGATCATGGGTCCTTGTCAAGAACGTTCACTTGGCACCAACCTGGCTACAGAGTCTGGAGAAACGAATGGATTCACTCAAACCCCATGCAAACTTTAGATTGTTCTTGTCAATGGAATCCAGTCCTAAGATTCCTGTCAATTTGCTGCGAGCATCCAGAGTGTTGATGTACGAGCAACCAGCGGGTGTCAGAGCCAACATGAAGGATTCCATGGCTTCGCTTTCTACCAGAGGTACAAAGACTCCTGTAGAGAGGACAAGATTGTATCTTCTCTTGTCTTTCTTGCACGCTGTCGTTCAAGAGCGTTTGAGATATGCTCCTAGTCTTGGATGGAAAGGGTTCTGGGAGTTCAACGATAGTGATGTAAGTCTACCATACCAAATTTCCCTCAGCTATACTAACCTCTTATAGTATGAATGTTCTGCGTATATCATCGATACCTGGGTGGAAACAGTAGCTGCAGGACGATCTAATGTGGCCCCACAAAACCTCCCTTGGGATATGCTTCGCACACTCATCGTGGAGACATACGGTGGTAAAATTGACGACGAAGGAGATTTCGCACGTCTCACACAACTTGTCCACTCTTTCATGACTCCAGCCGCCTATGACATCGGTCATAAATTGGTCGAAGGTGTTGCAGGTGATGAATCCGAGACTGGAAACTTGGTCGTACCAAGCGGAACTACAATGAAAGATTTCACAGAATGGGTTAAGAAATTACCCGAGCGTGAACCCCCTACTTATTTGGGTCTACCGGCTAATGCGGAGAAATTGTTGTTGGTGGGACAGGGTCGTAGCATGATTCAGAACCTGGGTAAAATTACTGAGATGTTGGATGAGGGTGAACAGATCATGGCGGAAGCCGCTTGATAGATATCGAGGTTAATGTGATGGATGAGAGAATGGAAGATGTTAGATTTCATTTGTCAAAGGATGGTTAATAAGAAGATACATTGAAGGGCTCTGAATAAATTTTCATTTGTAAATTGTAGATTTTAGCGCAGATTCTGATATTTTATGGGTTTCTATTGCATAGCACAACATAGCCTGCAGGGTGAAAGATTAAAGGGATGTGTTGGTAATAAAGTGTTTTTTTTAGTAATACACTTCATGCTATACTCTGATGGTAGATACATCCGCATACTCGCTCTCTTGATTATTAGTATTAAAGCATTTGTAAATCGAGAATTGAAGAATTATAAATACAGATGTGAATATGAATATAGATATAAATAAAAATATGAATATTGATTTACTTTGAGCGAATGAGTATCGAGCATTGAGCATCTGTATAGGTAGTAGATGGATGTATTTATGCTTGGGATTTTCTTCGCGTTTTGAAATTGGTATTTGGTATTTGGTATTTGAAATTCTGATCTAGTATTTAAGATCTAAGATCCAAAGCGGATACGGAAAACATGTACAGGATAGAATAGAATAGAATGTTCTTAAGTTCCATCTTCATCTGCATCTTGATCTTCATCTTCATCTTCTTCATCGTATATATAGGAAAGAGTATCGAAACCTGCTCGATCTATCCTACCCTATCCTATCCTATCTTATCTTATTCTTTCTTTCTTTCTTTCTTTCAAATTGCATCGTCATGTATCAGTAGACTTGAACTTGAACTGAAACCCAGGCCTAATGCAAATGTAAATGCAGATGCAATGAGAAATTTCCTCAAGATTGCACAGCAAAGTCGTCGTAGAATATCATTCCCCCTTCCCGCCTCTCTCTCGCCCCCGAATCACCCATTTCATGTCATGCTCCACTACGAAGTTCTCCCAGTTTGTACAAGCCCAGTCCATCATATATTTCTCATCTCGCCTTCTCGCCTTCTCAACCACTCTTTCCTCTCCTCCCCAAAAACTCATCCACAAACTCCAAAGTCCCCCTGACACCCCACCCCACAATAACTCTCGCTCCCTCCACAATACCCCACCTGACTACAACACTCTCCAAACACACTCCCCTTACACGTCTGTCCATTCCCATCACCACACTTCCCATCCCCGCTCACTCTCAAACTCCCCGCACTCACCACCGTCGAACCCGCCGCATATACACCCTCTGTCTGTTCCGCCGCCGGCGCAATCGTCGCCGTTGCCACCACCCCCTCCGTCTTAGCAAGCACAGGCGGCCCTGTAAAATCTCCCCCCTCACACCCTTTCTGAATCTCCGCACAATGCGCTTCCCACGCCCTACACCCCTTATCCCCCGTCGGCGGCGCACAATCATAGCAAACCGTCGTCTGATTCCAGCAATCCTCGCTTGCGTCCCAGCAGCCTGCTTCGGTGGTATACGCAGCGACTTCGACGCCCCACCAATTCGCATTCGTGAGGGCCGCATCTTGCGGTAGAAGCCCTTCATTCTGCGTCGCAGTGAAGGTTGAGAATTTGGCGGCCTTGCTACCGGTGGTGTTGGAAGTGCTGGAGATGCCGGGCTGGTAGGGAGCGGGACCTGCCATGGTGTAGGGTGTAGGTGGGGGATTCCAGATGTTGTAGAGGACGGATGGGGAGTGGATGTTGACGTAGCCGGGGATACTGACTGTATCTTTCGGAACGGCGGTTTCGGAGGAGTCGAGATAGATCTGTGCACAGCCGGTGTAGAATTGAGGGTTTGGAGGGGTCTTGTCAGCTTGATGGAGGGCGAGAAGTTCGGGCCGAGCGAGGTAATATCCACCTGCTAGATCGCTGGGGACGTTGACGGAGAGGTAGCCACTGTTTTGGATAAGCTTCTCGGTGCACCATTTCTGTGTGCTGTTGTCGTAGCCTTCGTCCCAGATTTTGAACCAACCTATAGACAAGTTAATTTTACCAAGAAACATATTAACAAAAAGACACGCAGTTATGCAACCCTAGGCTTGCCGCTTCCAGAAATCCAAGAACAAGAAGAGAAAAAAGCAAAACACCTACCAGATCCGACGGCCGTATCATTAATAGCCGAAGCCACACGCTTCATATACACCGCACAAGGACCCTTATGATTCGGATCGATGGCGCCCTCCTGGGAACCATCCGCATACTCTCGAAACAAGAAGCTCAATTTCGCCGTCTGGTTGACCGCGCAGACGCGCTCGACTCCTCGAGTCCCATTAAATCCTATTCTCATCATCAGCATCCTTCAATAACTTTCAACATGGAAGATCTCAACAGAAGAAAACCCACCACATGCCATGGAATCACTATCCAAATCGTTGATGGGGAATGTAGCCGTGCTAGGATCCGAGGGCATGCGCACACATGTTCCATCGCCCTGCGATACATCGTTGACAAAAAGTGTCGTGAAGACTGTGTGCGCAGCTACCAGCTGAGAAGAGTAACATGCCACCAGAGCGAGTGTGAAAAGAGGTAGGCTCATTTTTCCTAGAAAGATCAACTTCAGGAGAAGACGTGTAAACAGTTTTGAATTTTGTACCGATGTTTTCGGGTGGTATGTGAGAAGAAATAAGACAAACAACTGCAAAGCAGAGGATTCTTTTCTAAAGAACCGAAGGAGTGTGGTGCTGTGAATGAAAAGAAAATAGAATCGTGATGATTCGAAAAGTACTCGTTAATAAAAAAAAGAAGAATTCGGCGTGCTATTGTACAGAAACAATAGTCGTTTATATTGTGATTGTTTCCATATGACGAACCTTTCGTTTATGGATTCGAATCTCCTATTCACTTAAACGGTTTAACCATTCATTCACCATAAGTAGCTTATTAGTGATTAAGAAACCGTACTTTGTGATACAAGTATGTAAGAATTTACTTTTGATTTATTCTTGTGTTTCGATTCAGAGACAGACCACACTACTGGCATGCTAAAAAGGAAATGTATCAATCCTATCATCTACACAATGCACATCAATCCTATAACCTACAGAACGACCCATGGAACCATTTGGACATGAAGTAGTAGGGTCAAAGGCGCAGCTGGAGGGGTATTTATTACATGTATGACAACATCATTCATTGGTTCTCCGTTTTCCTCGACAAATTGAGCAGGGCGGTAAAACATTTTCGTTTGGTTTCAGAAAACGGCCCCTTTCCTTGGCCTGAGAAACAAACGCCAATTACCCATATAACACTTACCTAACTGCCCAAGTACCCAAAAGTTACACCTGCATTTTTACAGCCGCAATAAATTATCATGCACCTTTTGCATGTCCACCAGGGGTCTCTTTTGCCCTATCGCTCACAACTCATTGCAAGTTGCATCAAAAGGAACCATAATACGGGAATGATCCTCTAACACAAGCACGACATAACTTTCAATGCCTGCGAATAAATGTCCGATGCAAACAATCCCTTGGATTGCCATCAAAATCGTACCCCGAAACACTTTGATAATTTGAGGAGAAGAGATTCATTTAAATTCATGCACGGCAATCCACCGGCGGAGGTCAAGGTATACACAAAAACTTCGTCCCTTTGAGCCCCTTCGTATTAGGCCAGTTCATCGACATGTTTTTTTTCCCAACATCCTTTTTACTTGATATCTTTTTTCTTTGCCCGCTATGCTCGATTTAATACATTTATGGTACACCCTCCATCAACTCGTCGTATCGTGAAAGCATTTATTCGTTAATTTTTGCAAGGATACTGTAGCTAATGTCAGTAACGTATTCCAAGGGCAGGATAATGCGCAAAGGACATTGTACTTACTCATGGTCTCTGAACAAAGAGTACTCCTCTTCTCCAACCTTAACTGGCGATCCTCCGTACTACTCCTAGTCAGCGCAGCTCAATCATCCATATGTTCCACAACTTCCGAAACCCTCGTTCTTGATCCATGCTGCAGCTATCCACCTCATCTGCAAGAATGATCCCAAGCAAACAAACACCTTTGGAACCCTCCGCCTCATCTACCACACACCCATCAAGCTTACCTGAGGAATCAAAACTTTGTCACCAGCCTGCACGCTACAGCTAACTCTCTTTCCATCCTTGTCCAAACCTCCGGGACCAACAGCCAAAACTCTAGCCTCGTTGAGCTCCTTGACACTTGATTCTGGGAGGAAGATACCGCTGGCGGTTTTGGTCTCAGCCTTAATTCTCTGGACCAAGACACGGTCAAGGAGAGGAGCGAGGGACTTGATGGACTTAAGGGCGGTAGACTGCAATATCAATGATCATTAGCAAATATAATACAGAGGAAAAGCTAAAATACTCTGTAGGCTTTTATAAGAATTGAAACCGCCCCGAACTATGAAGTCTTCAAGGCGCAAGTAAATTGAACAGCTCACTCACCATTTTGAGGGTATTTAAAGTTTGAGTTGAAAGTAATTGGCAGAAAGTTGTTTGGAGTAATATCAAAGAATTGAAGCTCGGAGGACTGGGTGTGGAGAAAAATAATTTGTACCTCTCGGGTTTCTCGAATCTTCTTTAACCGAACATCGGCCATTGATCAAGACACCCACCTGGTCACATGATAGCACACATTCCTCTATTCATTTCTCCTTACACAGCAGTGAACCTGTTATAGAAATTTGCTCAAATCATTAAATGATAATACTTGAGGGATGAAGATTCAAGAATAGTTTGAGGCTTCTAAATCTTCAAAATTCGTTAAATTGTCGAATCTTGGCTGACATGCTATGCTCGAAAACCCCGCATACTTTGGATCAACGAGCAAGAAGAGAGACAAACATGAATGGAGGCCGTGGAGGGAACAGAAGCGGTAGGAGGCGTGCTAATTGTAATAAAAAAATAAGAATAAGGATACGCCAGAGAGATGGGAGTGGATGACATTGTCGAATTGTCACTCGAGCAGCCGCATTCTATCAGTGATTCACGTTTGAACTGTTCAAATAAGCAAAGAACAAGGAGACTACAATCGTATTTCAAGAATTATATATATATAGCTATGCTTTAATTAAAAACAGTCGTTAATATCTCAAGGACTCAACAACATTCCTATCTAAAACGACCTCGAGGTATGTATCTAGTAACGATTCCAAAATAATATAAAACCTCCAACACTCCTATGGATATACAATCTACCGCAATTCCTCTACTATCTAAAAATGAGCCTTATGCACTGCACTGTGAAGTAGTGCCATCAATATGAACCAATCAACCTAGGTAAACCATCCCACCCAAAACGCCCCCTAATCCCAACCCTGACTATGCAAATGAAGAATCATCCAAGGCTACGTAACATTCGTTATTTTGAGGAAGGAGGTGGTGTTGGTGGCTCAAGAGTATGTGTATGGCCTGGAGCCGATATGGGTTTGCCATCTGAGTCTTGACGGCATATCACTGTATCTCTTACCCAGGGATTATCTAGTATCTGTGCCATTGTAGCTCTCTTCTTTGGATCCAGCTTCAACATCAATCCGACAATTTCTCTACTCTCTCTGGGTAGGAGACGGAGTAATCTATCTGGCCCTTTAATCACTTCTGGCTTTGGTGGCTCAGAAGGCTTCCTTGATTCAATGGAATTAATCAAGGTGAGCATGTCAACATCAGAACCGGAGCCGTTAGGACCGTTTTTCGAATTGGGAGATTTGGTATCCGACTCCTTTGTGGCTGGTGTGGTTGTTCCATTGGTATGTTCTGGTTTTGGTGATGGTGGAGAGGCAAATAACTTGAAAGAATTATCCGTCATTCTAGGCATTTTCCATGGGAATCGGCGCAAAGACATGCAGCAGAAGATGATCGCAAGGGACCAGATATCAGCTGGCTGTGGGTCATATCTCTTCTCGTCATACACCTCTGGAGCGAGGTAAGGATCGGAGCCAACAATACCTACAAGAATATTAGCATGGTTTTTTTAGAAAGTTTAAAGTAACGTACCACTGGATAGCGTGATGCCTCCTTCAAAGGGATACAAGAACACGCTAGCACTACCAAAGTCGATAATTTTCATAATACCATATTGGTTGACCACAACATTATCAAGCTTTAGATCTCGATGAGCTAGGCCCATACTATGCAAGTATGTGACACCACTCAAAATCTGAAGAAATGAGCAGGTAACCTCTTCTTTCGACATTTTACCAGTCATTACAACGGCAAATAGATCGTAAGGTGCATATTCCATGACCTCGTACCATTTTCCTTTCTCTTGCACAATATCCAAAGTTTCGATAATATTACCATGATGTAGAGTTGATCCTATACAAAATTCGGCAGTTACTTTCTTCGTGTATTCCTTCTCTGATTCGTAAGAATGCCTGGCGCGAAACTCCTTTACGGCGAATGTTTTACCATCACTGCTTCGCTTCATCAGACGTACGGAGCCTCCAGCTCCAGCTCCAAGAACCTTTCCAAACTTGCCATATTTCGAAGTTAGCCCGTGGTCATCACCAAATGGAAGCTGCTGTCCTTTGCTAGATGGTGATGCTTTATTTATTGAGCTACCAGATTTAGTAGATGGCGTTGGAGAGCCAGCACGCTTGGCTTTATGTTGACCAATTTTCAAGAATCGCTTGAGCTCTGACATGGAACCGTGAGCTTTGTGTATTGTTGATGCACTATCATCGTGGACACCTGATAAATGGTTTTTATGTCCGAACAATCCAGTATGTCGTTTCTCGACACCTTGTGCCGTTGTCTTTCCATCTGCCGCACTTCTGGAGGATCTAGGCAAGCTAGTTGTGGATGAGCTTGGAGATTGTCGGTTTTTTGCGCCTACCGCGCCAAATCTGAACCTCGACTCGATAGCTTCGGCATTTTTGGGCTGCGGGACTCTTCTGGATGCGGCGTAAGGATCATCTATATCACCGGCTGGTGTAAAAGGTCTGCTGTAGGCCGAGGGAGTAGCAGAACGGGCGGGACTAGGTTCTCGAGATGCAGGAACGGAGGTATCGTTTGCAGTAGGGCCAATCGAAAAAGTATGATGTGGTTTTGATTGACATGAT
Organism: Botrytis hyacinthi; assembly: GCA_004786245.1. Taxonomy (NCBI): domain Eukaryota; kingdom Fungi; phylum Ascomycota; class Leotiomycetes; order Helotiales; family Sclerotiniaceae; genus Botrytis; species Botrytis hyacinthi. Next base: position 75,124 of record PQXK01000014.1, read on the forward strand.
TCATTAGAATTGCTATTAGGGCTAGTCATTATTTGTCCAGAAGATCCAGGTCGAGACGCGTCAGCATTTGTAGTTGAGGGTGAGGTTCTGGGTGGTGAAATCTGAGGCGTCATAGCCGCCGGATCCCCCTCCGCAGCCACTTTCTGGACTGGAACCCCCTTTGCTGCTTCGGTCGGAGCATCTCTCGATCGTGTTGCAGCAGGGGTTATGGGTGGAGAATGCATGGATGATGTTCGAGGACTTTGATGGGGGGAGGGTCGACTCGAAGAACTGTGTGTGTTATATCGGCTAGCCTCTCGCGAGTTCTCTTCGGTTGAGGGTATCTACAATTCAACGAGTTAGTAGGATAGTACAAGACTCCGAACAGAAACAAAGTCAAATTATGAACAATAGCAATATGCGCTATTGTGGGCCATATAATGCGTATTCCTTGCAAAGTAAATTGTGGTTCTTAATGCATAGAGTCTACTAAACCCAACCCGTGGTTCGGCCAAATTTTGACTTCGTTACAGTTTGACACTTCAAGCTGAACTATCAAACCACACCTTGGCAGAACCCGTTGAAATATAGAATGTTGCAAATAGAAATGACGTACTCTCGAAGCTGGCAGAGACACAGGCTCGAATGCAAAATGGCTCATGCGACGTTCTTGCAGATGAGTTCCTTGAAGTGTTTTCGATAGCTGATCTAAATCCACCTGCTCCTTATTTAACATGCTCTGCGTAGCCGTGCTATGATCCAGACCAGTGAAGCTTGCATCCGGTGCTATTTGCTCGTTGACCGCGGCGAATCGGACTTGTGGGGAACCTTCAGTAGAGGATTTGCCGTTCAATTTGAAAGGTGCAGAGCCTGCGTGGCCATTGTTAGCCTCATTTTCTCAATGTATGTTGACAAGATGTCGTGATTGGGTCGACAACAGCAGGAGTAAGCGCAGAGACTCACCGAGCGGGGCCGTCTGAGTAGACGATGATGATTCTTGAGGTTCAGCCATAGTGAGAGCGATGGGGGGTGTAGGATATTGGAGCAATTGCACTATGGTCGAGGATAGCCCTCCGGAGCCTTCACGAAAGTCGGGGCAGGTTGTAAGTGAGAAGGATGATTCTGAAAGGAGAATTTGGAGGTTTGATGGTGGGGCTTTCGGAGCGTTTCTCTTGAGTCAAAAGCGGATACAATACTGTAAGAGAGCAAACTAAACGGAAGAAGAAGCCGAGATGATAAGTTTTGCACCAATCGATGAATGATCAAGCATCAGATTGAATATTCAGCAAAGAGAAAGATAGAAAATGCAAATGAAGTGTAAGTAATTAGTCGTACAAAGCATGTACTGTATTGTATGTATTTTTGACCGTTTATTTTAATGAAGTCTTTGAAGATTCGAGTAAAGAATCTTCTCCAACTGATTCGATGAGATCATGTACAACCAAGAAATTTATGTACCAGGAACAAACAGTATGGACAAATTGGTCAAGAACTGGTAGCGGAGGTAGTAGGAACACCAAGCCCGGATCTTTGAGGATTTTCAATGGGTGGTGGGTAGTAGACTGGAGTAGCCAAAAGTCAAAGTCGAAGTCAAAGTTTTTAGTGGAGGAAGGATTTTGAATGTTAGGTGGTGGGTGGAACAAGAGTAATAATGATGACGGGGTACCGGTTAATAATTGAACCTTGAATGCGAAAAAAGACGAAGAGACCCTAGATCATAAGCAATATCTAAACTGGAATTGGCAAGGTAATACTCGATGCTTGATGAAGTAGGAAAGGTCAGATATGATAAATAAGAGGTACGACCGTACGACCGTACGAGGAGAGAAGCGAAGATGTGCGTGTACCGGGTAATAATCTGTACTGGAGAATATAAAGTGTGATAGGTCGGACTTGCATCGGCTTTAATAACAACAAGAAGATGGATGACTGTACGAAGTAGTGTGACGATAGGCATGTGCTAGGTATAACTCCGATGCCTTCTTTATTTCCTTCGAATGCATGTGTATGATGCTGATGTACCTATGGTGTCTGGTGTCTGGTGTCTGGTGGTATATATGATGTACTAGGTGAACCGGATAATAATTGACATAGAATTGATCGAGATGCTATGTACAGCGTACCCAAATATTACCAACAGGCGTCTATGGAGCAATAATGTAAGAGGGTGGGTTGGATGAGATGGAGAGAAATTGGACAGCTGATTTCAGAAGCATCCATCAAAAAGGATATTACTCTAGTACCGCCCGGTGGTTTGTAAATTGCAATGAAGAAATGAGAAAACGAGAAAACGAGAAAACGAGAAAACTTCAATGGATACCTCCTACCAGCCGGTCTACCTAGGTACTCCCAGGGTTGAAGATAATTTCCATTGACTCTCGTTCATTTGGATTACGCATAGCTTACTAATAATCCCACAAACAACTTGGAAGTCTTTGCTTCTTTTCTACATGCGGTCAGGCTGGGCAGTCGGCGCGTGAAAAAGAAAAAGGAAAAGTTTTTACGAGGTACGAGGTATGAGGTATGAGGTACGAGGTATGAGGTCTACCTTGAATCTCTAATTCCTAAACACATGTGATGCAAGAAAGAAAATCGAGTTTTTTGTCTACGTGCGCAGATAGATAGACACTCTTGTGCTCAGCAAATCACATAAGCTGAGATTATCTACAGAGTAGGTCTCGACCACGATCATTCCGTTTTAAGCCAGGCATTATGGAGAGGTGGATCGAAATTTTAACACAGGCAGGATAAAAATAAATAGATGGAGAAAATTTAAAGCCCAACCTAGAACTGCGCCTTTACTTCGCACAGAGGCACGTATGGTAGACTGTACGAAGTAGTCATTCTATAGATGTGGCTGACTGGTGATTCGACATTATTGAATCCGCCTTGTAAATCTGGATGAGAAAGGGAGACAACCTATCAATAAGTACTGACTGGCATGCCATCTTGACTTCTGAGACTCATTACAGCAAGCTCATTACAACAAATAAGGCATATGTCTCTATGTAATTGGAACCAGCAACTCTCCTACGATGGAGAAATTGGTTCCGTCTCGAGTCGCTCAAATCAGAAGACTCAAATTAATACCAGGCATCTCTAATTGCTTCATTCGCCAAAGTCTTTATCTTGCACTTGCACGGCATCTCAGCAGGCACAAGATTATGCATGTCGAGCCTACTCTGTACAGAGGCGCCTGCTTGCTTGTACAACATTAGCATCGTATTTTGTCCCGGCACATCCGATACTGAGCATCGTTTATGAGTGGATCGTTGTACATTCTTGGGGGGCGATTTGGTTTGTAGATCTTCCTGCTTTATTGACACTTAAGGCTGCATTGGTCGTAGATAGCTGGGCTCGCTGGGATACGATTCTTCTAGCTTTCTTCTAGAACTCCACTGTCAAAGCCAAGCCTAAGTGATACCGAGTGTTACCGAGGACAACCCCTGGAGCCCCGATTTCGCTGCTGGGGTTGCGCAAAGCGTTCCAGAAGGATTGGAGGAGATAGTTACACGTGATCCAATTAGCTCGAGGCAGTCCGGAGTTCGTCTCGGATTTCCAATGGGAGACATTCCATTCCGTGAAGAGACATCTTAGGAAGCATGACCTACGAGCCTACCTACTTAATATGTATTTACTCTCGCTGAGCGCCCAATAATCAAGTATTTGGAAGCGCAGCTTTAATTCAGAGCAAAGTGAAACAAATCTGCCAAGTGTGCATGGTTTTGGAAAAGTTTGTATTGATACATGAGTCCATTTCTGAGTATTCTATTGGACAAGCACCCACAAACGCGGAACTATCAGTCCTCTTAACGAAATATTCATGTCCATAATGTCCTAGTCGAAACATTCTCGAGGTTAAACCGTCATGAAAATCGTCTATTTTACACCATGTAATCTCAGGTTTCCCTCTGAGAGTAGTGTACATATGAATCCCAACGCCGCCGCAATGATATCACACGTGTGTATTTGACTCAGCTTTTTCGAACGAGCCTGATCGAGAACCCCTCGCCCCCTTCATGCGACAACCTTAACCCCAATGGTTTTCGCCTGCGCAATCACTGATTTGCAAAGCCCCTCCAAAGATAACCCCGATAGGCGCAATTCCGATTGTTTTATTTTGGCAATCTCGTAGATGTGCTTCAGACTGACAGTACCCACAACCGTTGTCGAATCTGGTGCTCCCTTTAGCTTTCCCTTTTTCGCCTCAACACCCGCAGCACTGAGAAGTAGCCACGATGTTGACGGTGTGCGTAGTTCGAAATGGAATGATCGATCTGGTCGTACTGTGACTCTCGCGGGAATTGGGGTTCCTGGATTCATATGGGCAGTTCTCGCATTAAATTCCTAGCGAAACTATTAGACTGAATGACCAATTGAGAATGATATGAATTGTATTTATGATACAAATGAAGTTGAAAATGCAATAAGATTCAGGAACTACGCAAGTTGGGGATGTGCGTACCTTGCAAAAGTCCATTGACTTTACACCTTTACTTCCCAATGCAGGACCAACTGGAGGACTAGGACTGGCTTGTCCTGCTCCTACTATGAGTTTCACTATCACATCTGAAGCTGCGCGTGCTTTCGACATCGTTATTAAGGTGCTGGCTGAGGAAGATGTCCTGGCAATGAAGCTTTCTTGAGGTCAATTTGATAAATTAAAATTTTAGGCTGCGTCTGTCGCCTTGTCGATAAGGTTCTGAAAATGACATGGGTTTTTTGGTCAAGGATCCATTCAGCCTTTCAAGGTTACCCCAAATTTTAGATAATCCACATGCCGAAACTCATTTGATTTCTGTAAAATGATGCGACACAATGCCTTTTACAATAATACGTCATTTGTATACAATTTGATATTCTTCGCAAACGACAGCAAGATTAATCCCTTCTAAATCTATGAAAGGGGCGTGCACGTGATTAAATATGGATGATGTATGCATTCGGCAGGAACAAGATGATGAGGGGTCATCTTGGTACTTGAAGGACGGTTGTCCCTCTCTCACAGACAAACATCACAATAAATCATTTCACTTCCCAAAGATACAATAACACCAATATTCAAGATGATGAACTGGGCTAAAAAGACAATGGCCAATGTTGCCGGCACAGCAGAACCAATCTATGGACCGTCAGCAATTATACCAGTCGGCAAGCAAGCAGAAACCACGCCATACACTGAACTTTCGAGAGAGGATATGAAATGGGTTGCTATGGACTCAACGAGCGTAGAGACTCAGACTTTCTATTTCATGGCTGATAGTGGACATATTGCTATGGCGCAAATTATACACAGTAATGTTATGTATGATTTACACTTCTCTCCCTGTAAGAACGAGATACTAATACTATGGGAAGTGGCGTGCGAACGGCAACTCAGTTCAACTGCAAAATCTCCTATCCTAAAGGTAGCTCAAAGCCTAATCTATGGAGTTCCGATCAACTCAGCAACGTCGAATTCAGCGATGACAAAACGTGCTTCTACGCAGACGATGTTGCCATTGATCTTTCTGAGGATGGCACAGAATATACTATCAAATCCATGACAAATGAAGCATCTATCGTCAACCTTACAGTGACTCGAGTTGCTCCGGGTTTCCATGTCGGTAAAGATGGCAAATCATATTATGGCACAGATCCAAAGGCTCCTTGGGGTTCGATGAGACATGCATTTTGGCCACGAACTATCACCAAAGGATCCATTACAACCAAAGACGGGTCAATAGACTTCAAGGGCAAGGCATTGTTCATACATGCGCTCCAGGGAATGAAACCACATCACGCTGCCGCAAAGTGGAATTTTGTTAACTATCAAGGTCCACAATTTTCAGCCATAATGATGGAATACACAACACCTCCAGCATACGGCTCTACTGTCGTCAGTGTTGGTGGCATAGTCAAGGATGGTGAAATAATCTGTGCTGGAGCTGGAAATACCGCAAAACACACCCGGATCAAGAATGATGAGGATGCTGGCTGGCCGGAACCAGAGGCTGTCAAATTTGATTGGCAAGGAAAGACAAAGGACGGAAAATCCGTTTCTGGTTTAATCGAAACAGACCTCGAGGAAAGACTCGACAGAGTTGATGTCATGGCTGAAGTCCCTGGGTTTGTCAAGAAAATCGTGGGCAATGTTGCTGGAACAAGGCCATATATCTACCAGGTTTGTCATACATACTTCCTACGAAATTCCGCAATACTAATACTACATGTAGTACTCCCCGCGTAACAAGCCAACAACGTTGACACTAAAGATTGGAGATGAAGAGATTACAGAGGAGGGAGTTTTATACACCGAAGCAACTTTTATTTCCGAATGATACCTTAGGACTTGAGTTTATAGCATTGATGTTTTTACTTGTCAAATTTTTTGGTTTTCGGGCGTCAGCGAAACAAGAGACATCATGGGTGCGTTGGAGAATGAGTACATACATTTTAGGGCTTGGAGATACCTTATGGGATAATGGAGTCTCTTTAGGAGGCTTGGATATTAACAGAAGTTCTTTTTCAGAATATTAAAATTGCTCAGTACATATCTAGTATTGAAAGTGAGACCTGGGTGAGAGGAAAAAGCAGAAAAACGCGCTAGTATCAAGTCCCGTGACTTCGTTTCCCCCCCCGCTTCCCAGCCGCGTTCAACTTTCGTTTGTTCAATCCCTTTCAACTTTCAAACAATTGTCACAACTCCATTGGATCTATGATCGAGTAATAATATTGCGATAAACCGCTACCTTCTCTAAAGCCGTATATCAGCTCCTTGTAATAAAATGGCACCACAAAACTTATCCTCACCATACTCTCGAAAAGGTCATCATTCAATGGCCGGAAAGACTGTTATGTCAAGCCTTGGCGGAGGCAAGGGCAAGACCGGGCCAGGTGGTAGGGGGATTGGAGGTGGTCCTCGTTCAAGAAGACATCGGTGAGTTTTCTGGATCAATCTGTATGATTTTACCATGCTTTGTAGATTCTTGAGGTTAATTCATTTATCACTGTCCTCAAGGATTGTACAATTCACAAGTTCAATGGACAATTTGCTAACATCTTTCTGATTTTAGAAAGGTTTTAAAAGATAACATTAACGGTATTACCAAAGGTGATATTCGGTTAGTACTTCCGTGATAAGGCTGAAGATGCGAACTAACCACAATTCACAGACGTCTAGCACGCAGAGGTGGTGTCAAACGTATCTCGTCGTTGATCTATGGCGATGTCCGTGAGGCGATCAAATCACGTTTGAATGAGGTCTGTACCCTCACTACAATACCGAGATCGTCGATTTTAATACCTTACAGATTTTGAAGGATTGCGTCGCAATAGTTGAACACTCGAAGAGAAAGACGGTCACTGTCAACGATGTGAGTTTCTTGTGCTACAGTTGCTGGTTGAGACTCAAAGCTGATAATGACTTGTTAGGTCATTTGGGCATTGCGTCGACAAGGAAGACCTCTTTATGGTTTTGACAACATCGACAAGTGAACAGTTGCACGCTGTTGATGTGCATTTCGACTATTTTGCGAGGATACCCGTTGCGTGCGTATTTGTAAGACTATCTATGGACATGGAAATCTTGGCGCGCAACACTTTTCTTTTTTAAGCTACGATTTTGTTTTCTTTTTACAAGATATTGAGGATATATCAAGCGGCAGAAGTATGTTTGCAACGAAATTCTGATGATCATGTGGTATTGTGAGGATAATAATCAAATAGAGGCTATTGGATCATCAGAAGGCTCTACAAAAGTGAGTTCGGCTTATACCGGTCCTCTTCTATCTGTCCAGCAAAGATTACCTGCCTGCGTTTACTTTTCTTCTGTGCCCAAGTGAGCATAACTCAATGTCAAACCCTTTTGAAGGTTATGCGTTGCAATATCCTACACCATCGTCGTACTCCTCTCCATTCCTCTGCCACCACCTCTAGCAACGCTTGAATCGGTCCTCTCTACACCCACATCACTTTGCATTCTCAGCACCTCACTTCTCCCATTGTTTTTCCCATTTTGACTCTTTCTTCCTGTAAATCCTCTTCCTTTCTTCTCCAACTTTTCAACCCTCTCAGCCTCCCTCTTCTCCCACAATTCATCTATGCGTCTCGAGCTGGCACCCCCATACCAAACTCTCTCACTATAAATACCCATTTTCGGTCCGCCTGGATACTGTCCCTTTTGAACTTTACTCTTTCGAGAGAAATAGGTGCAGGTTATATAGAAACCGTGGATGTGGCCGGGGATGACGCCTAGGAGGAAAAGAATAGTGTTGAGGAGACAGTCGGCACCTACGCCTGCGATCTGGAGTAGATGTTAGTCTAGGTGAGTAAAATTGAGGTTTCGGAAGGGGAATAAGAGACTCACAGCCATAACTGTCACGGGCGGACCTTTGATTCGATTAGTTTTCTAATTGTATAGGTAACTCGATGATGGAAGATCGTAGAAATTGAACTTACAGAAAATATTAATCAATAACATCACTAATCTCTCTCGAATCATCTTGACTTGGAATCTCAAAGACAATGTAAATATGCTTCGCTGCTCTGTCTAAATACACAAATCCACACCAAAGTTCGCAAAAGCTGTCAAAAATTGAATGAAATACACAAATTTCTAATCGCAAATATCACCTTAGGCTTAATCTTGAAGACTTTTGGAAATGGAAGACAAAAAATTCAAGCATCTTATCAGGCTCGCATTATCTATTCATTAATTCTAGGAACTGAATGTGTTGGATCCTGTTCTTTCGAATGAAGAGAGCAGGGGTAAGAGCTTGGTTTTGGGCGATGACGATGACGATGAGCTGCATGTGAGAGTGTGAGGTTAAATGTCAATACTCCTGAGAAAGGGCAGATGGGAGAAAGTAAAAGGGGACATGAGTTGATGTTATCCATGCTTTTATTAGATGAGTCTACAACAATGCAATATCGATGTTTAGTTCGCAATGGTATATCACATTAGCTAGTAAAGCTACCTAGGTACCTATGCTAAAAGCGCTAGCATATGGAGTCATTAGGTTGTGCAGCCCCAAACCGGGTAAGAGCATGCTAGCACTTACCCAGCTAGCAATAAAGATCTAGAACAAACAACCACATTATTGACAGAAATAGGTGAGAGGGAGCAATCAATTTACACATGAGAGCCACTTCACTCAAACATACAAACATACAAACAAATCGATTGGACACAAAGACTACAATCACGTGCTCAGGCGTCCCAGACCCATGTAGTTACCGGAGCTCTTGAGGTTAATTGAGCCTTGCAAACGCGTCAAACGTTCCTTCGCAACAACCACATTTTGGAATTTTGGTACATGATAAATCGGTTTTGGGATTCATCATGTCGAATTTAGGAAAACGCAGCGCGTCGTCCGGTTTTGTCGATTTGACAAACTCGGATTCAGAGGATGAGGTACCCCGCGCTCAGCCCAAGCAACCCAGACTTAATTCTACACCTGGTCTGTCAAGAGCTGGTTCTGGTTCTTCAAGACCTTCACAGGCTACTGGAAACTCAAGTTCGAGTCAAGCTTTGAATGTCCGTAATCAGTGGGGCGAGGGTGATGAAGATGAGATTATTGATTTGAGTCAAGATGTCGAAGAGGGCTTTGGTTGGGTTTTGGTTGGAGCTCTTGATGGGAAGATTGTAGGCGTTAGATTTTATGACGGATATGCGACTGTTGGTGAACAAGTCATGGTAAGGAGAGAACCGGGAAATCCATATGACTCGAATGCGATTCGTATCAACAATGTGAGAGGTACACAGATTGGACACTTGCCGAGGGAGCTGGCTTCTAAGTTGGCAGGGTTTTTGGTATGTATTTCTGGAGATATTGGTGATGTGAAATGGAGACTGATGCAAAACTTAGGATGCGAGAACAATTGTTATGGAGGGAGTTCTTACTGGAGAAAAGAGAGCATATGATTGTCCTGTTTTGCTTAAGATTTATGGACCGGCGGATCCTATCGTGAGAGCTAACTGTATGTTGTATCCTCAAGCACTGATCTGCTACAAAAACTTCTAGAATAATGTTTCTGCTTACTGACTATACAACTAGTGGAGAAGCAGTTGGCCGCCAAGAGATTACCATTAAAGAGACGAGAAGTGGCGCCGCCAAAGCCGCCGAAGGCTCCAGTTCCACTCTCGCAGAGAAAGCAAATGGGTTTCAAATCTTCTCAAGCTGGTAGCTCCAGCCAAGCAGAGCCAACACCTCAACCGTTAATCGATCTTGCCCATTTTGTTGCGAACAGCGAGCGATTCAATCCGAGAGAAGTGGATAAGATGGCCGAAGAGTTGGGTTTACCTGAAGATGCACTCTCAAAGATGCCCATGGCAGAACAACCAAAAGATCTCAAGGCTACATTACTTCCATATCAGCGTCAAGGCTTAGCGTGGATGCTTGAGAAAGAGAGCCCAGTCTTACCGGATGCAAAATCAGACAAAGTTGTGCAGCTTTGGAAAGCCTCAAAAGAACACAAAGGCACCTACAAAAATATCGCAACCAACTATTGTGATAAAGCTCCGAAATTGGCCTCGGGTGGTATACTTGCAGATGATATGGGTCTTGGAAAGACTTTGCAGGTTATCTCTCTTATTCTTGAGGGTGGATCAGGTACGACTTTGATCGTTGCACCGGTCAGTGTTATGTCAAATTGGGCACAGCAAATGGAAAGACATATCAAGGAAGACAAAGCCTTGAAAGTCTTGACCTACCATGGTAGCCAAGGCAAGGTCAAGGAAATGACCCCGAGTGACTTTAAAAAGTACGATGTTGTTATCACCACTTACGGCACACTTAGCTCAGAGCTGTTCCCTCGCGGTTCAAAGCTTCCCGCGAAAGTTCCGACTACTTCTGGATTGTTTTCGTTCAACTGGCGCAGAATCGTCTTGGATGAAGGTCACATCATCCGTAATCCGAAGACAAAGAGTGCGATTGCTGCAACAAGTATCAGTGCCATTTCAAAATGGGTACTAACAGGAACACCGATTGTCAATACTATCAAGGACTTCTACTCGATGCTCAGATTTTTGGGTATTGGTGGTGGCCTCAATGAGCTTGAGGTTTTCAACGCCGTGTTTACTCGTCCATTGTAAGTGCTCACCTAAGGAGCTCAATAGAGGAACATCACATTGATTACTTCTGCTAACTTACGTTTAGGGCCTCAAGAAATCGCGAATCAGAGCTGCTTCTACAAACAACAATGAGAGCTTTGTGCTTGCGACGCAAGAAGGATATGAAGTTCGTCGATTTGAAATTGCCAGAATTGTCAGAGTTTGTCCACAAGGTCAAGTTCAGAAATGATGAATTGAAGATTTATAAAGCTTTAGTGTGAGTACCAACATCTAATCTCCCAATGCCTATACTAATGAAAAATCAGTCAACAAGCTAAAGGTATGGCTGATCAATTTCAAAAGCAGTCGGAGTCTCACAAGAAGAACAAAATCCAATACACTCACATTCTTGAAATTCTGCTTCGCATGCGTCAAGTATGCAACCACTGGAAGCTTTGCGAGAACAGAGTCAACACCCTCATGGAAATCATTGAAAATGATGACGTAGTTGTACTCAACGCCGAGACTCGTCTCGCCCTACAAATGCTTCTTCAGCTCAACATTGACAACCACGAAGAATGTTCCATCTGTCTCGAAGAACTCCATAACCCGGTCATCACAACCTGCAAACACGTGTTTGGACAAGAATGTATCGAGCGCACTATCGAACTTCAACACAAATGTCCAATGTGCCGTGCCCATCTCGAGAACAAGGAAGTTCTCGTTCACCCTGCCGTTGAGACAGCAGTAGACGAGGCAATCAATACGGATGAGCAATCTTCCAAAACCGAAGCTCTTATGCAAATCATCAAAGTCACACACAGTGACCCACTTTCAAAAGTCGTCGTTTTCTCGCAATGGACTTCATTCCTCAACATCGTTCAAAAACAACTTGAGCAAGCTGGAATCAAATTTGCTCGTATTGATGGTTCAATGACGGCTCCACAACGTGACAAGGGCATGCATTCCCTCGAAAGCGATCCCGAATGTCGAATCCTCCTCGCTAGTTTGGCCGTTTGCTCCGTAGGTCTCAATTTAGTAGCAGCAGATACGGTTATCCTAGCCGATTCCTGGTGGGCCCCGGCAATCGAAGATCAGGCGGTAGATCGCGTGCATCGGTTGGGACAGAAGCGTGAATGTAAGGTTTGGAGATTGGTAATGGAGGAAAGCATTGAGGAGAGAGTTTTGGAGATTCAGGCGGAGAAGCGAAAATTGGTCGGTAGGGCATTTCAGGAGCAAGCCAGTAAGGGTAGAGGAAAGGGGAAGGAGACGAGAATGGGGGATGTTTTGAGATTGTTGCGTTGAGTGATGAGTAGGTTGGATTTGTATATTATTGGGGTAGCTGATGGGTATTTAATGGGGTTTGGATCTGCGTGAATGGCAAATTCGTATTTCGTGGAGTTAGGGTGTGAATGACTTAGAGAGATGATTCTGTTTCGCCTCGCGACTTCTAGATGGATTCATGAACCAGTGCGGTTTGTAAAAATATACATCGGTACATAGATTAAATAAAGATTTGTATAAATGTAAAAATCCCGCACATGAATCCAGTGAGATGATGTTCTTGTATTAAAAATTCATGTGACATTAGAGTGAGAATCACACGAACATCAACTATCTAGAAAATATGCGTAGGAGAAGGAGCAGAACTGTACACTACCTATATCTGTACAAAACATCACTTTAAGCACACGAAGCATAATTGCTAATAGAAACATCGCAAGAGCTACAAGGTGGGCCAACCCATTAAAATCCAAGCACGCCGGAGCCCAGCGACGTGACGGAAAAGATGGCCCATGGGAATGAGTATTCGGAAGTTCACCAGGGAGTTCTAAGATCAGTTCCCGATGAGCTCTGATCGAAATCTATATGCCAAATTTCGACGCCTCTCGGGGAGCTTTCTTTCCTCGATATTGCACGTTGCCATATTGAGCGTGTTTGATTTGGATTTCTGGCGTTCGGTCCATAGTCTTTTCGATATATAGAATTCAAGTGATTTCCCGTATCCTACCTAGTTCTCCTCTAGAATTGAAGAATGAAATTGGGGTGTAGAACGAAGACCAGCGAGTAGATCTAATGATTATACCACAATATCATATTAATTCGTGTCCAAATCCAAGATTAACGCCAAACGTTCTACCACCCATATAGTATCGAGCTATATATGCCAAAAACACATCTATACAAGTAATGTACTTTCCAATCAATGGATTAATAAATCCTCTTCCTCGTCACTCTTCCCCTCATCATCCAATCCCAAATCCAAAACATCATCATCTCTTTTAGAATGTTCGTCATCAGAACCCTCCACAATACCCCCGCCCAATTCTAATTCTTCCCCTAATAGTCCTTCCCTTTCTTCTCCTTCGCTTCCGCTTCTCCTTCTACCTTCTCCATTTTCCATATCATTTCCAATATTCCCCTTCTCTTCCTCTTCTCTTCTCCCGATAATCACATTCCCTGCAACTAGCAACGCCGCGCCTAAGAACCATAATGGTGGTAAACTTTCCGAGAATATTATAAAGCCGAGAACGGCCGTAATCATGAAATTGGACGATGTGTTTATGATGGAAACTTGAACGGTCGAGGTACCGCGAGCGAGGGCTTTGGTAAAGAGGGCCCACATTATACCATTGAAAACCAGGTTGAGGAGGAAAAATATCTATTGCAGTTATAGGTTAGCAATGTGTACAGTTAAGAGGTCTTGTGGCTGTGTTGGTGTTCCGTTTCTAATGAAGGGTAACGCCCAGAAACAACATCGGCCATTGAATGAAAAAGGGAAACTCACTCCTCGCACACCATATTCAACAACCTTTTCACCCTCTCCCAATCCCAGAAATCCTGCAACGTGCTCTGCGAATGAAGTCGTTAATTGCGTTGTCGTTCTGCGTTCAATAAAGTGTCAGCGCATTGAATTCTAGCGATGGCATGACATATCCATTCATTCCGTATAGTTTTGAAAGAAACCATTCCGATGCATCCGCGCATATTCAACCTCTCCCCTTCTATACTTCTCCCTCCATTGAATCACTAAGCCCGCAACGGATTTGAAGCAATCTATAAAGAAATCTCAAGACAACCTACAATTTCGCAAAAACTCCATTGAAAGCCGCACAAGCACCACTAGCCACCGCCAATAAAATCCACTGCGATTTCCGACTAATATTCTCCATTGTGTTTTCTTGCTCTTCTTCTTCTTCTTCGTCTTCTTCTTCTTCTTCTTCGTCTTCTTCTTCCAATTCTAATTCTGGCTCATTCCCTTCACGATGTGAAGCAGACGTTGATTCCGAAATTGTAGTTGCATTATAAGACCCGTCGTCATTCAGAATCCTATTCTTAGTCTGAAGCTTATATACCCCTGTTCCTGTTGTGCCTAAGAGGGGTTTGCGTGGATCATCCACCCCAACTCCACCAGGTACGTCTGCTCCACCATCAGCCTCAAGTGTAAGAGCGGACATGGTAGAACCGGTAGTAAATGCTGTTGTTGTACCGGCGTTGACTTCTACTGATCCAGGGGATTCGTGATTGTCGGATTCGTGGGTAGAGGTTGAAAGGGTAGAGGATTGCGTTTTGCGTTTGGCAGGGCGGAGCATGGTGAAGAGCCTGTAGTGTTGGGCGTTGTTAGGGTAAGGTAGGGTAAGGTAGAGGTGGTTATCCCCTTTGTTTGAGGTGTGGTTTGGGGTGATGTAGTAAGTTACGGTGCCCGGAAACGAGCCTGGCGAGCCTGGATATTGCGTTGGTGCTGATTGCAAGGGGCTTCGGGAAATCATATATATCATTGAAGGATTCCACAGGCAATTATGTGACTTGACAATTGTCGTCAAACAATTGTAATGGTATGTAGGTAGGTCATCCGCATTTCATCGCAATTATTTCTTTTTTCGAACTAGTGAGTTGAGGGCCTCGCACTTTCCCTCTTAACAACTACTGCATAACGCCATGTACTCAAAAGGCATGTATATGAGGATTCCTGAGGCAAATCTTTATTTGCTTCAATTGAGTTGACTCCATGTTCATCGTTATGACTTCTACTGTATCTAGTAAAACTCATTATGCTTTGTTACTCGAAGCTTGATTACACCCTCTTCTACCCCCCGCTTTCACCATGTTCTCTGCTTTCACATCCCTTCCCCCCTTTTCAATACAAAAGCGCCAGTTGCGCAAGAACCGAGGTGCTTTCTCTCAGCTTCTCAAATTAAACGATGCACCCTGTTCTCAAAAATACAAGCCCATCTTCGAGAATCGTATCTTTCTTCAGTTCTCACATAAGAAACCACCGTGGGCCAGTTGCTGAGATTGCAATGAAGGGCGTTCGGGGAATTAGTATTACAATCAAGAACCTGAAAGCCGGGTGCGAATAAAGTGCCTATGATAGTGTAGGTCTAAGGTATTGGGTCGATGGTCTAGTGACTGCCCCGAGAAGCTTTTTGGGTTCTTTGAATGGTCCAAGGGATCAGTAGGAAGCCGAGGAGACGATCCATCTCCTTGTGATGATGTCTATGTCATAGACATTGAAAAGAACCCCCCCACTCCGAGTCTTTTGAATGCACACCATTATCATCTCATTCAATGTATTCCGATCGGGTTTATGATCAATAGAACGAATCTCTAACGCTGATTTAGGCGTTAGTGGTGCGTTTTTGGATCCTCCACTTATGTGTGAACAATCCTCATAATATCAAAGGATTTCCATTCTCATTTTAATATCGACGGCTTCGTTCAACTCTGACAAAGCAGGTGATAGTTTTCGAAAAGACATAGGATTCGAGAATTTAAATCTACAATCTTTGGAGTCATAATACTTGAAAAGTGTATGACACAAGACATCTTTATGGAAATGGCTCACCGTTTCACTGTTTTCATCACTAAAATAATCATACTGTCTTCGTGATGAGAAAGCAAATTCATTATAGTTCCATTCATCTAACATGTAATTTTTTTTTAGCTACCTCAAGAGTAGTAGTAGAAATTTAATAATCCAAAGACCCGGAAACATAAGAAAACCCTCGTCGATCCAAAAATCCGCTGGGGGTACCATCACTCAGATCCAGCCTCCATGTTTCCCTTTAGTCTGCCATTCTTCCCAAGACTCCGGTGTCTCTATTTCTTCCCTCTCCCCGTCGGCTGCTGGGCTCGCCGGTGTCTGTCTTCCTGCCGACGATCTTGCCACTGCCTGTCTTCCTGCTGTCTCCTTTTTGCGAGTTTCCCTGGATACGGGGGGCCTTATCTTCGGTCTTTTGTAATCAGCTACGTACACCCCATTTTTTCGTGGCCGTCCTTTATTAAAAGAGGAACTACTCACTGATGTTGGTGCTGGGGAGCTCAATCCCGAAGTCGAGCGGTCACTTCTACCTGATACTTCTCGGTAACGGGACTCGCCTGAGTCACGCTTTGTGTCTTGAGCTGTCGGGCTGACTGGAACGTTACACTGCAATTGAGAGAGCCATTTCTGAGTAGGTCGCTCGTCAAAGGGTCTAGGGGTGGAGGGTAAGGATGGTTGAGAACATGTGTCTGAAGAGCATGAGGCCTGGGAGTGTCTCGATGAGGAACCGGATTCACGGTGGTGTGTTTTCTGAGCAGAGCTGGAACAAGTTGTTGTTGGAAGGACGTCTTCAGCTAAGAAATTGCCAGCAGAATTAGATGCAAAGGTAGAGGATGTGAAACTAGGTGAGTATGCGCTAGACCGTCGCAAGTTTAAAGAAGAGTAGTGTAAATTCTGGTTGTACTGTGGAGCTGAAACATTCTCAGTAGAAGTATAAGCAGAGATAGAGCATGCCACATGTGTGGGCGGGTATGCGCTAGAGGAATGACGGTTCATGGATGGATGGGGAAAGTTTTGGTTGTACCGAGGATCTGGAGCGTTAACGATGGGAGAAGAGGCAGGAAATATATTATTCATGGGCGGATTTAAACTCGGGGACGGTTGATCTGCTATATACGGGTAGAGATAGTTTTTGTTGAATTTGGGACCTTGAGACATGGTTGTGTCTTATTGTGAACGAGTGTAAAACTGTGAGAATTTTCATGTAATTCTATAAATAGTCCAAGTAAGTAATTTCTCTGTGCTTCTACTTTTCTTCCATCTCCCCAGGAAATCTCGAAGCTTAAGAGTAAAATTTCTGCACTTAAACTCTGGTCTTTGGAATCATAGATATCAAATACAAGTGACTCTCCCTCGCCTGCGTAGCTACAGGTCCGTCCCTTCCAAGAATAGTAGTGCAGCCACAGACTAACCCCCCCCAAATCGCCACTTTCAAACCTTCTACTTTCCCAAGCAAGCTTTAAAAACTCCTCTCACAACCGCCAAACGCTCGGGTCCAGTGGTAAAACATTATTGCCCTCGCTTCTGTATGATCTGCTACTGGTGAATTATTATGTTACGTAGAGGTGCGGGCCTAACAGGTAGTGTTTGAGTGATTGGAATCGAAAGCTGGTTCTCTTAGAACTGTAAGTCGGTTGGGTCGGCGTGTGATTTCCCGGGTGCAGTCTTTCTGGCTTAGCTTTCCGTTTCACCATCCCTTTGAAAGAGGAGGAGAGCCGATATGAGAGTCGCCAGATGCGTAAATGTGGTGACTGTAGGCATACATGTATATGAGCAGCGAAAATTCAAGATGAAACTAGTCCACCTTGGATTCTGGAAATCCTTCATTTCCTCGATCTTCAATACAAGCGTTAGTCAATATTTAGATTGTGCCTAAGCCGGATAGCTGTCTGTATCAATTTCGCAGATTGGAGATGCTCGTAAGAGTCTGGTGTTCATCGACAGTACTCGTAGAAGCTGCGTGAACAACTTAAAAGCTCGCATAACGATGCGCGCAATGTTCAGCTGCCAGAAACTTAGTCTCTCGCAAGCAATTTCGACGACTCTCAAGTATCTCTCGTCTGTAAAGACGAAAAAGACAATTTCCAGCGCAGGCCAACCCTAACTTCAGTCCACTTATTACTTATAGTCTTTCTCAAGCTCGAAGTTCTTTGAGATTCCTGTCCCTGTGTCTGTGTCTGTGCCTCTTCCAAGCGTTCATTGACATCCCGCGACATATCTTCCTTTTCTGCTTCGTCAAATTCACCCGGCAATACAGATGGAACAGTCTCAAATCTATCTTCATCAAACAATCCCAAGGCAGAAACAGCTGAACTGTTCTCCTTGCGGCCTTCTGTCATTAGGCCTATGACCGTGAGCCGAACTACAACATCATCGAGGTCCTGCTGAATATCTCGTCCCTCATCGCACGTTTCTACCATTGCCTCCCAATAATACTCGCTGTAGTCCCCTTCTGGTACACCATAGTTTTCCTCAAATTTTTCACCCTCATTCTGTGATTCATCATGAGACGCTTCACTCTCGGTTGCAGTAAAAAACAGGTCATCGTTGAATACTTCATGCTCTAGCACATCATTCCATGTCTTTTTCTCCTCAAAGAATGTGATTTCAGAATCATCTAGCCACTCCAATACATGAAGCTGGTCCTCAGTCAAAGGTACTTCACTACCAAAAGGTCGATGTTCAAACTCAAGAATCGCATCCCTGTGCATATAACTTGGTACCTCAGTCATAGAGCCCTCCTCACAAGTTATCAAAGAATCCGTGGTAAACACAGTGGAGGGAATAGCATTATTGCGAAGGATGTTTAGAGGTGGCGAAAAGGCCAAGTAGGACCTGGTAGCCGTCAAGGAGGGTCCAGATCTTCTTTTCTGTATCACTACGTTTTTGGCAGCTACAAAGATCCTCTTGATCGTTGGTCCCGGAGACGGCATCATTACATTGTTTGAAACTCGAGGAGGAAGGGAGAAGGGAGATTTGGATGCAATGAAGTTGTTGTTCAGTTGAAGGTTCATTTAGAACATGTTGAGAGGTGTGTCGGTTGAGTTACCCATAAAGTCACTAGACTAGGTAAATGACGAATATCGTTTGGTAGCGCAAAGTATATATATAGAGCTATAGTATGGGGTACCCCATCATTTACATTGAAACTTCAGCCGTTGACACATAATATCAATTGTTTCTTTTTAGTCAAAAATTTCGGGCTTTCGTATTGGTAACGGTCAAATCAGATTTGATCTTCATGCTCAGTTGGCATTTCAATGGCAACCTTATTCGGCCAAGCATCTTGGTCTGGACTTTTTGGTGAGAATACCTGAATGATGGCCTCGAAGTTCGAAACTTGGGGTAAACCGGAGAGAATATTGATTGTCATGAGCTGAGTAGTCTGTCTTCGTGGAGAGAGTTTTGGCGCCAGTGTCATCATTGGAATCGCTTCGATATTGAGAGAGATTGATCAGTAACCTCAAGAAACATTTGTATGGTCAAATCATGATAGGTAAACTGGAAGATGCTCCAAGTGGGAAAAATACCTGTTCGAAACATTCAATGTATGAGCTAATCCCTATAACCGAATGGATAGGCTGGGCATTAGATGACAGTAAAGAGGGAAGAGAATAAGAAGATCATTGAAAGATTCCTCCATAATCATATACTGGGTGCTAACTCAGTATCTATCTACCATAGTTGATGTAGCCCAGTAACATTATGCCCATTCATAAATGGTAGCATTGACAAAGGAACCCTCAGTGATGGAAGGATTATCTATTTTCTTTTCCCTGAATATCTTCAATTATTCAAATCATTCGAACATTGAAGAGCTCTGTTAGAATTGTTTTGCCTCCCTGATTTTTAAGTCATGATCACTTTACTGGAACATAGTATGGCTTTTTCGAAAAAGACTGGTAAACAGAATTATCATGGTTCTGCTACTAAATTAGTGACCCATCGCATTGCGATGTCTATGATTTTGATACCATGCGGCTACATACAAACAAGATAGGCATGCTTTCCTCATTCTCCGGCAACGCGCCATGAAACGCCACAGAAACCAAAAAACGCCCGAGATATCCTTTCTCTAATGTCATTGAAGAGCCCAATCTGTAAATGTCATTCTTGACCATCCGAAAATCATTCTGTATCTCCCAATCTATCCACCACTATGTCCCCGAAATGTCGAATGCCCGTAAAGATTCCTTCCCAATATCTACTGAGGATCACCGGGCTTCTTGCTGTTGCAGCTCACGATCTTGACTTTGTCCGCCGTGACTGACTGACTGGAGTTCTCCATCTTGAAAGTAACATCCTTGATCAAGAAAGTCCAAACCTCGTCGCAGAAACGATACGTATCCAGATGTCCCTTCAATATCCAGTCAGCTAAAATTCTGTTTCATTGTCGCCACTCATGTCGAAAAGTGTTGTTCCTCGTAAAGGCCCTGGGCGCATATACCTTGAAAGTCAATCTCGCCTTGACCTTGTCTGCCAAAACCTCCGTGATACTTCTATCAAAGTTTGCCAATATCTTCATTGCGAGCTGAGGCTCGATGCGTCTCTCGCTGATCAAATCGTCAAGGGTATCTGTGAGCGCCATGCCGATACTTAATGCTTTGTCAGTAAATGTAGAAATGTTTGTGTACTTGTGTAGCAAAATAAGGCACAGTACCTGCTACGGCGGTAGAGCTCGTAGAAAGACTGTGGAGCCGCCATCTTGTATGATTGTAATTTGAGATTTGCGGTCGAAGGGGAGAAGTTGATGTTGTTGATGGTTGTTGTTTATATATGGAGGGAAGGCTGAAGTAAGCGGCTGGGTTGCGCAGCGTTTAGCGCTAGCTACGGTTGGCGATTTAGGTTACTCTTTCGGTTGGAGCTCGATGAGGTACAGACCAGACCACTCAAACCATAGCTTTCGTCGACATCAAATAAATACTCAATTCCTTTCACTTTGTTGACACAGATTATTTGGACAAGATGAGCCTTACATATGGAATCGGTGGTGCCACCACAGCGTTGGCAGTGGTTGGGGCTTGTAAGTTTTAGATGTCCTGTTTGGTTTGATGATTTAAAGCTAACAGGTGCTCTTAGACATGCTCTTTACTGGCGATGGAGAGGCCTTCAATGTACGAATTTCGAAGCGCGATCTGGGAAAGAGTGAATCTAATGAGAGTAATAGTTCGGACAATTCCTCGAAGAGATATCGCCATACGCGTGGGCAGATATGGGTATTGGCATGTGTATAGGATTATCAGTTGTTGGGGCAGCATGGTACACAACAACTTCGCCCCTCTCTCTCGATCATCAGCTCACAAAGTATGCAGGGGAATCTTGATTACTGGCTCTTCGATTCTTGGTGGTGGTGTTAAAGCTCCTCGCATTCGAACCAAGAATCTTATCTCCATTATTTTCTGCGAAGTAGTCGCCATTTACGGCGTCATCATGTCCATCGTCTTTTCATCCAAGCTCGGTCTCATGGAGAGCGAAAACCTTTATTCTGCCAGCAACTACTACACTGGATACGCCCTATTTTGGTCTGGCATCACGGTGGGAATGTGCAACTTGATATGTGGTGTTTCGGTCGGCATCAATGGTAGTGGTGCTGCTCTGGCAGATGCTGCTGACCCTAGCTTGTAAGCGTGCCATGTTGATATAACCTGCTTGAAAATACTAATCAGTGACAGGTTCGTTAAGATTTTGGTCATCGAGATTTTCAGTTCCGTACTAGGACTTTTTGGTCTCATTATCGGCTTGTTGGTTTCATCAAAGGCACCGGACTTCGAGTAGAGGATAAGCCGTGGTCGTGAAGGGGATGTGCAGTCCTGGTGTGGGAAGAGACGTTAGATAAATGACTGGTTTGTACCGTGTATATCATCCAAGTGGAAGCCAACAAAGGGCGTTAAGGGAGAAATCGATTCTAAGCACTTTTGGGTTTTTAGGCAAGGTTGCATTAATATTACTATAGTCAAATGGTGGTATCGCTAGATTGTATTATTAAAGTGCCATTGTAGTAAATGGAACGCTCGTGCTCGAACATAATAAAATGCCAAAGTGCAACATTTCATGACTATTCCACTGCAGCTCACGCGTTTCAGACGCCCCGATGGGTATTATTCAATTAGCGACACTCCATGCTTTACTGCTCTATCATCATCTTTGACGTCACAAGCTTTGTGCCTTCCCTGCTCCGTTATGCCTCATACGACTCGATTCCTTCCACGGCCATAATCAGACCCTCTTCAATGTCTGCGGCCAGTTGTGATTGTTCCTGTAGTTGTTGCATTTGTTGCATCATCTGCTGTTGCCACATCTGTTGTTGCCGCACCTGATATTGTCGGAGAATCCGCTGCTTGATCATCTGTTGCTGGACTAATTGTTGCTGTATCGCTTGTTGCATCATATTTGGTTGCGTATGTTCTTGCATCTGCTGCTGCCGATGTTGTTGGTTGAGATCCTCTAAGCTTCGTCCAAAAGGATTGATTTGAGCATGGGATACCCCATAGCCAGGCTGTGAATTGTTGTTCAAGCCCTGTCGATAGGTGCCAAATGGCTGTATGCCATTGGCTGCTTGGGATCTTGCACCAAGTTCTCGTTGGATTTCTCCCATCTTGGAGTCTACTCGTACTCCACGAGCTTCAAAGTGCTGCTCCATCTTTCGCCCGTATTGATAGAACATTGCAAGATCCATGCCTCTCTCCTTGAACTTCTCACTATAAGCGTACAAATCAGTCTTTATATATTTATATGTTGCACTCGATTAAAGGGGGCCGACATTTCAAGTGCATACGCACAATCAAAATCAGAGAAACGTCGTACTTACCGCCAAATGTGCCGCAAAGGTATACCACACTTCAGCCTATGCACGACATACTGCTCATCTTGAGGTGTCATTCCACAGTGATTCCAAAAGTACTGGCTAGGTACACCCTCTACCATCATTCCTTCATAATAGCCTCGGCTGCTCCATTGTTGAGTAACTCCGTCCACACCTTGATTCAGTTCATACGTTTGCATCTTTGCTGGAAAGTAAAGTTCTCGTAATTCTTTCATGGAACCTCTCTCTAGACCTCCCTCGGGAATGTCTTTATCTTGAATCGAGATCAAAGCTGCGAAGTCCTGGTCTTTAACTGAGATCAAGTCTGCAACGGTATTGTTGATATACGGTGTGAAGATGTATGGATGGTGTAATGAAGCTTTGAGTCTACGCTCTAACAAGTTTTCTCCAATGGGCGGTGTTGCTTCATCTACAACCTTGCGTGATTAGTACTTTTCAATGAAACATTAGAAAGCAGGTAATATATGAATACATTGAGTCGTAGGGGTTTGATCAGAAGCTGAAAGCACTCAAAAGGAGTGGGGATCATAATGATAAGTTGTACTCACGCGGGGAATTCGAGGTTTTGGCTATCTCCAAGTCAAGAAAGTCTTTGGTGACACATTCATTTGGAGTAGAGGAGAACTGGATCGAGTGAGGTGGAGGAGGGTATGTAATCGGTTCGGCTAACTTGACTGCAAATATTGGGCCGGTGAGGTCGCCAATTCCTTCGAGAAATTCGTAGTCTTCATAGGTACGGAAAGGAACGGCTTTTGGCATCTGCAAGTAATTAGTAATGTGATGGCATTCGTGGTGCTTTATACGACTTCAAGCAGATCTTCATAAAAGCTGCCAGTCCTCCGATGTATAATCTTGACCAAGAATACAGAGCAGCACAACACAACTGAACCTACATGATATTCTTCTTCACACATTTTGCAATATCCAGATTGCCCGATCCATTTACAAGACCCAAAATCCAAGCCATCCAAGATGCCGACCCGTACAAAGAATGCTCTAAAATTTTGTTCGGGGCATGGATTAAGGCGAGCTGTCATACCAGCTCTCCAGAAAACGGTATTGCAGTATTCTGTGATTTCGATAGATTTATGACCACATTTTTGCCACTGGTAATATTCGTATTGACACATCATGAAGCAAATTTATTTAAATGGACGTAATATTGTTATCGTTGTGGACAGTCAAAATACAAAAGGAAGCTTGAAAGTAGATGTCTGGGAAGGAGGGAAAGGAAGTTCTAGAACCTTTGATGCAGAGAATGAGAGGCGGAAAGGGTTCCTTCCAATTAAAGAATGAAAATTGCATTTAATTCACTTCTGAATGCCATTTAGCTAGTTTCACTCATCGTGACATTGAAATCTATCCAACCACCAACGCCCATCTCAATTGAATCTTCTCATCCTTTTGTAGAGATCAATCAACCTTCATATTCACTTCTGACCCTACTCATGAGCAACGCTTCTACCTTCGTATGTTTCGGTAAATCCTTCGATCCGACTGGCAAGCATAACAATGCATTTGCACTCTTTAAGCTTCCAACCCTTGAGCTGCGTTGCATACCTGTGCTACTTGCATATAAAAGGCCGTCTCTTCCTATTGAGACAATCGCTCTATGGTACTCAACTCTTTGAGGATCCAAACGAATATCGTGTGATAGAGTTACTGGAACCCTAGGCAATCCCACAGGAGATATCCCGGAGGCGTGATGTAGAGAAGGCAGGACGAAGAGATGGAGAGTAACTATAGCTGAGACTGGATTGCCAGGTAGAGAAAATATGACCTTGGAAACTCTTTCCCCGTCATTATTCTTCACTGGCACCGTTGCAAAAGTTGTGGGTTTTCCTGGTTTCATTGATACACGACCGAAATGAATTGTCCCCCCTAATGATCTCTCAATAGTGGGTTTAAGAAGATCAAGCTCGCCCATCGATACACCACCAGTGGTGATTACAACATCAACTTTTCGAAGTCCATCACGAAGTGTTTGTTCGAGATCTCCAGGTTTATCTCGAGCGATACCAAGATCTACGACTTGAAATCCTAGACCTCGTACCGCCGCCATGATTGTTGGCCTATTACAATCACGAACTTCTCCCATTCTGAGAGAGCCAGGT
Source organism: Botrytis hyacinthi (assembly GCA_004786245.1). NCBI lineage: Eukaryota > Fungi > Ascomycota > Leotiomycetes > Helotiales > Sclerotiniaceae > Botrytis > Botrytis hyacinthi. The sequence goes on from PQXK01000014.1 coordinate 99,894, forward strand.
CTATTATGTTCGACAATTTCGTCTCCTGTGGAGAGCACACCGACTATTGGTTTTTTGTAAATAGTGACTTCTGCTCTGCCGACAGAAGTGAGTAGACCGAGTTCGCCACCATTGGCAGATATCTCTTCCCCTTTGCGCATTATAATAGATCCAGCCTCAATGTCACTACCGACTTCTCTAACATTTTCACCAGGCTTAACTCCATCGGCTAATATCTCGACTTCTTTCTCCTCCCCACCATCCTCGGTCATCGTCTTCAGTACAGTATCTTCCACCATTATTACAGAAGTAGCACCAGGTGGAAGCGGTGCACCAGTTGTAATGCGTGCGATCTGACCCTCTAGAAGAAGAGGATGCTCACCGGCGGTGGCATGAGATATCGATGCTACAGGAAACACGCCTTTGTTTGATTTGCCTTCTGTGGCAATGACTGCATATCCGTCTACAATACTGGCTCGATATGCCGGCACAGCTTCAGTTGCTGTAACATCCTCCGCTAGAACAGATCCTACAATTTCTCCATTTACATCAGCTCTTACGGCATGCGGAGCAGGTGTGTATTTTTCTATTAGATTCAAAGCTTCATCGACAGATAACATGGGGTATGGCGATGAACGACTCCGTCGCGTTGGACCGAGAGCGGGATCATTCGAACGAGGGTTTTCATCTGGCGCAGTATGTCTAACAGGCATTGCATGCCCATGGCTATGACCATGCGAGTGGTTATGGGAGTGATCATGTTTATGTGAATGTACCGGCAGAGAAGCACCCTCAGAACCAATGCCAGCTTCTTTCTCGAGCTTCTTCACCCCTCCCGCATGAAGTGACCGTGAATCTGCCCCTGCAGCCTGAAGGCAAGCATGCGGTAAAAGCTTCAATATTGATTGAAGGTTCTCTTTTGCTCCTTTGGGAGATCCAGGTAATGTGACGATGATTGTCTTGTTGCGAACACCCGCTACTGGCCTTGACATGACGGCAACTATTATCAGTCAACTAACCATTGGTACTCGCGACTCTTCCAAACCTACAAGGAGTGACTGCCAACGAAGCAGCAAGCATTCCATGGACAAGTCCTGGAGCTTGCTTGTGTAGAAGAGGTGTAATTGCCTATGATAGTACATTTTAGCATGCGTATGATACCTTGGAGACTGTATTACCTCAGGAGTATTGTCTGAGACTGCAAAACCGGTCCCACCAGTAGTAATCACAGCATTGATAGTATTTCCTTGATCTGTCCAGGACATCACACTTCTCTGAATATCTGTCACATTATCACTCACGATCTTCGTTTCCACTACTTCCCATTGGCCGTCTGCTTCCTCAAAAACACCTTTTAAAACAGGACCGGAGGAGTCGGTTGATGCATCTTTAGCTGCAGTAGTCGACACAATAAGAATTGCCGCTTTCAGAGTCTGTTTGTCCATTTTGGAATCTGCTGTTGAATGATTTGAGGTTCTAGTCATCGCTACCCCTCGGCAGATAGTGAACTTCCCCACTTACCGATCCCCAGGCCGACGTCACAAGAAATCGCGTATCCCGAACTTTTTTTTTTGTTCGGCGCGTTGTTCTAGACCAAAGAAATTGATAAAATCAAGTCTCAACAACCATGGTACGAATTAAGAATCGGTACCTTCTGGTCAATATTCTCTACCCGGAACTGGAGAAAAATACTGGTAGCAAGGAAAAACTGCCAGATATAGTGGTGTTCAATCAACCAACCGTCGATGCACTGACTTCGCGCGCATTGCTGAGAGGCATTCAACTGGAAGTTGCGAATCTATTTGGAGATTATGGAAGCGGCGCGATTGCAGACAGTATTGCAGGTTTGTTCTTTTTCTTCTGAAACAAATTTTGATCTGAAGGGTGAATACTGATGCGATTGGGATGCAGTAAAATATTTGTCATCTGCGACATCGACATTTATTCTACGGGTTTCGCGAGCGCATTATAGGATTGTTTGGGCAGCTTTGTCGCTAATGAATAGCTTGCCTATTAAAAACGGTAAAAACTGTGTGTTCAGAGTTGTAAGGGTCAGTGGGACGATTAGAAAGGCAGAGGAAGAAGCTATTAGAAGGGCGAGGGAGATGATATTAAAGGCCCGCAGAGACCTGGGCGAACAAAGTGAATCTACACTGGAGAAGATGTTTGGCACAAAAAAAGGAGCTACGGCAAAATCCGCAAAAGATGCCATGATGGTGGATGCAGTGGATAGTGAGGACGATGAAGAATTAAGTGATGGAAATGGTTGAGGGTATCATTGATTTGTTCTAACAACTTTTACGCCTGAATCGAATGGCGCCCGAGCCATCTCCTCAAGGTCATCATCGTCTTCTGCAGCTCTCGAGTTCTCTTCCTCTTTCTGCATCTTGGATTGCTCCTCGAATTGCTTCATCTCCATCTCCAGATATGCTTCATCATACTCCTCCTTTCGATCAATCCAGCGCTCCTGAACATCTTTTATATCCATCGTTGTGGTACCCTCTCTCATAGCTACTTGCCACACAGTATCGTTCGCACCCTCCGCGCCACCAAAAGCATAACCTCCGGCACGATCTATGACTTGAAGTAGATGCATCATACTCCTCTTATCTTCCACGGCTAGGGTTTCGAATCCTACCAGCCCGAAATCTTCAACAAGTTGAATGATCGCTTTATTTAGACCCTCAAACTTTGAACCCTTCATTAAGGACGATTCCTCTTGAAGGCTGGGAAGTAAGTGTGAAAGGTCTTGGACTTCGGTATAGAAATCTAAGTTGAAAGGTAGTGGTGGATACGAAGCCAATTTGTCCATTTTCGTCAAAACATTCAGATGTGGTAAATCCATTTGAAGCATTGCTCGCAGCGAGAGGATCAGATTGGAGATGTATAATGAAGGCAAAGTCAAGCAATAGGAATCGGAAAGATGGAGAACTACAAGCTGCACAAATGTCAGCATACTGGTTTTTGAAAGTAGACTTCCAATAGAGAATTGAAACAACGTACTCTATATCCTAATTTCTGTAACTTAAAGAATATGTTTCGTAAAGACGAATGATGTGTATAAAGTTCAACCTGGCCTGGACAATCAAAAAGTACATAATCCTCGCCCAGTTCTGCCAATCCTTCCTCCAACCACTCCATATTGTTTTCTAGCTCCTCAAGTGCATATAGTACGCCACCATTGGGACCTAATGAATCTTCCTCCATGATGTCCTCTAGCTTTATGAAATTGCGCACGTCGATGGCGCAGGGGTAGCTTGTGTGATCATTGGCGGGATCGAGGTTCACGATGGAACATTTCCTTCCTATAGCAGACATGAACTGCTGCATGCCATTACAATATGTAGATTTCCCAGCGCCAGGAGAGCCGAGTACGAGCTGTGCGAAAGGCATATTGTGTATATGGTTGGAGTTTCAAGTTGAGGCGATTCGTAAGTGGTAGGTACAAGAGAAAATGCGCTTCTTTTTCTTGTGGTGTTAGATAGTAATAATGTTTCCTTCAGATTCGTTTTCGAATACACGAAATGTCAGATATTCGCGCTCGCATGTGTTTGTAAACGCCGGAGAAAGTGGTGCGATGCGAAGGTCGCAGTTGCAGCTCACTACCAATATTAGCTCACCCTTAGAACCTTTCAAAAGTTTTGTTGCACGTCTGTCCACGCTCTCAGCTTTGAGACCTTGAAAGGAGTATCAAATTTTTATTGCAATTTGGAAAGCTTGAAAGAACGTTGTCGAATATATAGAGGGGCACATTTGGCAAAAGTTGAAAGGCTTAATGCAAGGCTGACAAACATCTTAGCGGTCAGTGTGGCAGAACGCCTGAACTAAGCCTTCTACAGAAACGCGGCTTCGAGATCAATCTAAATATTTCACTGGAACCTGGTTACCCTCGAATTGAATTATCATTGACGAATCACTCATTTGAGAAGCTCCTTGTTACACACTCTATACTCCTGCGCGCAAAGAATTTACCTCTACCCTCAGTGTTATTTCTATCTTACTATACAGTCATGGCACCAGGTACGCAAGCTCTACATCATCCAAGCTCAAGCAAGGATACTAATATAGCTCTTTAGCAGTGCAATATGAGCTCTCTGAGCCACCCACTGACGCAGTATCTTCTCTACAATACTCGCCTTATACACCCATCAGGCTACTTGTTTCGTCCTGGGATAAGAAGGTCTATCTATACAACACAGAAAATGTTTCCGAGGGAGGGCAGCTGATTAGAACTTACGAACATCGGGCGCCGGTACTGGATGTTTGTTTTGGGAAGGATGAGAGTGAGGCGTTTTCGGCTGGTATGGATTGGCAGGTGAAGAGGTGCGTTTAATCATTGGGACAATTGAGTTGGGCTTGGGATGCTAATATGAGATAGGATTGATTTGGAAAGCGGAGAACACACAGTGTTGAGTACCCATGAGGCGCCAGTCAAGTCGGTGGTGTATAGTAAAGAACATTGTAAATCTCTCCGCCATCGCATATGTCAATTGTTACAGAATACTAATACGGCCTCCTAGCTCTCCTCATATCGGCTTCATGGGACCAAACACTTCACATTCACAACCTTTCCGACCCCTCGCAATCCCCAATGACAATTCCTCTTCCTTCAAAACCGCATTCTCTCTCCCTCACAGCCACAAAACTCGTGGTCGCCATGTCCTCCCGACTTCTCTACATCTATTCCCTCCCTCTCTCTACCGATCCCTCCCAAGAACCCTGGCAACAACGCGAATCCTCTCTCAAATTCATGACCCGCGCTGTAGCCTGCATGCCCAACGATGACGGCTATGCCTCTTCCTCAATCGAAGGCCGTGTTGCCGTCGAATGGTTCGATCCATCCACCGAATCTCAAGCCCGTAAATACGCTTTCAAGTGCCACCGCCAACCCGATGCTGCAGGCGACGGAACAGATATCGTATATCCAGTCAATGCCCTCGCATTCCACCCTACGCACGGTACATTTGCATCTGGAGGCGGAGATGGAGTCGTTGCACTGTGGGATGCCGTTGCGAAAAGAAGAATTAGGCAATATCAGAAATACCCAACGAGCGTAGCCGCTCTCTCATTTTCAAGCGATGGAAGATATTTAGCTGTGGGCGTATGTCCAGGATTCGAGAATGGACAGGAAGACTATAGTGGAGAAGGATTGACAAAGGTGTATATAAGGGAGCTAGGCGAGAACGAAGCGAAGGGGAAAGGTGCGAAATAATTTAGATTTAATGTCGTCAACTACTGGAAAGATATTGTACTGGCCAAGTTGTTCATTTAGCAAGGCGTTCTGGTACAGAAAATGAATGAGAAGTTTCCTCTTCAGAATCTAATAGGTGGAGAACTGCAATCATTGAGAATGGATGGTGAAACCGTTGCTTTGTCTACTAATCTGCTTAATACATCCTAACACACTCTTACTAATTCGAAGAGTCTAACACTGCCGCTTAAGTAAAGAAAGACTGACTCTTCTAGTAACATGATCAAGAAAGGGAATCGAAAACTGGTAGATTTTAAGCGATGTAGAAGCTGAGAATCAGCTATAATATAGCAGAGATTCTCACATTACAGATCTTGTGGTATTCAAAATACCAAGATTATCGAGGGTTGATCACATAAGTAATCAATCGAACATACTGAACGAAAAGCAGAGTTATCACGGTAAGAATACTTACATAAAAGCTGTAGTGAAAGATATATTAAGCCCAGATATACATATTATGAATTGAATATTGTGAATATTAGCCCCTCGAATATTGCTGCGAAATGCTCCTCTCTATCTTCTGTTACTGCCAATAGCTCAATCTCCATACAAATCTTGAATGGTCCATGTTTATGCTTATAGTACTTCGATTCTCTTACCTAAATAGTAAATAATTATATGTTGAATCTCAAGGAATATTTCTTCGTCCCTCCGTAAACTTCGTCTTAGCTCAACGAATCAGGCGTAGCTAAATCTTCAAGATTGGCTTTTTGAATGGCGGTTTGAATAGTAAAGTTTTTGTTCTCTTTCTAGCAGAGCCTGGCAATGTCCCCAAGGCAGAACTGGCCTGCCGCGTAAGACGACTTAGGCTTTTTTCTGACCTAGGCGTGGGTCGGTACGACAGCTGTGAGAACCTGGGCGACATGCTCGGGGCAGATGCCTTGCTCTCCGTAGTATCGGTGTTTGGCTGGGCATAAGTGGGATTCGCAATGCTCTTGAAGTGATCGGGATGGAAGCGACCTGGAGTTGTCTTGCTTCTAGAAATAGGTGTTTTATGTTCTTCCATTACCTGAGAAGCTCGGCAAAAGTAAGTTTCGTCCGGAATCTCATCTGGTATGAATGAAAGTTGAGAAGAATGAAGCGACTGCTCATGGCTGGCGGGAGGTGGTGCGTCTAGTATGAATTTGTTGAACTCATCGGGTGTATTGGATACTTGCGATCCCCCAAGCTCAGGAGAAATGTCGCGAACTGCAATCAATCGTGCTTCTGGCATCTGAGGTGCCACAATTTGAGTCTCTGGAATTTCAGGGCTAGGTGGCGTAGAAGGGCTATCAATCGTAAGGGCTAGCGGTCTACTCCTAAATATTGTCCGTCTACGTGTATTCAAGCTGGTGGACTCCCTCTTGACGATCGCTGAAATCGGGCTTGAACTATCAAAGATGTCCTCTTGTGTCTCGTTCATAACGTCGCTTGACTTTGGCCTTCGAATGCTCCAATCATCCGCTTCTGGTATTTTTGATACTTGTGTGCCAATCTGCCGACTCATAACAATTGATGGCTGTGATACCTGACTCTTTTCGTTACCTTCAGTTCTTGTCGTTTGTGATTCTTGCACTATCAACTCGTCAATCGGAGAAATTTCCCTGTTCCTAACCAAGCCTTCTGAGACAAACATCCCGGTGATTTCTTCTTCTCCACCCATTGGCTTGTTGAGAATCGCATCTTTTTCAGAAGCACAGAAGTCATCTCTGTCGTCATCCTTTTCGTTGCTCTGTTGATTTTCTTCGCTTGATTCGTCTTCAGTGGAGAAGATATTCCCGTCAAATAGTTCATCTGATTGTTTTCCATGGACTCCTAGCACATCGAAGCATCCTCCGCTCTCTTCCTCCTTTTCATTTTCATTTTCGTCTTCGTCTTCAGCTTCGTCTTCTTCTGCGTCGCCCATCTCTTCATCACTGTCGTCACCAGATACGTCGCTTTCTTCCATCTCGTCGTCATCACTTAAAATACTGATGATGCTTCGTTCCGATTCATTGCCAGATGACACATCCTCCTCGCTATCTTCGTCGTGGCACCTCTTCAAGCGAACTGCCTCCATATCGCGCGAAATTGCGAACTCAAAAGAAATTTCTCTTCTCTTGACCTCGAAAGATTCTTCAAATCTCTCAGAGTCCGGAGAAGATATTCTGACACGACGATCGAACTCGACTCTTTCGTCAAAGGATACTCTTCGAGATCCCTTTCCAGTAGGCGGCGGCGGGGAATTAATTTCTGCAACCGGAATCATTTCATCGCTAGAAAGATACCCATGCATTGGTTGATCATCCTGATTGGTATCGCACTCTTCATGACTTTGGCTATCCTGGTCATCTTGTTGATTTTCGCCCGTTTTACTTGCTTGAGACTCCGGTTCAATCATTACCGACGCACCGAGTGTATCTTTCTTGTTTATACGCCTCTTGGTTTTTTCCTCTGGAACTGTCCTTTCAGCTTGGCCATTTAGCTCATCGACTAGCCCGTAGACCTTTTCACGAACTAACTCTAATTGTGCTACTCGGGTAGTCAGTCCCCATGTGCTAATGCAAACACGCTTTTGCTTGGGTAGCGGCATACATCGCCCAGTGGGATTTGCTTCAGCTCCCACGAAACCATCAGAATGAGACGAGCTCACCTCATGGCCATTGCCTGATTCTGCCCGAGGGAATGTGTCGTAGCGATTTGGGAACCGAAAGGCTCTGTTATCAATCTTTCCAAAGGCGCCATGGTATGTTTGAAACACCTTTTTCTCGCCCTTTGTCCGCCCAACACTCTGTATAATTTTGAGGGCATCCGAAGAGTCTTGAGAGATTGGATCATCTAGGATTTCGGTTGAAGGTTCCACTGTACTCTAATCAATATTGTACGACACACTTAGTGAAACTTTGACCATACCACTTTCACTATCTTTCTCACTGAATTCAGCCACTCTTTCAGATACCAGGTACAACTCATCCACCGGAAGTCTTCGAGACCTCTTATTCACCTTTTTCTTCTGCTTTTCCTTTGGGCTTGGACGATCAACCTTTCGAGATGTATGATTTATGGGTGCATCCTCTGAGTCGCTAGGGTCAGGCGTACAACCAGATGAATGAGTAGCATCACGCAATCCAAGAATTTCGATCTCAAAGTCATCGAGATTATTACAGTTATTGTCCTTTGTGTGTGAGCCCATAGTTGCTCTTCGAGCCTGCCGCGGAGCATCAAATGAGAAACTGATGTCCCTGACCTCAGGATCGCTTGAATGCTGTGAATTGAATGTGCGCGAAGTTGTTCGGATGAGTTCTTCAAGACTGGTCGATTCTTGACTGCCATCGGATGTTTCATCGTTCAGAGGGCCAGAGTATTTGGAAAGTGTATTTGATTCGGCTGGGCGGCCAGATTCACGAGGAGGTAAGTTTGCTTTTTCATCGTCTGTCTTTCTGTGGGACGATGTGCTCGATGGGTTTTCGACAGGAAGTGAAGTAACGAGTTTGGACGCGGTGCGTCGCTCCCTCCGCAGCTTTTTGCGCTTTGCGATTGTTCCGGAGAACCTTTTGGGCAATGTTTCAACCAGTTGCTTCGAACGCGAAACATTCTCATGGGGGGAAGGATGCAGAGTGTCAGTAGATTTTGGAATCCCTTGAACAACTTTGTCGTCATCCGCTGCTACAGATGCTTCTTTACCTTCATCTATTATAGCTTCGCCAGTTAGAGATTCCGGTGCTTGCACGATCGAGATTGTCTTCGATGTGGTCGCTGCTTCGTCATCACTAGCGATGATTTCACTTTTGGAGATGCGAGAATTGAGAGTTTTAGGCGCCCGAAGATGCCTTCTCAAAGTATTAAATCTAGTCATTCGAGGAGTTTTCTGTAACACTTGTTCCAATTGAGCGGTGGTCATACCACCTGCAAGAGGTGAAATGATAGAATTTCGCGATGCGCTTGCAGGTGTTTCTGGATGTGCCATGGCAAGACTGTGGTCATATGAAAGAATCTTTTGATGATCAATCCTCACTGTAGGCAGAAATGATGGTGAGTATAATTATGATCGTATTTTTACGTCTTGGATATAGTGAAAGAGGTAGAAGAATGAGTTAAGTACGAAGAGTGTTCAAGATTTGAAAAATAAGAGTTCAAAGAGATAGCGGACAAAAAAAAATCGCACCCACCTAGCACCTAGGAAAGGCACGATGGTGGTACTTCCCAATTAGGACCTTTCTTTCCTCTTCACCAATTGAGAAGGAACGAACCAACACCCACCTACCCCAGCAACATATGAATCTCAAGAACTGATTGAAACCCATGGTCAAATTAATTTGATTTTGCCTATCAGAACACAATGATGGTACGAGGAAGAAACGACACCGCGTTTACTCCCAGAAAGTCGTCGTGGCTTCTAGTGCTGTAATATCTACTTTGAAAAATATTCTTTTTACTTGGTAGTAATCCAGCAAAAGTTTCCACAGGTCTTCAAGGTCATCCGAAAATCCAGTGTCCCTGCCATGAACGCCCCTCGACTAATAAACAGGAGATGAAATAGAAAACAATATACAACCAATGTCCAGCGTGATCACTTTAAAATGCGCCGAATACATATGGAATCATTGCACTGCGATTTATGTTAGTACTACGTTGCACCAAGTATAAATTTAATGAAGTGGGGAGGGGGCTTACCCAATTGCCAAAGTTGCACTCAGACCAATTAAAGCCCGGGTCTTGACTCTCTCCTTCTTCAAGTCGGCCGCCACCTTAACCTTCTTGGCTGGGCCCACATCCAAAACTTCTTCCTCTTCGTCATCTTCCTCATACTCTTCCGCCTTTCTCTTCGAGCGAGTTGGTATTCCGGCGTCTTGCTTGACAGCAGCCTCTACCATTTCCTTCGCCTTAGCAATCATAGCCTCCGTATCCTCTGGAAGAGGGAGGTCTGGTGTACCAGCTGGCATCTCAACCTGAACATGAGTGTGAGTGGTCTCGATGTCGCCATTAACTTCAACATCAGTATCAACCTTGACTCTGATCTTTGGCTCAGAGATTTCTTCGCTTGATTCCTCCGTGGTTGGTTCCTCAATTTGCGCCTTAACCTCCTCAACTTCCTGAACTGCTTGAACTTCCTTAATCTGCTCCTCGACTTGCTCCTGGATTGGTTGGGAAGCTGTGGAGTCTGTAGAATCTCCTTTCTCCTCTGCCTCGACTACTCCGTTTTCTAGGACTTTTTCAAGTACGTTATTGGTAGCAGCTGCAGCAGGTTCCAAACTTGCTAGTCTAGCACTTGGTTTGCGTGCCCTTGCGATCTTGCGCGGAGATGAAGTTGCATACTTGCTGGGTGATGCGGATCGACGAGGGCGGCCACTTTTGGTAGTTGGTGCAGCTAGTGCCTCAGGAGGAGAGATTTGAGGGGCCTCATCTAGTTGTAGCTTTGGTGCGGGAATTGGAGCGAGATCTGTAAAGTCAAACTTTGGAGGGGGCGCAATTGATTTAGGTGTCTGGTCTTTGGTTGGGTTAACTTCAATTGGCGCATTGTCAAGCAGAGCTTTGATCCAAGGCAAGATCTGGTATTCTTCTGCAAGCTCAAGCGCATGATGGGGTGGAATCCAAACATTCCCTGCGGTCTCATCTACAGAGGTTGTTGGCAAGCTCTTGATATATCGGCGTTCCATCTCCTCTTCTGCAGTCTCCGAGTAGGGGAATGTAGCCTTGAACATCCCGGTCGCGCTGATGAAGCCATCGTTGCTACGGCGCATCAAGAAATACGAGGCGGGAGAAGGCTTGAAAATGCCGCTGTGAATGCCCTTGGGCAGCGGAGCACGTAAGTGTGCATAATCGAAAGTTCCCAAGTTCTTGGGCTGGGTTGAGTTCGATTTGTTGAGTTGACCAGTCTTCACAGCAAGATCTGTCTGACCCAATCTTCTTCTGGCGACCAAAGTTTCATCTGCGAAAATTGTTAGCTCTGGTTCTCAACCACGTACGCGACTGGCGCATCGCCTTACAAGCTGGAATTTCCGAGGTCATCAAAGGATTGACCTTTGCGGGTAAGTGTCGCGAGGCAGGCATTGCGATAGCAACTGGCTCAATGATAATACGCTAGAAAGGATGCGGATAGGGGACGTCGGATGGAATATTAGATTGAATAAATCTAAAGGTTTCGTTAAGAAGATTTCGGAGAAACTGTAATTCTGTTTCGTGGTTACGCGATTAGCAAACATTTTTGTTGATCTTTTGATTCAAATTGATACAACAAGGGGAGCATAAAAGAGGGAACGTACATGAAAAACACTTAACACGATCAACGCCTTCTTGATGTAGATGTTGCGCGTTGGGCGTTGAAGGAGGGAGGATCCGGTGTGAAGAAGAAGCTTTGATCTTGTTCGCGACGGGACACGGAAGGAAGAAAGGTTATCGAAGAAAATTGATTGGAGTTGCCCGCCAAAAATGCAGTAGATATAGCTAATAAGTACGCGATATAAAATGTGCGCCTTAAATCGGAGTAACCCCAGACTGATTGAATTCAACAACGAGCAGGAAGCAATGCAAGATGATGAATTTGTGATTGTGAATGCAAACGTGAATGGATGAATTATGATCAAGGATTAATTGTAAGTGGAGGGAGGCGGTGGTATAAAAGTAAAAGAATACAAAGTCAGTGTGGGAGATTCTGCGATCCCTGAGGGCTTTGGGACATTTTGACAAGTTGACAAGAGGATTGGTGGTTTTCTGACCGTGCAAAGTGGATTTGCTGGGGTGGGGGAGGAGGAATGATCAGTGAGATATGTACGAGTATGTATGTATGTATGTATGTATGTATATATGTATATATGTATATGTACGGTGTATGTAAGATGTACGGTGTATGTACGTTGCAACATTGTTTCCATAGTCGGAGCTTTCATCCTTTCTTCCATATGCGGTTTGCTAGATGACAGACATAAGATACCCTCGTACCGTAGCATTCTCCAAGCTACCTTGGTATAGGTATATGTAGTGTGTACATTTACAATTCACTACACCAAGATGCACGGTGAGTTGGACAGAATAATAATGATATACCTGTGGAATAAATCTACATAAGTACGAAGAATAAAATGCTTTCTATTGACTTATACTCTCGAGCTACTGTATCTAGGAGGTAGTAGGTAGGTAGGGAGTATGTAGTATTCTTTTACGACAATTTGATGTTAAATGTATTACAGTTCCAGCTATCTAGACACTGATATTAGATAGGTACTGAAAGCTACCGTTACCTAGCTATAGCTATCTCTGTTGCTCATCCGATGACAACCAGGTATAAAGTTCGTGTTATGGTTCTATTGACTTGTTATTATTATTATTATCATTATACCAAGGGAGAGCCATCTATCTGGCTTGATCTCAACCATGGAAAAGGGGATACTGGGGATGGGGAGAAAGCTTCTGGGACCAGTCCAATATGTTTGGTTGAGTGATTGATTGGACGGGGATGCCCCTTTTATGATGAATGTTAATATATCACATGACTTTAATTCACCGTACTTGTTATATTTACCTGGAAACATTCGCAAATCAATAAATGCTATTGTCCCCCATTCATTTCTTTCAAAAGATATATCCAAGCCAATCTTTCTTCAAAACCCTCTTCTTCCTTTCACATAACAATCTCGAAAGTAACATACTCTCCTCATTGTCACGAGATTCCTGCATACTACTGTACCTCCGTGGGTTGGCAAGGATCAGAGCTCAAGCCCCACTAAGCTGCATCTCGATTGCCAACGCTGCTGTATCAAAAGTGCAGCATCCACAAACCCAACAGCTTTTAAATTTATGTGTTTGGACTTCTCCCTACAGATCTTCCTTTCCTTATCAATTCTTCCAAGTAACACCCTACTACCCTTATAAATCTACTACAACATATCGAAGATGGCGGACCAACAAGAAAATGAGCTCTTGCCCGAGACAACTGATGGATTCAAGGTGGGGGAGAAAAAGACTTTGGATGAGTATTCCAAGATGGGTACGTTGTGAAACCCCTTTTATCCTGTCTTCTTTGTTGCTTTTCAGATCCTGCGATGATCTTCAGCTTCTGTTCTGCTCAGCAAATGCTTCTGGGAACGTTCTTGACCTAGTTGGAGTCAAGCCTACCCCTCCAGCTATACCCCGCAGTCGAAGCGGTCTGGAGATAACTATGTGAGAGGATAGAAGGAGATCTCATTTGGAGTAACATTACTTTTGAAATCTGGCGTCTATTTGATCACGGCAACTCAATTATGTGCAATAGTCTGTGCAAGAATTGTTGCAAGTGCCTTTGAATTGCCACATCGACTATGGGGGTACAAAAACACTATATTTTCACTCTTCATAGCTTTCCCGATTCGACCAAGACGATAGCTAGAAGCCCCCCTTCCCGCTTGATTGCAATTTATCAAATGATTTCAAGTTTGAAGGAAGTACATATATTGAGATAATATATTACCGCGTTCCTTATCTACACATAATCTACTGTGCAAGCGGGACCCCATTGCTTTCTTAATGGCTCATCTCGTAATATACACCATAGTCATCTAGATTTTACTGACTCTATATTTCAATGCAGATGCCGAAGATGAGTCTCTTCAACGCTACAAGGAATCCCTTGGACTTGGCGGTGGTGGACAGGACCTTAGTGACCCAGCAGATCCACGTGACTGCATTATTCTCACTCTTGAGATGAACTCCGAGGGTCGCCCTCCAGTCAAGCTCGAGCTTTCTACCCCTGATGCTCTCAAGACCTTGAAAGATCATCCTTTCAAGATTAAGGAAGGTTCCAAGTTCAACCTTACTGCTACTTTCAAAGTACAACATAACGTTTTGAGTGGTCTCCAATATGTTCAAGTCATCAAGCGCAAGGGTATCAGAATTGATAAATTGCAAGAGATGATTGTAAGTGCTTCCGCGCATGTCAATATCTACACTATGTTTCACGAACTGACTCTCCAATAGGGAAGTTACGCACCCAACACTGACAAGAACCCCGTCCACACCAAGCGATGTATGTTCAAATTATATATTTTCCAAATTCCCCAAACTAACCAAACACTCTAGTCGCCGACGAGGATGCCCCAAGTGGAATGATGGCCCGAGGTCACTACACCGCAATCTCTACTTTCGTCGATGACGACAAGAAGAAGCATCTTGAATTCGAGTGGTCGTTCGATATCGCCAAGGACTGGTAGATTTTACCATCTGCTTCACTTTTGATCTTCTGCTTTTCGCCTAACATATCGCAATCGCTCCTTTTGACACCCATTCCGTTATTGACGTAGCATAGCACTCACATGACAAGTTTTCGACATACCTTTGCGGGCATGCGATTTGGACGGCTACCTTTTGGGCGATTTTGCTTTTGTGTTGGGGCTAGGAGAATAGTCGATCGTTTTCTTCCCTACTTGTTTTTCCTTGCAAATTTATATTTTGGACAGAAAAAAGTTATGGGTGGATAATGAGATAAGTTATGGACGGATGATCAGATGAGTTATGAAACGAAGATGTTTGGTCATATCATGCACATGATCTGGATTGAACGAACGAACGAGATGTGGAGTTGAGAAAGTACCTAAGCATACTGTGGTTGCTTGGAGGCATTCTTTCCCTGCAGGCGCGCATACATTATTTTAAATTCAAAAGACTCATTCACTTTTCCTCAAGTATAGAACTTCGTATCTCATTGTATTTCGTATCTAATGTGTTTAAATGGATGGAGAGAATCATGTTACATGACTGGTCCTGCCCTTGCATCCATTCATGGGTATCTTCTCGTATTTCTATGGAATTTTGATTTACAAAAACGCAATTCGTAGGTTGAAATGACATACATCATATCATGACTACAATCCAGTTTTTTGGAGTGCAGTGTCTTGTGTACAATGAAAAGGACATTGCTTAATCTGGCACACAGCGGGCTCTCAAAACCCCTGTCTCAGCTGTCCCGGATATATTTTTTAAATAATTGCCTTCATGATGTCGAATGGAGGGAGTGATCGTTGGTTGAGGAGCAGCGTGTCGGAAGAATGAGATCTAGTGTCTACGCGCCGGCTTTATTTTCG
The DNA here is from genome assembly GCA_004786245.1 of Botrytis hyacinthi. Classification (NCBI taxonomy): domain Eukaryota; kingdom Fungi; phylum Ascomycota; class Leotiomycetes; order Helotiales; family Sclerotiniaceae; genus Botrytis; species Botrytis hyacinthi. Next base: position 115,137 of record PQXK01000014.1, read on the forward strand.
AATCACAAAAAGTAATCTGGCAGCGTATTACCATCGGCCGTCTTGTCCTGTCCTGCTTGCTGCATTTCCCCCTTGTGTAGATCATTTTCCGGCGCGGCAGCAAATACGTTGAAGAACCTTTCCCCAGTGTCGCTGACTTCTAGGACACTTGCCATATTCCCGCATCGGTAGCAGTAATTGGGCGCACTCCACACAGTACTCAATCGATCGTCGTAGAGAACCTGGTAGCCTTCCTGGCAAAGTTGATGTGCTCGCAAGATGTGCGACATCTTATTTACTTCGAGGAATTTCTTCACAACTTGCGCGCCGAACGTGTAACCCGCACCGCGGGGTGAGAGGGAGAATTCGTCGCGCTCGGGATCGGGGTCGGACCAGACTAAGTCGGCCATAGGCCCTTCGTGGGGGATCTCGCGGAAACGGTCTATGATTTTTATTTGGTCGATAGAGTGTATTGAAGGAGAGAGACCTGCAGATCAATGTCAATATGTGAAGACCTCTAGGCCAACGAAAGCCAGGTAGCATTTTGGCGGGGAGCATACCTCCATGAACACAAAATATTTGATCATTGATGACCACACTCAATGTAAGGAAGTCGAACATATCCGTGAAATGATGCCATACATTTGCATTCCCATATTTCCTGGAGCACTCCGTATAGAAGCCATACGACTGGGTGACACCCCTCGACTCATGATTTCCTCGTATTAAATGAACGCGATGTGGGTATCGTAGTTTAAGACAAACAAGAAGAGAAATTGTTTCGACACTGAACATGCCTCTATCCACATAATCCCCTAGAGAAAGATCATATATTAGCATTGGGGAAATGTGTGCGGAGCCAGAATGCGGGGCATACCTAGAAACAGGTAGTTTGTATCTGGACAGAACCCCCCGATCTTGAATATCTCTATCAAATCGAAGAATTGGCCGTGGATATCTCCCACTACAGTAACAGGTGCCAACACATGAACCACATTACTCTCTTGCATAAGCAGTTCCTTCGTTTTCGCGCAGATTGCTTCGATAACAGATTCGGCGAGGAGATTTTTCTTATAGAGACTTTCTATACATTGGTCGAGATCGACGGAAGCTATGGAAACATATAAGTAAGACCTCTTGTCAGTTGAGAAGGTTTCGTGGTATTCTTACATGGCAGACCGGGCATATTGCAAAAGGGTTCAGAAGTTAATCACCTCCGATTTGCGCCACCGAAATCTAATATGGAAGGATGACAGTTGATACCACCTGTGATTTTCTGGAGAATAGTATTTTGGCAAAGCAACATGGTCGCTTAAGAAAGTATTCAAGTCATAAGCAAAGATGAAATCGTTGGTTGGTAGGTAAAGTAAGAATTAAAAAGATTGCTACTTATCAACCAATATATGAAGCGGGCGGGCAACATATACGAAGTTGATTGATTATCACGATTACGTTGGTTGTGAATATACAATGTACCTAGTAGCTACCTATCTACCTGCCTAGGTATCTAGTATTTGCCTGGTACTCCAGGCCTCCAGGTCTCCAGGTCTCCAGGTCTGATGAATATTGAGCTTTCAGTCTCAAAGGGTCACCGTAGCTAGTGGAATGAATGAATCGTTTAAATTAGCGTCATCTTTCCATCAGGTACCCTTGTCAATACCTACATAGTACCTAGCTGCATAGGAAATTTACTACGGAGGAGGGTAATATCTCTTTTGGCATCTCTCTCTCTACTCGCATCTTCATCCAAGTGCAATCAAATATTAGCATCCATTCCCAAAACTTCTTCTCTTTTTCTTCCTGATATTCATCACAATCACAATTACCACTACGAATTTACCACATTCACCTCAAAATATTGTAATTCTTGCACTTCCTCCAACATCAGTCAATGAATCAATGATACCTCCCCCATATCGACCATAACCCTTCTTCTGCAGATTCTGCTTCTTGTCCCTGTTCCTCTACCTTTACTCGCATCGCAGTAAAAGAGACCAAGAAAAAGGAAACCCCAAATCACATTCACAATTGCTGATGTTATAACTGGAAACAATCACTACTGACAAAGTTACCTGCTTACCTACTTACTTACTCTCTCTGCACTTCTGGGCAGTCAACATTCTTCTTCGCTTCTCTTCAGCTCCAGACACATTCATTTGGTCAGGTCAGGTCAGGTCAGGTCGAGTCAAGTCATGATCAAACCCTAAGAAAGAAAAGGAAAAAAGAAGTCATTGTATTTGTTTTTTTGCTACACTTCTTCTCTATCCATTCCATTTTCAATCGCTTTTGCATGTGGATTTGTTGGGCTGGGAATAGTGACCCTAGCAAGGTACTTAAATAGTAGTACTTCCTTTTGATTTTATTTACTGGGGAGTCCGGGGGGCTACATACATACATACAACAGTTCATCCTTGAATACGGTCCATGTTTTTTTTACAATACCGTTGCACCACATCATTCTGAACATCTATTTCAATTTCGCGGACAACAAGAAAAAACCTTTTTCTATCCATCAAAGTCATCGATGCTTTCCATTATCGCAACCACAAGGACCAAGATAACAAGAATTCATTAATAAGCATATCCAACTTCTTAATTTTGCTCCTCGTCTTTTCTGTCGCGTCAGATTACTTTGTCTACCTATCTTCAGGTCACCGGTATTTCATCAACTTGCTTTCTCGACTCAAGCTCAACCCAGTGTCACGCAAATTCATCTCCCGACCGATTGATGATTTGATAGTAAAATAGGATTCTTTTTGTATAAAGGAGAGTCTGTTATGTTGGGAAATTGGTCTCAAGGTGGTCCTCAAGGACCACCACATAACTACAACAATAATTACTCTGGCCCACCTCAAAACTACAACAATTCTTACAATGCTCCTGTACCTAATAAGACACCTCGTCTTCCAATTTGCTTCACGTGTGGTCAAGAAGGGCATTACGTCAAGGATTGTCCGAATCAAAATCAAAGTGGTCAAGCGTGAGTGATGATTTGTTTCCATATCTTGATGCTTTCTTCTCGTATCTTTTGTTTTTGCCAAGAGTTGGGCTAATAATGACAAGTGCTGTGGTTGCTCCCCAGACAACAAATGTTAATGGATATGGTGCACCACCCCAACCAAAACAGTGGGCAAACGCTCAAAATGGTCAGACGGGTTCTAAATATGCTCCCTATGCTGGCCCTGGAAGTGCTCCAATGTCACAATTCACAGACCCTGGCCAAAATTCTCAGTTCAATGGGCCAATGCCATCTGCTCCGAGTCCGCTGTATCAGCAACATTCCACACCAAATCCACAGCAACAGGGCCCTCCACAACAGGCGTATCCTAACCAACAACCTGTTGCCAATGGAGCTAACTACAATCATCCATCTCAACAGCAACATGGATCTCAAGGCTATCAAGCTCCGTATAATCAACATCCCCAATCTAATTCACCACAACAGTATGGACCACCAACTCACAGTCAAAACGGTCCACAGTATCCTCCCCCATCAGCCCCTCCCACACCCTTTCAGCCTCAAAACAATGGTTACAATCAAGGTTACAACAGCCGAAGTTCATCAGTACCTTATCAAAGCAACGGCACGCCAAATCATGGGCAATGGGTTGGTTCACCGCCAGCGGCGTCTCCCCCTAATGGACCACAACAACAGCAAGGACAATTGCAATCAAATCCTGGCTATAATCGTGAGTTCAGGAGGTCCCAATCACAACAATCTCAGCAAAGTGAAGGTCGCATGTGGGCCCAGCAAGGAGAAAGCCGGATGGGATCTCAGCAGCCTCAGCAAAGTACAAGTCGGGCGGCATCTCAGAATCCACCAATGGCGTCCCCAGAATTGAATAAACGCGGGCTGTACATTCCTCGATCCAAAAATACTACACTTACCGCCCCTTCCAAAGCTTCTTCTCAACCCCCCGAGGTACCAATACCTTCAAGGGCCTCAAGTGTGGCAAGTACACCCTATGGCTCGCCCAGCTCAAGAGATAACATATCTGAATGGGATGGCCAACCAGCCGTTTTAAAGGAGGACAGTCACCGGACTGATGAGGAAAGGCAGTTCAATTGGGATTACAAAAAGATCTTCCAAGCTGCAGGCCAAAGACACGAAACTGTTGCACTTGCCCAGCCTTTAGCCAACAGATTTGATATGACTCCAGTCCCTCTCATCGACAAGAAATCAACCATCTCAATTTCAAGGTATGCAAGAAAAGAAAATTTAAAGGAGTATAGACAAAGTGTCAGAAAGACACCTCAATGGCCATACTTACAAGAAGATCCAACTTTCCAGGAGTTAAAGGCTGGAGATGATTCAGTACCCTTTCAAGAACTAGATGCTCTTATGAAATCGAGGCATGGCGATGCACACGTATCTATTGCAACTCGAAAATCCACCGCTGCAAATATACCGCGCACTGGTAAGCGTAAGCCAAGCCCAACGGATCAAGATGATATCGATGAACAACTACAAGCTGATATTTCTACCCTGAAAAACAACAAACGTCAAAAGGTTGATGACCAGTCATTCAAATCTGCGGATGGCTTGCCTAGATTCTGTGGTGATAATGCATTGAACAACTCCCCACCTCTTGCTGAAGCGCCAGACGATATCTGGGCTCCTCAGGCGGGAGAGAGTGCCGACCCAACTGAGGCGTTGCTGGCATCTTTGGGTGTGTCTGGTGCTCCGAAACCGGTTGAGCCTGGACCTCCAGTCATGATTCCCATTGAGGATCTCCAGCAGCCTATCTACAGTCCCCAGCAACCTCTTTATGAAAGCCAGCAAATTCCCTACAATTCTCAAAACACCCAACACAACCAACAACCCATTTTCAATGCTCAGCAGCAGCCCCCGTATACTCAGCAACCTCCTTTCAATGCTCAACAGCCTCCCTTCAATGCTCAGCAACCGCCATATAATCCTCAACTCCAGCCTCCATACAACCAACAGCCTACTTTCAATGCTCAGCAGCAGCCTTCATATAATCGTCAACCTTCTTTCAATGCTCAGCAAACTCCTTACAATCCACACCAAGCTCCTTATAGTGCCCAGCAGCCTCCATACAACCAACAGCCACCGTTCAATGCCGAGCAACGTCCTTTCAATGCCCAACAACCTCCATTTGTTGCCCAGCAGCACTCTTTTAGTCCTCAACAGCCTCCTTACAACGTTCAACAGCCTTATAATGCCCAGCGACATCCTTTCAATCCTAACATGGCAGGTCAACCCTTTAGACAAGACCCAAGCTATGCTAATTCTCGCCCTTCAATTTCCGGACCCCAAGGCTTCAACATACCCCCGCCACCACCACCACCAATTGAAGAGGAGCCTATGTTCAACCCTTGGCCAGAACACAATGTTACGACAACACCACCTCCCCCTGATCACACGGACAATGATAAGGAAAACGGGAAGAAAGAGGACGACGGAAATGGTGCGGTGGATTCTCCTTTGAGTCCCACTTCATTAGAAATCCTTGCGGAAATAAAGAAGGAACCTGTGAAACCACGAAAAATCGTCCGAATAATCAGTGGCAAGAAGGGCAAGGAATCGTCGCGTTCATCTGAGGAAGTCACTCCAAAACTCAAAAGAGCTCCACCAGTGGTCGATGCAGCTTATGGGTAAGATTTAGAGCTTGATATTGTCTACATATGCTAATATATTATTTCGCAGTCGCCGTTGGTAGCTAAATTCTTATCATCACCCCTTGATAATTGGTGGCTGGTCTTGGTCAGGTAAACCGCATATAGTTTGCAAAAGAGCCTTTTGGATTTAGCAAACCTTCAAGTAGTCGGTTGTCCATCATGGCTCTGTTTATATTCTTTGTACAAATAAAAATTTCATGCATGAGCGGCGTTATTCGGGTTTTTTGAGATGGAGTTCAGGAATGCCTTTTCAGTTGATGGTTTTCTGTACAATCCTCATTGCGCATGCATCAATGCATTTTATGGCATTGCAAGAGCCGATGGAGTGAATGAACCTAGATAATTTATTCTATTTGGAGACTCTTCAGTGGGAATCCGTTTGTTCTGCTCAAGACTACTTGTTGTTCAGAGCGAACGCCAGGTTCAAAAGTCTTGTAGGAGAGCAGGATAATTCAGTAGTATTTAATGCCAAGCTACTTGCTTTGGCTAATAGTAATGCTAGTGGGCTTCTTTTTGTCCCTGGCTCTTTATCAAACAATGATCTTTGGATTTAAATTCATTGGTATTACTCTAATGTTGTTGTGACTAAGTATCTCATGCCTGTGTAAGATTTGTTGTAACAGTAAGCCTCCTAGTGTAAGGCATTCCATCCAGCCATGTTTGTATTTTCAGAAGGTAGCGCAGCCAGTCGCACGCGGCAGAATATCAATTATTTGACTAATCTATCGTGTTCTTTGTCATCGTCATCACTACTTTCTTCCTCTTCCGCTTCATCGGAGTCTTCATCTCCGGACTCTTCTTCTGTTTCTCCAGATTCTTCGTCGTCGTCGTCGTCGTCGTCTTCTTCTTCTTCCTCGCTTTCCTCTTGCTCAGACTCGGCTAGCCAGTCATCAAGGGTCTTTTCCTTTCCAGGAGCCGTACCAGAGCTACCAGCATTGAATCCATTCGTCTTGGATGGCGAAACACTGGGCCTGAAATCTTTCACCGCACTATCTAATATCTGTCCTGCAGTCATGACTTTCTTCTCTTCATATTCATTCCGGGCGGAATCAGGTTCTCGTAATGAAGGGTCTGGCTCGGAGCCAGCTTCTACCCAAGGAGGTAGTGCCTCATAGCCCTTTAGTCCATGCATACCGCCCTCTTCACCAACAACGAGACTGGCGCTTCCGAGTGTAAAGCTAGTACGGTTTTCGGAGGGACTAGGTGTGTGGGGGATGGGTTTAGGGGCAAGAAGCATGAGAGATGCGAGTTGAGTGGATGAGGGAATTGCGAGGAGAGATTTGTAGAGACGGGTGCGGTCGCGGAGGTCGTATGAGGTATCGTAGCGTGCAAGAAGAAGGATGTAGTTCCAGAGAACGATGATGGGGTGATCGGGTTCAGATTCTGGTTCGGGGGGTGGAGAGAAGGAGGTTTGTGGAGGTGAGTCGAGGGATGCGAATCCTTCATTTCCTTCTTCAATGCCGGCATAATCGTGGGAAGCCTGGGGAGGTGATAAAGGTTTGATAGGTTCAGGCTCTGGCGTAGTCCGATTTAGATGATGTAGATAGACTTTAGCAGCTAGAAGAACAATTTGTAATTTTGCAGGCTCTGCTTCATCAGCAAAGCCCTTTGCCAAAATCCGAAGAACATCAGGTGCAATGTTATTCTCCCCATCAATGCCAGCAAATTCTCCTACAAGCCAGATAATAGTAGCTCGAGCCCGCGGGTTTGTAGCTGTGTCTAGATTCTTAGCTAACCGAATAACGGTATGTGTGTGAGATGCTGGATCTTGTTGTATAAGATGCCTGATTACAGTAAGTGACTCTGCGACTAAATTGCCATCTAGACTTGTAATTTGCTTCAACAGTAAACGTAAACATCTTGCAGATGTTCTAGAATCACTCTGTGCACATCGACCAATAGCTCTCACTGACTCTCTCACCAATTCCCTGTCCGAGCCACGGGAGAAATGCTCCAACTCATTGAGTATTAAACTTTTGATATAGGAATCGCAATGCGGGAAAATTAGGGTGAGCAATTCGAGTTTGAGTTCCCATACTTGCGGTAGGTCGGTTGATCGGACTAGGAAATGAGAGGCGTATCTTACGAATGCTTCGGGCCGTGTGAGACATACGGAGACGATATTGTAGAGGGCTATGTGCTGGATATCAGAGGGGCCGCGTAGAAGAGCGATAAGAGGACCAATGCAGTGATTTATATAGTCTGGTGTTCCGAGAGCTACATAGCAGCGGGATACTGCGACAACGACACCAGAATTGCGGGACTGAAGAAGTGGTTTGATACTTTTGAGGAGAAGCTCGAGATCTGGATCAAGGACCTGGATTGTTTCGCTGGTTTCTTCGGTATCTTCTTCTTGTTCGGCATCGGAATCACCGTAGAAATTTTCTTGGTTTCCGTTGCTTTTAGGGGTGGCTTTGCGGACGCGCCGAGTGCGTTTGGGGAATGATTTTCGGGAGTAGATAGTCATTAAGTGAAGAGTGGCCATTTGTGACCACTCGTCCATATCAACTAGTTTCTTTACGAGACCCCTGTAATGTTTGTGAATGAGGTCAAGACGTTCCGGGCATATTTCTAGGAATGCGTTTACTGCTGCACCTGCTACGTAGTATTGTCGATCGCCCAGTAAAGTCGAGAGGTAATCTAGAAGCTGTGGGAGGGTATTTGGATCCAACCTGTAGCACTTCGGTATAGCTAAAGCTGCCGCTTTTCTAACGTAGGGACTCATATCCCCCAGCCCCTTCTTGATGGCCAACGACACGATTTGACTAATGACAGGCACACGAATTCCAGACATGGTTTTGAGAGCAAGAGCTCTAACTTGTGGGTTTCCATCGGAGAGAGACTTTTGAATCGTATTTATAGAGAGGAGGGCCAGGTCCGGTTCTTGTTCTGCGTGGTTGAGGAGATAGATGTAAACCAGCTTTTTGATCTCGATATTCGGGGATGCGACGTTTTTTACGACGGACGAGAAGAATGTGAGGCATGGCTGGGAACGGTACATCATCTGCAAGTTCTGTTAGAGCTTATGTCTCGACTTTCAAGCCCCATGTTGGCCTGGCAAAGATGCGCAAGGAAATCGGGGAAACATACAGAGATGACCTTCCTCAACCCCTCCAAGACCTCCCTATCATGTCTACTATCTAACAACTTCTTGATTTGCTGGGGCGGCAACGTCTTCAGCGCCCCCGCTCCTCGAGAGCTCCTTGCAGATTGCGCGGCATCGAGTGTGAGTTCCCTTGCTATTGTCGTTGTTAGCATAAAGTCATTGTGCCACATGGTCGCAAATTTGTGTCTTGGTGAAGTGAAGTAGGAAAAGAAAGTTCGTACCACTTTCCAGCAAGCTGGATATTCTAGATATGGATTCCATTTCATGAACAACGTAAGGAGATTACAGAGGAACATGATCAATGGGAGCTTGTAATGGTGGGGCTATAAGCGATTATTATTGATCTGGCTCCGCATATTTGCGGGATTGCATCATTTGGTAATGACAACCTTGAAGACTTATTAATTCTTTGTTTTTTTATCACCACTGGTTATTGTCTATATATGTGTTGTCGATGACTTAATTCTCGTGGTACAGATGTCGGGAAATACGTTTTACTATGGATCATTAACATTCAGCACTAATTGTAGTTCAATTCTTTAGAAAAAAATATCGTTATCGCGCCCAATATCAAAGAACGACAACTGCACTGCGCTCGAAATGTCACCCTCATATATCACACTACCGCCGGCTCTTCCTTCCGAACTCTTGACTTGGATACTGAATCATGGTGCTTATCCTACCACTATCTTGATTTGCAAACCTCGCGCCGCATTCATCTCCTCCCTTCTCGCAGATGTCACCTCGAGCACTCTACCATTACCATCATCACCCATCGACATACCCTCCTCTCCTCCCAATCCAGCGACCAGCACCGCGCAACCTCAAACGCCCCCTCACTCACTCCTCATCAAGACTCTCCACCAGGTCTCCCTCTCACGTCATATATCTATAATTTATATTCCCACGATCTCTCATTTGCGCGCCCACCTCTCTGTCCTTTCCCCAGAGGCAGCTTCAAAGATCGGAGCTCCACCAGATCAAAAACGGGATAAGGTGTGTAGAAAAAGGGCGATGATTGTTGTATATGGATTGATAGACTTACATAGGGATACGAGTGAGTGGAGTGCGCAGGGGTTAAGTAGGAGTTTGGCGGGCCTGGTTGAAATTGGTGGAAGGGACAAGAGGGTAGTGGTGTGTTTGGAAGAGAGAGAGAGGAAAACAGAAAGGAGTGAGTTAATGGAAGTGGATGCTGATGGCAATGAAGACACTGCCGGTCAAACCAATGACAGATATGGGTTAAAATCGGATGAGAACATAGGACGAGACAATAGAACCTGGAAGGGGTGGGATGAACATGTTCCGATGCTCAATGGAAGTGCGAGGCGCGCTGGGCTAGAGAGCGAAGATAGCGGTTGGAGTGGGAGAACCATAGAGGTTGGCCAGATGTTCGCAAGATGGTTCGATTTCGGAAATGCAGAACGGAGTCACCGTAAATAGTGATCTATAAACAGAGAAAGGAATACATTTGCTTGGAAGCCATTATCATCATATATCAATAGGTATACCCAAACGCCACCAGCCCCCCAACCTTTACCAATTCATCAACATGCCTGTCATGATCGCTAGTCCAACATGAAATCCAAAAGCGTTAACCCCAAATCAAATAGACTGCTCCATTTCTGTGATGTATAGCTTGATATGTGAGTCCATCTTCAAGAACTCGTCATGCGCACTATGTATTTCATTCTCAATGTTTTCTTTCAAATCCGCCATCTGTATTGTGTCAGTGAATTTGCAGGCTGTTAGCAGAAGTTCCAATGTGCGTACCTTTTTCTCTGTCTGCTCTATCCTTACTTTCCTCCTTTCCATCTCCCTGCCTTTTTCGTTTCTCTCTTCTGTGAGCTTTCTATGCACGGCCCGCAGTTCTTCCATCCTCTCCTTAGCACTCATAGCCTTTGCTTTGCTACCTTCTCTCAATTTCTCTGTTCGTTCAAGATGTTTCGACAATTGTCGCTGTAGCAAAGCCTCGGTTCTCTCCACTTCACGCACATTGTTTCCTCTTTCACCAAGTGCGTCTCGTTGCCTCGCCACTTTCACATTTTCATCTTCCTCCTTGGCTAATTCGATCGAAATCTCTTCCAAAAGTTTTGTACACGAAACTACATCTGCAGAGACTACAGTAAATGTATCGGTTGAAGTCTGCAATGCTCGTGCCCGTCGATCAAAGGCATCGATTTGCGACTTGTCTGTATTTAGTGCGTTGCTCAAGTCTGTTAATGATGCTTGCAGAGCAGCTGGTGACTGAGATACATATGGCTGTAACTTTGAGCTTTCTTGTCGCAATTCGATAGTCGCGGCAGTTTTCTCCTCCAAAATAGCAGTCATCTCCTTCTTCTTTTTAGTGAGTCCTTCAAATCGTCGTGCCATTTTGTCTTGGCTTTGGCGCAATTCTAAGAGCCTCTTTTTCAGCTCTTCATTGCGCTTGACTTTTTCTGAAATATGAACCTCCATTGCCCTGCGGTTCCGTTTTAGCTCATCCAAGCGGCTTTCCATCTCTTGGTTTTCCATATATAGCGTCTCGATTCGAACCTTTGTAGTCTCAGCCTTGTTGAAGTGTTCATCGATAACCTGTGTTTGACTTTCTCTGAATCGTACAAAGTTGATGATGTAAGAGAATATCTTCACTAGGCGGTCGTGTGTTGGCTTGTATAAATCTTGAAACGAGAAATCCGTAATGCCACATTCAAATAGCAACTTGCGTAAACTAACATAGAAACCCATGAGATTCCTGGTTTCTGCCGGAACTATATCTGGATAGTCTTCACACACATCTTCGGAAGCTGCACGCATAGCAGGATCAACTGTATCGCGAGTCGTGTTCATGAGCAGCTCTGCAAACCATTCGAAGATCATTTGAATTTGGAGCGGGTTGGGCTTTAACAGGTCTGCTGCAGTAAATGGCACACCTATATCGCTGATACATCCTGCAATTTCTTTGTCGGGCTGTTATAATCAGTGGGAATTCAATTAAATCATGATATGGCCATCTTACTAGGCGCATGAACGAATCGCTCTCTTCCTCCTTCTTTTTGCCTCGATTTTGTTGTTGTGAGCTGGGAGCAAGGCTCATTCGTGGATTGTAAGACATTTTGTAATGTGGTGGTTGTATCTCTATTATAAATTGCAACTTGACAGTGCAGGTTGTTATGCTCAATCTTTGTACCTGGGTGTGTTTTGCATAGGTATTTGGTTCTTTCGTCGTTGTTTGCAAAGATCGTAAAAGTAAACAAACGGACGGAGCAACCAACTACCGATAAGATTAGGCATAGTCACGTGATATTACATGAAGATGAATTTCGACCAAGGATAGCAAGGTTTGTCAATGAAGCTTCTTCTCCAGAAGATCACTTTCTACTTGATGTCAAATAGGATACCAGAAGGTTCTCAAATCTATTAGACGTATGTCAAGTGATCATGTACCCCTCTTCACCCCTCAATAAATTGCCGAAGCTCTTGTATCAGATCAGCTATGTAACTGTTCTGAAATGTCATTCTCTCTACCATTTGCACTGGAGTTCGATAGCCACGGGTTTCGAATAGCTTTTGTATACCAGCTCTACAAGTATGAGGCTCCTTCAAAGCCAGACTTGTGTCGGGAAATTATTATCATGGACATATAAAGCCAGCTTGTCACAGCTACCTAGTAGTCTTCTTTCCCCACTACAATATGATTCCATACCCTTGTGCCGTCTGCGTATTGACCATCCCGAAGTGGAGTCTGAAAATGCTTAGAATGACATCCAAGCAAGTATCAAAAGCTATACACGGTTGCAGACTCGGCCCAGTTATCTTTCGATACGCGCAGAAATATTCAGATCAAAATTCGAACCATTTAGAGGTTGGCAAGAAGAGATCAAAGATGAATGATGTGGATACCCTATGCTCACTGATTACACATAGTAACTTGTCACCAGTCCCCCCCCCCCGCATTTCCAGGAGAGGTCCAGGTCGGTTTCATGGAAAGAAACCAAATCAACTGGTCATGACTAGTTGTTTACCTGCACAGTTTCGAGATAGGCTATTCGAATACACAATACTAAACGGCAGGTGGATTAATCGATCAACCGCTAGCTACATCTGTCTAGTACAAATAAGCCTCGATGCAATCGCACTGTAATTGAAATTATTTGCACCGATTGACTCTTGTGATCACAAGCTGGAGCTACATTACACTCTGTACCTGGAAAACTGGCGTGTAAGCTAGGTAGCATCTACGGTTTGTGCAATGGCCTGGCTTGCGATGGACTGAGACTCTATTCCGGGATAGGCGGATATCCCAAGAGAAGTCATGATCGATGTCGTGGTGCTGTATTGGGTGTCTGTACAAACATACATTCCCATGATTCTGCAGATGAGAGATTTGTTATGCAATGAAGCATCCTCCTTGGTAGACGCCTAACGAAATGCGTATCTAAATAGACACTTCACCATCTGCACTATTTTATATCCGGCACCTTCCCTCACATCTCCCTCTGGCTTATATTGTTCACAAGTTAATAAATGCGTGGCTTTAGTAGCATCAACTAAATAAAACATATCAAACAGCGGGGTTAAGAGCTAGTTTAGTAATATGAGGTCACCCCTTACTTTCGATGTGGGGGGAATTCTGCATATGATTGATCCTTACCATTCAACAAAGAAATGAAAGAACGAGCTTCCAAGCAAATTGTTGAATGGCTCGATTCTCGAATGGTATGTAGTACTCGTACTAACACTGACCCCAAGAACTCCGAGGACCCCCATTCACCCTTTCACCCTTTCGGGTGATTTTTCATCATGACCTGACTGCAGTCTTTTAAGCCGAACTTTTAATCTACACTAGTTCCCTTTGTAACAGGTTCTATATGTCAGATCTTTGTGTAAGTTTACAGGAGTATGAGAATTCCTCGGCTATTAGCTTGCTTCTGCGAGGTTGGAAAACTATATTAGCTCCCTTCCATAATTCCTCAAGTAAACAACCACTCAACACTACTTCTAAGTAGCTCTCTTCCTTTGAATACAAACCAACTCGGAACGAATTGACAATACCCCAATACCGTATTGCAAACTCCCTCAATTTCAGCTCTTCTATCAGAATGACTATTCTCATTCCCAACATTTCTAACGGTGCTGTCGAGGATGTCTCAAGCGTGTCTCCTCATGTGACAAAAGTCACGGGAGCTAAGCCCAAATCACATCACAATTCGAATTTCAATATTATCGATATCCGCCATGATGGTGCCGAAATTGAGTTGAAAGATGAGATATTGGCATCTTTGAGACCAAAAAGCGGTCTCAAAAGTCTGCCCACCCTGCTCCTGTATGATGAGCGGGGTCTACAAATCTATGAAGATGTTGGTATTCGTTTACTTGGTAAATCTATCAACCATGTTAACTTATAGAGTCAGATCACTTATTTGTCTGAATACTACCTTACAAACGCAGAGATAGATGTCCTTGAACGTTCCGCAGAAAGTATTGCTGCAAATATACCTTCTAACTCTATGGTTGTTGAGCTGGGAAGCGGGTTTGTAATTATTGTTGGAGTTTGAAACTTCTAGAACTAACAATGAACAGTAATTTGCGCAAGGTGAGTATATTACTACGAGCTTTAGATGCGGCGGGAAAATGTGTCGACTACTACGCGCTTGATCTTTCATTGAGAGAGTTAGAGAGAACTCTAGAGCAGGTTCCGGAATTCAGATACGTGAAGTGCCATGGGCTTCATGGAACTTATGACGATGGTCTCGCATGGTTGAAACTTCCTGAAAACTCTTCCAGGCCAAAGTGCGTTGTGTCGATGGGATCGAGCATTGGTTTGTCTTTACAATTTTTGATTGCCAACAATCAACTTACCACGCGCAGGTAACTTTCAAAGGCACGATGCATCAAAGTTTTTGAAGAGTTTTGCGGAAGTTTTTAGCCCCTCGGACATGTTTCTCATTGCCATCGATGCTACTAGTAATCCAGAAAAAATCTAGTAAGTCCCATAAAATTATCACTCAGCTTGTCTTTGACTAATTTCGTTATAGTCATGCTTATAATGGTGTGTCTACTCAATTCCAAGATCTTTCCTGCGGCTAACCTTGATAATAAGACAAGAAAGGGATCACCCACAAGTATGTACTCGCAATCAATAGCGATCGATTACCAGTCATTTGCTTACTCCTTACAAAAGGTTTATCTTGAATGGTCTGATCCAGGCGAACAAAATTCTCGGAGAGAACGTATTTGATATTGCAGACTGGACTGTCATCGGAGAATATGTATACGACACACAAGGGGGTCGTCACCAGGCCTTTTATTCTCCAAATCGAGATATCGTCATCAAAGACGTTCTTGTAAAAGCAGGAGAGCGTGTGAAGATAGAGGTCAGTTTAAAATACTCACAGGAAGAAACAGCCAAGCTAGTGAAAGATGCCGGGATGATAGAAGCTCAGAGATGGTCGGCTTCTAAAGATCAATATAGTAAGTTTTCGCATTACTTTTGTCTTTCCCAGCTCCGGTTTGAATCGGCAATCTTGCAGGTAGGAATCAAAACCCACATCAATGTACATGGTCTTATGATCACAGAAACCATCGGCGTGGGGGTATCTCCCAATCGTGGATTTATGGCGCATGCTTATTCACTTGCTGTATTGGGGCTGACATCAACATGGCATGATATTAAAAAACGCGCTTCCATAACAGCACAACTGTTATCTGTATCCCATTGAATACTATTCTGACTTAAACTTGAAGATATGCACCTCTTGATAAAGAGCACAATGAAATTCGACTCGAATCCAGGTGTATATGCTTCGTCTACGGCCCCAAATTTTCAGGATTGGCAAGGTCTGTGGTCAGTATGGGATACTGTCACCAGAAAAATGATTCCAAACGAAGAATTGGTTGAGAAGCCAATTAAACTTCGGAATGCTTGCATTTTCTACCTGGGACATATTCCGACATTCTTGGACATGCAACTGAATAAGGTTACCACAGAGCCGCTTTGTGAGCCCTCTTCATATCCCGCAATTTTTGAAAGGGGAATTGATCCGGATGTTGACAATCCCGAGCAATGCCACTCTCATTCCGAGATTCCCGATGAGTGGCCACCACTTGAGGAGATTCTATCATATCAAGAAAAGGTGAGATCAAAAGTCAAGAAGTTATATGCAAGCCAAGCACTTCCCAGAAATCTTGGTCGCGCACTTTGGTTGGGGTTTGAGCATGAAGCGATGCATTTGGAAACCCTTTTGTACATGTTATTGCAAAGTGATAAGACTATTCCGCCCACTAGCGCTAGGCCAGACTTTAAAGGAGAAGCAATAAAAGCCAAGGCATTGCGAGTGCCAAATGAATGGTTTAATATTCCAGAGCAGAAAATCGTAGTCGGGTTGAGTGACCCTGAGGATAATTCTGGACCGGACAATCATTTTGGGTGGTATGTTAAACACGCTCCATTCAAGCACAAAGTAAATATAACAACGCACCACAGGGATAATGAGAAACCTCTCCGAGAAGTTTTGGTTAAATCATTTGAAGCCAAAGGACGACCAATTACCAATGAAGAGGTAAACCACGCCTGAAATGTTTGTGAGACAAAGTTCCTAACTGTCAACAGTACGCTCTTTACCTGGAACAAACACATGAAAGCAAGATCCCTGCTTCGTGGATTAAAATTCGACAGTCGAACGGCTACACCAACGGTAGTTCAAATGGATACAGTAACGGAAGTACAAATGGCTCAGCTTCCCCTCGGTTAAGTAAGGCATATCTCGAAGACAAAGCTGTCCGAACAGTCTACGGTCCAGTGCCACTTGAATATGCTCTAGATTGGCCTGTATTCGCTTCATACGATGAGCTTTCTGGATGTGCAATTTGGATGGGGGGGCGAATCCCGACGGTTGAAGAAGCTCGAAGTATTTACAGTCATGTTGACGGCTTGAACGTAAAGAAAGCAGAGAGACATCTAGGCAAAACTGTGCCAGCTGTTAATGGGTAGGCATAGAAGTGGTATTGCTCCAAGTCATACGCAAAGACTGATTGATGAACAGGCACCTAATAAACGAGGGTGTTGAAGAGACACCACCATCAACAGCGTCTCAAGTCGGTGGAAGCTCTCAAGAGCTTTTCACCGACCTTGAAGGTGCCAATGTTGGATTCAAGAACTGGCATCCAATCTCCGTTACTGCTGGAGGGAATAAACTTGCAGGGCAGGCTAATATGGGTGGAGTTTGGGAATGGACCAGCTCACCACTCGTTCAACATGAAGGATTTGAGCCGATGCCTTTATATCCGGCGTACACTGGTATGTCTTCCGTTTTGATCCATGGAATTTTTGTAAAAACTGATCTTCAAAGCCGACTTCTTTGACGGAAAACACAACATTATCCTTGGGGGATCATGGGCAACTCATCCTCGTATTGCTGGAAGGAAGACATTGTAAGTCAAGTCGGATTGATTCGTCCTCTATTATACTACTAACTGAATCATGTAGTGTCAATTGGTACCAGCGTAATTATCCATACACATGGGCAGGTGCAAGACTAGTCCGTGATTTGTAGGTTGGCTGCATGCTTTGAATATGGGCGGTAAAGCTTCTTTCATCATTCAACAGGGGAGGAAGCACGCCACTATCACTCGAGCGAATCAATTTCGTCTTGATGAGACCACAATATAGTAACATGAAGGATAAAATCGGCGGGATGAGTTTTGCGATGCTAAAGTATTTCCTTTTGTTTTGGGTAGTAATGATTCGAATGGAATGAAATTGATAATTATGAATGAATATGGATATGGATATGGATATGGATATGGATATGGATATGAATTATTAAAGAGAGTATCAGAGAATACCAGATGGAAACGAACACACACTTCATTATCCTGTCACTTTCGTATGTGACTAGCAGTTCAAGCCTTGCAGTATCTTTGAATACCAAAAAATAAGTCAAGATGAGTTCCCCAAACATTTATGAAACATGTACCTACTCATTGGATCTTGTTTGTAGTGAATTGTAGAGAAAGTATTCAGTGAGGCAAGTGAGTGAGATTGTTCTGGTGGTGCACTTATCCGAACTTTCAAGCAGTCGAAATGCGCCTTCCTTTTTAAACAAACAAACTTCCCATCAAGCATGACTGTTGCATGGAATCCCCACTTGAACGCTTTCACACTTGATTCTACCATCTTATACTATCTACTCTCCTTTTTTCCCAAACAGAGTTCTCGATCAGTACAACTAAGAGGATTGGGGAAGACGTTCATCAATTTCATTAGCATTCATCCAAGCCACTTGGCACAAACTTTCTTCAGGGAACGACACTCACTTAATCTTCACGTCAAAAACATCAACATCTTACTTCCTTTGCTCGCATAGAGACAGGAGGAAGAGGAAACATTCGACTTCAGCATTCGACATTCGCTAATCAGCCAGTCTTCATATACGATTCGAGTGTGAGAGAGAATAAAAAGGAGAAAACGAAAAGTTAAACACCACTCACTGTGTATTCAATAATCAGTCTTTACCTACGACTACAAGTAAGAGAAACAAGAGGTTCAGAGGAAGGACTGGGGGTATAACGCTCAGCATCCATTCACCAGACAATCTCTATCCAGGACTGAAAGTGAAAGGGAGTAGAAGGAGATAGAAGGAGGCCAACAGAACACTCGGCATCTCTTTCAGAATTAGGACATACAAACAATCAACCTCGAGTCTTCGAAATACCTTCAACTGAGGCATATTCCAGTATTTTGCGGTCCTTTCTCAGTAAGAGTAGCTACTACAGATCTATCTTTCATTCAAAATCCAAAGACGACATCTTTCAATCGAGACAACAACCAATGCTTCTGTTGTCTTCACAACTCCAATCCCTCAAAGTCGACAAATATTTCATGTAAAGTATCTACCGATAGCCCGCAGCTATATGCGAAGCAAAGAAGTTGCCGAGTTCTCGATCTTAATCCTGGCCTATCATATCAAATTCTTCCCACCAGGACGACAACCATTACTTTTATCCGCTTGGGAGGCATTCAAATACGAGAGGGGCTTGAACTCAGAAGCATCTGATCTGCAGGAAGCTTTTTTGAGATATTTGGTGTTGAGTAAAGTCATCACCTACGAAACAATTCTACCCAGTCTGACAGCCCAACGTGGCACATCGATGTCGATAGGAACATAGGATCCGCAAGATTGAAAACTTTACTGGATGAGATCGGAACGAAAAGATATAAAATAACGAATTTCGCTTTCCTGGATCAAGCTTGAACATATTCACTCCATCAATATTGATACATCTCATTCATTCATCGCGTCTAATAAGTTGATTACACAAGCCTTGAGTCCGGAGTTCGGCAAGATTCAGTTCACTACACTACGGCAGTGTTGAACCGTAGAATTCAGAGAAATACAACACGTATCTGCACTCATTTTTCTTCACTAGCCTCACAAGCGCCACTATTTCATGTTCACCTGCAGTCCAGTGAGCCGTTCGATTCACAATCAATTCCCAAAAATTTGGATCAGAATTTCTATCAGTATTGTAAAGAACACAATTTCATAACATCTTGATATTCTCGCAATCCAATTCCTTCGAAATTTGTGTAAGTTTTTTTACAGCTAGTATTCTACAGCTAGTATTTTATAGCTAGTATTGCGCTAAGGAGGGAGGTTATATCATTTCTTCTCTGGCACGCTCTTCAAAAGATACAAGTGGCTTCTTGTGCCAACATTGAAGACTTTCATCTTCCTTAACATCAGACCGAGAACATATCACTATTTATCTGCTTGTCCACAACAAATATATTTCATTTACAACCTTTCCCCGTGAGTCGACTATTTTTGGAATCATCACAAAATAGTTTGATTGACTCGTAAAGTCGAAGACAGGATTTTTCCACGGGAGCAGAGGGATTCGTAGACAAAACTCAGTATCAAAGTTCAATTACTTACACATCTCAAGGCAATCAAAGATCTCGCCGCCAAGAAATTCGAGCATTCCAAGTTCAACCACTCTGTACAATATTTGCTATGATGAATTGGGCAGTAATTGCTCGCGAAGACCGTCTCTATAAGGGTAAAACCTTGTATAGATGGGATGTATCACCTGGCTTAGGTACGAAATCCACAATCTTATGTTTGTCGCAGAGTATACTAACAACCGTTTTTAGAACATCATTGCGGAACATGTGCGACACCACTTCATAGTAAGTCACATCAAGCTATAGTGACCTCATCTATAACTTTGGTAGACTTACTTACTATGCTACTCCCATAGATGCTCGCTCAAAGTCTTCCTGTCTTGGTAAGCATGTTGAACCTTGCTTCCGATTTCATCAGCAGCTGCATTTCCTCGGTAAGTTCCCCAACCTTATCGACCTTATTCTGGCCACCTGGTGCTTGATCATGGTTATGAGTCCATCAAATAGTCAATAACATTGCTGATTTGCATGCATAATAAAGGAAAATCTCATGAATGTCTTGGGTAATTACATGGACTCTCATACCTATCTAGCCTAATTTGCTAATTATAATAGATGCAACACGTCTGATGAGATGCACTATACTCGACACAAAGAGATCCTGGCTATCATTCGAGAGATCACCACATTTGACCAAACTAATTTATCTCTTGGATCTCAGATGACGAAGAGAAAAGACGGAGCTGACAAGAAACGGACAGACTCCGAGACCACATCCGAGGCAACCGACGCGATCTCAGAAATGAGCCTCGAGGAAGAGAGTTTAACAAGGAGAGAAAGGAAGCGAGCAAAGAAGCTTGGGGCAAAGACTAGAAGGAATGTTGTTGTTTGTAGTCAAGATGAGATCAATGGCATTAGCGAGGCATTGCATGGCCAAATCCACGAAAGTAAAGGTGCTTGGGAAGGTACATATGCTTATGACAACCGTCATGCTGATACATCATCTTCAACTGCTGGTCCAGTCGGAGAGGAGGATGAAGAATATGATGCATATGCGGTTCAGCCACCGACTCAGGTTTCCAATAAAGAATACAAGACCCCCAACTTTCCGACTCCAAAGCAACAAAGGGCAGCTAAAAGACTCACTATAGTCACACCATTAAGGCAATCCAAACTCCGTGGTCACCAGCAAAGGTTCACCCCCGAAACGGCCTACAAAAACGATCCATATGGTGGTATTAATCCCAAAATTTTCTATCGCCTTGGCATTAATGTCAAACCGTCTTCCAATCCGAGAACCCGAAAAGAGTTGATAGCAAAGCTCATCGCTGCCATCCAGAATGATCTACATGTTATCCGAAGGGAAGAAGAAGAGGCTGTTATCAGAGAAGAAGGTTTCTGGAGATGGGCTGGACGAAACGCGTTCCGGAATATCCTTGAATATCGCAAAATGTTTGACTGGGCAACTGGTCAGAAGATAACCCCGGGTCAGAAAATGATTGCGATGAAAACTGAAGCAGAGCTCTTTGGCACCGAGGCAGACAATTCTCAGATCGATGATGAAACAGAGGGAGACGACAGGCAAGATGGTCCAGAGAACGAAAGCGAAGTTGCTGCGGATAAGGATATACCTGCAGAATTCATGGTTGAGAGGCAGAATATAAAAGAAATGGCACATAGAAGCGAGGACAAATCTGTCGACGAAGAAAAGCAGAAAGTCAAGAAGAATAAGGTCTTGAAAATCACCACCGCACACGAGTCGCACTTTCGACCAAAATCAAAACAATGTAGGAGTATTTCGAAGAAACCTCTTGGTAAAAATAAGAATATCTACAAGCGTCTCGAAACTGAAGGATTTGTTGATGCTTCCGTGGAAGAAGATGACGAAATGCAACGAGAGGGTATTGATGATCTTGTTGAATACAGTGTGAAATATGGCAGCAATAATCTCAAGTCTACTTCTACATGGGCGAGTGTTGTTGGCTATAGCTCAATCAGCACTACAAGTACTGCTAAGAAAGGAAAGAAAGTTATCACAGATCGAACAATCATCTCTCCTCCTGTTGAAGATGGCGAGTGGATCACAGTTACGAAAAAGGGACGGAAGAATTGATGTATGGATAAGTTGCAGGTTGGCAGAATATGCGATGGAGGATTTGTTATAACTGGTGCTATTTTGTTGGTGTACATTTGAAATATGGCTTGCTTATTTTGCAATATTTTCCTTTTGCTTCTCACGTTGCTTTTTGATGGCTTTCATACTTTGCTATTTCCAGAGAGATGATGAAGCGGTGGTAATTTTAGGGAGAGCCTATGAGGCTACAAGCTCGCGAGGTTACGAGGGCTTGAAAAGTTTGCACGAATTTCTTTGGTCAATTTAGTTCACTTCGTTACTTTCAATGTGTAGTGCCAGGACGAAACATGATTTTCGCCAAAAGCAATGTATACACTGCAATAAAAAGGACATATTGAAAATTATTTATGTTTGTGATGAAGTCTCTGTGTATCTATGGGAAGTTGGCACTTCAATGGTTAGTTAGATGGAGAGGCAGTGCAATGAAGTGATGAGAAGGGGAAAGATAAAATGAAGTAACGAAAAGAAAGGATCGAGTTGGTGAGCTGATGAAACCACATATTTTCAAATTGTAATTTGGATTTGATTAAATAACAATGGCCTGTATTGAGTGCATCTGTGAACATATTCGGAAAACTGGAGATTACCTAGGTCATGAGTGATGAGTATAGAAAGTTGGAGAGTTGAGATTGTTTAGATGGGCTCTAGGACTTGTTGTTTGAGTTTTGGGTTTGGAAGGTTGAGTGTTGAGTTATGTTTTGAGATCTGGGTGGTTATCTTCACAGACCTCGGGATCTGTAGTTGGGAATATGGGGTTGAATATTGGATATGTTGTTTCTTGTTGGGTTATCTTGTGTATTTATTATTGTGCTTTGTGGTGTGTGGGTGTTGGTTGGGTATTTTGGGGAGGGAGGGAGAGAGAGAGGAAGGAAGGAAGGAAGAGAGGGAAAGAGGATGAGGGTAGGTGGGGGAATAGGATGAAGAAGTTTGGAAGAGAGGGAGATGAGATTGAGGATTGAGGATTGAAGTTTGAGGATTGAAGTTCGAAGATTGAAGTTCGAAGACTGTTGGGGGGTGAAATGAAAGGTGATGAATGTTTGGATATTGGGCCGTTAAATTGCATTGGATTGTGTGGAGATGGATGTGGATGTGGATGTGGAAATGAAGGGTAGATAGATTGTAAGTTTGGGGGAACGGGGGAGGAAATGAGAATGAGATGGGATGGGTGGAAGTGATGGCAGTGATGGAACTGAAGTAACCAAGCAAGACTAGAAGATAGATATGTTGGTATCTTTGGGGGTGATTTTCAAGGAAGAGATCGTCGCTATCGTTGTTGTTGTTATCGTTGTTGTCAATGGTTGTGTATGTAGTATGTAGTGATTGAAATGGAGAGCTAGAAGTGAAGAATCGAGAATGAGGATGGAATCTTGAAGAAGATGGTTGAGGAATATGAGAGGGAAATGATGAGGGAATCGGGTTGGATGTTCAGAGCTTGATAGGTAGGGTGGGTATAGGAGGAGGGAGGGGGTAGAAGGGAGGGTATGATGGGATTCAATGGGATAGGGTGAGGGTGGTCGGTAGGAAGAGGGAAATGGAAATGGGAATGGAAATGGTGGATATCTGGTGGCTGGAGGGGGAAGGGTTGGGGTAAGTAGAATCTGCTAGCTGGGTAGATGGATGAGTTTTCTTTTGATATTATGTGCGGGATATTTGCAAACTCTGGACTTGGAAGCTGGAATGAAAGGTATCGATTATGGTTGAGCAATGGCCAATGATCAATGGAGGGTGGGAGCTGAGAGATTGAGGAAACTACGAGTGAGGGTTTGGGTTTACATTGCTTGTATTTTCTTATTGTGATTGATGGTATGCTATGTGAATTGAGTGAGCCATTCGTATTTTAAAATGGGATGATTCTCTACCTGTGTGAGGCTGTGATGGCGGGGTATACTGTACTGTACAGATACAAGTCTTTGACTGATGGTATGAGAGATTAATGTGTTTGTACTTCTTCCTCGTACTCGTACTTGTATAATATGACATATCTTGAGAGGAGAAAGAAGAAATGAAAACTGAGAGAAAAAATGTAGAAGTCTAGCCTGTTCTTTTCTTGAGAGATTTCAAAATGGTCCGATGATATTTTCCGCATGGCTGCTCAGATGCAAAGACAATATTCAAATTCATGCTCAGGAATTGGCGGTGTACCAAGTACTTACAAGTGACATATCCATACTCATTCCAAGTAGTTTTGACACTCTAGTGTCGCCTTGTAGGGTATGAAAGGTCTCGGTCCGGATCTGATATTGATATTTCTGCATGCATGCATGCATGGATATACTCAATTGCGCAGCATACTCGCCGTGCTACCTGGACCCATGAGATATATGTAGGAAAGCACTTGTAACTCGGGAAGTTTGTTCGTTCCGTTCAGTATACCTCCGTACGGCACTTGACAAGAAGGAAAAAAACTCGCCGAGTGTTTGGTGCTACGTCCGATGCGTGTAAGGAAATATCTTGGGGGAAAGTTTGTCGAAAAAGGAAGAGACTAGGTTACGAAGAGACTAAGTTGGAAGAGTCTCGAATACGAAGAAAGTCGGTTTCACTTACTTTTGCAAGTATGCCTGCTATCAGATGGGAAAGATAGATGTGTGGTAGGAATTTAATTGGATTCCCAAGACCTACGTGATGCCGTATCGTTACCTGCCATTCGGCGACCAACATTATCCCTATAATTATACCTTGTCGTCGGAATGTTGCATGGCTGGAATCTCGAGGATTGGAGTTTCGCCAGGTAAATGGATGAAATGGTACCGTATATGTAGGCCGGCGGCTCCATGCGTTGTTTGGTTGCACAACCATAGCATTTTGATGTTACATGGTGTCAAGCTCAAGGATCAACCTCAAGGATGAGGATAAATCTCTCGAAATATATTCGTGGATCTCGATGATAGGTAAGGTCCATTAATATCAAAGTTGTGAAACTTTGATAATTGAGATGTATGAAGAGGGGGAACTCGAGCCACGAATCCGTAATCTCGATTCCTCCTCTCTTGGCCAATAATCATGTTGTGCCTTTGCAAGGGACGAGTTTGTTTGTATAATGTAGTTCATCCCTCTTTCATGCTGTATGATTTCGGGTCTTTGCACTGACGGGGTAAGTTCGGATTCGGCAAAGGAAAATATATTCCATGCCGCTGTCGTATAACAGAAATTGTTACCCGTGGAGACTTGACGGTCACATTACCACGACTGTTGGGCTAGAGACGATAAAGTAACCTTTAACATAGTATTTGACAGGGTGAGGTACTTGGTGGTTGTAACGCGCGGCGTTTCTTGTCATCAGTCGGAGTCGTTCAAATTTTGTTGATGGAGGCCATGATTGGGTAGATACCAATGTAGCATTTGGGATTCCGTGACATCGGGATAGACTCCTGTCATTTAGCGGGAGTGCTGATGAATTATGGCTGCGGAGACTCACTTTACGGTTGACTTCTTTGAACTCAAGAGATTGAATAATTGGTCCACACCGCATATGTACTTGTAAAACATTCACACTTTGAGGAAGATGTGCTGTATCGTATTGTACCAAAATAGTTGACCATCTCGAGTTGAACACAAACACGAGATGAACTCATGGATAAGGATAAGGCTGAGGATCTTACTGGGGGCTTTCAGGGAGGATCGTTGGCGTGGCTGGTGGTTTGGGGGTACGAAAAGGAATGCAAACGAGGTGCGTGCGAACTGTGTATATGCCAATCACGAACCACCAGAATGTCAGTCCGAAACAAGTGATGTAGTTGTAAGGAAATACTAAATTTGAAGAAAAGCTCAACGTAGAAGACGTACGTTTGTACGTTGGAACCTTTTTTTTCTCACTGGTTTATTGTACCACCGATGTTCTCGAGTATGAATTTTGACGCAGCGATTATAGGCGCGTGAGGTGACCAAGATTGAAATATCCATGCCGCTGTTCAAATTCGATAGACATCTTGTAGCATCGGAGGTGGGATTGTACAATAGTCCGATAGTCAGTGGCAATTCTGTTCCACGAATCCCTTGACAGGGTACACGTTCGCCTGCATTCTGGAAGCGATAATGAGGAGCGGAAAAAGCAAATGTAGAAACACATCTCATCTGTATAGAAGGTGATTGGCTAAGCATATAGTCTAGTGTAACAGTATACTTAGATCTGCCAGCAGATGACCTAGGTACATATAGCGGTTGTGTCCTGGAGAAATGGAAGCGATGGGCATTGAGGACTATAAATGGTCTAGAACCATTCTTCCAGGTCTATGGCAAAAGGCTTTCGTTGAGGAAGTGAAATGTGATTGAAATGTGGTCGCCGGTGAACAGATTGTTCAAAGAGATAAATGTGATATGTGATGCTGGCTACTTCTATGGTTAGATAAGATAGCGCTCTAATGGAAGAAAGTCTTCTGTGCCATGACATGATTCTGGGCATCGTCTGCCATGATTTTGAATGGCATTACATAGGTAGGTAGCTAGTGGTGACATCTGATGCGATATCATTACATAATGATTTCCTCCTATGGGAGTTGGCTTTGTCGATGTCGATTGTTAAGAAGATTAAGTTCGTAAGTTCGTACCTAGGTAAGTAATATTATTTGAAACTCTACACACTCTACTCTGTACTCTGTACTCTGTACTCTGTACATGGTATGAACTCCGTATACGTATAGGATCAGATAAAAGCTAGGAAGATATCTTCTTTCCTTGTACTTGTCCTTGGTACCGATTGGTTCAAGACATGGTAGAATATTGATTACGTAATCCTCGGCCTTCTTCTCTTCTCTTCTACCGGTACTCGCGTATATCTTCGAGTGAAATGTGAGGTCCATCTAATAATCAATGGAAAAGTACCTAGGTAGATACCAAGTACCCAGATAGGCTTAGGTGGACTCTGCCAGCATCTATGTCTCGTGACCTTTATCTCATGTGTTGCTCCGTAATATTGGACATTCGAAGCAATCGGAAGATGAGTGAAGTGATACCCGGCGTGTTGGATCAACGGCCGTTGACCTTTTCTTTGCTTACCTACCTCGATACCAAGTTCCAACCGTCCCAGCCTGCGCGAGGCTAGGGATGTACTAGGGAAATGCCAGGAAGGTACCGATAAGTATTCAATTTTTCGACCCTGCATTAAATCTTTGTTGAGAGATGCCATAACCGAGCCAATGAAAAATAAGATAATGTGAATGACCACGCTAAGATAATTTAGCTCACGCTAATCGCAATAGAACCACTCTTTATGCGCAAGTGACGCTTGCCTTTCCAGGACTCCAGGTGTTTCTTGATTGAGAGGAGCAAGTGGTATGCATAACTTACCTAGGTAGCGATCAATTTCTAACCTTACCTGCTAGGTAACTAAAGCCTTTTTCCACTACGACCTTGCTGCACGAGTACCGACCATCACAAAAACCTATTGGAATATTCGAAAAAAAGCCATTCGTACAACAGGATTCCCCCTTCACACCGACCTCACCGTCCACACCGTCTCAAGGGCGAAGAAGAGTTCGAAACATCTTCACACTTCACAATTCTCATCACAGTCTTCTTCACTTGTTGTCACTTATTATCACTTAGACCACCGTGAAGGGAAGAAGGATATTCGTTCTGATATTCATTCCAGTTCATTCAGCCTCTAAACCCCCTGACTTTACATTACTCATCTCACCGATATTTGGATTCGACAAAGTATTACACATTACAGATTATGGATGACAAAAGCCACACCTTCGAATAAGGAAAAGAGAACGACGACATCCAGATTCAAGGAGCGACGAAGAAAGAAAGAAAGGGTCCTGTGAAACATCCGAAAGGGGGAGGAGAGGAAGGTTAACTGTGGTCACTGGACTTTATCGAATCAATCTTCAGTCACGGATTTCAGTGAGAGAAAGCAAGCAAAACTTGTGTCAGACAAGGAATTGGGCTTGCATGAGTGAAGTTAAATCAAATCGCAATCGCTCAATCCCTCCTCATATTATCAACCTCAATATTCCTTTTCTCGTGCTCGAAATTCCGGAGATCACGGCGATCATTTTGATCCAAAAGCCATTAAATCCAAGCGCATTTAGGTAGGTAACACAGCACGATATCTCAACACTTGTATTTTCCGTCACTCTGCCCCCTTTTATTTGGTTCTGGAGCCTTTACTAGAGCAAAAGAGGTTGATCGCATTGCCATTGCTCCCATTCAACAACGGCAAAAGTCGAAGTTTGCGTAGTGCATTGTAGGCTCTGTTTCCCGCTCCAATATAAACTTGGCCCGTGCAACCGCAAATCACAATCACGACCACAACATAGAGAATTGCATTATTGTTAGCACTTGGAATTTGCATAGCTTACTCGTTATTTTGTCAATTCTATTTTCAATAACCATTTCCGCGTTGTCGAGCTGACTTTCCACTTAATCAGGCCAACTCCTTGGAAAACAGACTTTCAATCCTTATCAGAAGTTCTAGCCCCGAGTCTCTAGGACAAATTTCTCAAATTATCTTCAGGGCCTTCTGGATCTTGCAAACGTTGATTGGGCTCCAATTGCATTCTAGGAATAATTTCCAGTATTTTCACAGCATTTCCGAATATAAGCACCAATCTTTACTGCATCATACCCTAGCAGCTTGTATCTTTGGCGCAAGTAGGTAGAGCTTAAGAGACCAAGCTAAGATTCAAAGGCAATCTAACCCTGCCTCCTCATACGCATCCAAACGTCGGTAGGATAACCTCATCGGCGGCCATAACATCTCACCACCCCAGCTATAATTGCACGAGGAGATTAAAGAATAATCGACATCACCTTCACGCTATTCCAATAGCAAAGTCTTCCTTATCCAAAGGCTTTATAGTTCTCACTACTTCATAAAGAACATTACAACTCGAGTCCTACTTTTGGGAGTTTTCTCATCATATCTTTTGACGTTAGCTACTGCTTTCTCTCCGCCCGTCAGAAATCACATATTTCCGAGACACGGCCACGTTTTCAGGAAGCCATATGTGCTGTGCACTTCAAACAGCTCCTTCGATTGGCTTTAAGTCGGATCATCCTTTTAGCAATATGAGTAACAGAGGCTCATCATCTCCGCATCAACGGAGGCAGGAAGTAATTCCTGTTCGACCGGCTGTTGCTGCGATGGAACAGCCTGCCAAAGAAGAGTATGAAGCAGGCAATCAATTGGGCGGAACCGCAAACTCTTCAAGATACGACGATCAGCGCCAACAAGAAAGAGATTACACCCATACCATCTCATCTAATGCCGACTATAAAAACTCGGATAGAATTATGACTACTGGTATTCCAGTAAATCACCAAAGTTCTAGGGATACCTCGTTAGAGCGGAGTCAAAGAGAGAGTTCCCAGGCCAGCGCCCCTGCGTCGTCCCCAGGTGGGGAGCAGATCCAATCTAATCAAATATGCAGGTATGGAAGACAATTGCTTTGTAGGTAGTTGTGACTAACTTTTTGAAGTAATTGTGGCACAACTAGAACACCACTTTGGCGAAGGTCTCCGCAAGGAGCAACTATATGCAATGCCTGTGGCTTATATCAAAAAGCTCGCAATGCTTCTCGGCCCACAAATCTAAAACGTCCACCAACTACTGCTCCTATCGGTTATTCTGGAGATCAACGGGAATCTCCCTCTGCGAGCGGGTCAATTTCACTTCCTGCTGCTGGCGCAACCTATGTTTCTGCAGATCAAACTTCCACAGGAACATGCCCTGGTGGTGGACGCTGCAATGGTACTGGAGGCGCCGAAGGCTGTGGTGGATGCCCAGCTTTCAACAACCGTGTCTCAAAAACCGCTCACTTTACTTCTTGTCAAGATAGGCAAGCAACACAAACACCACAGCCGCAAAACGATCAACCAACAGATGCGCCATCTCCGATTGATGTCGCATCCCTTCAACTACAAGCACAAAATACCACTGTCGTTGTAGCTTGCCAAAATTGTGGAACTACCATCACACCGCTCTGGCGTAGAGATGAGAGTGGTCACACAATTTGTAACGCTTGTGGTAAGTTAATCGACAAGCTAGAAACGCATCCGAACTAACACATGATAGGGCTGTATTATAAACTCCATGGTGTGCATCGACCAGTGACTATGAAGAAATCAATCATCAAGCGTCGTAAGAGGGTAGTCCCAGCAGTTCAAGGTTCTCAAGCTTCCAGCTACGAAACCAGTAGTACAATGGATTCGCCAGATTCTGATCGTGCTTCGCCCGAAGAGGTAGTTGAGCGAGGCACAATGAATCCTGACGGATCAGTGAACTTGGGTCTTCGTTTACGCAATGATCCAGGAAGAGCCCTGCCTGAACCAATCCGGACACAAAATGGCCAACATCAGCATCAACAACATCCACCATCTGATCTTGGCGCCTATACATCGAATCCAAATTACCAAGGCCAAAATCTCGACTCCTTGACTAATGATAATCGACTGCCCCCAATGGCATCATATCCTTCGCCAATCCATAATCGACTTTCCGTATCGCCCAACAATTATCTCTCCCCTTCTCGAAAGCGATCATTTTCCGCTACCGATATGGACCCAAATAATTCCCTCTCCTCGGATTCTGCACACGCATCAACTTTACCTAAACGTCTCTCATCCATAAAATCGATATTGAACCACGGCTTCACAAATTCCGATTCTGATGTTAATCCCGAAAATGACCTTAGCTTCCGCCGCGGGACCGATAGTCTGAGATTAAGTCCAAGCCGGTATTCCGCCGCTGTTAGCCCGAGTCTTAGTACCGTCGGCCCTGCTACTTACTCAACCAGTCCCTCGGGTAGTGGAGCTGGAAGTGCACTGAGCAGTGCGAAAGACCCGGCAAGTGAAAGCGATCGCGCAAAAATCGAAAGAAGGGAGATGCTACAGAGGGAAGCGGAAAAGATGAGGGAGGCTCTAAAGGCCAAGGAAAGAGAATTGGCTGAATTGGGAATCGGGTTGGATTAATATTTACCCGCCAACCACACTAGCCTTTCCGGTAAACTGGACGAAAAAGAAAGCTACGAAATTACGAATGTGCGTTTACTTTGTGAATTTTCTCGCGGGGTTATTGCAGATATGGGAAAGAATACGATGAGCACGAAACGGGAAAGGAAAGTGAGTAAGAATAGGGGTATGGGAGTGAGCAAGTTTGTCTTTGAGGACTGGGCCACACACTGCATGATATGATGGGAGTTTACCAGGGGTTCTTTTTTTCGGGGCATTACATAATCGGAATGGGATGGGATACAGATACCCCTCTGCCGTTTAATGGGGGATTTCATTATACTTATTATCAGTGTAACATTGGAATGGCAAGAGGCGTGCAGGATTTCTCTTTGGTATATCTTCAGTGCCAGGTTCGGGCTTTTGTATTGGGAGTGCTAGATGCACAAATTTGCAACTCTAATGTATACATGGAAACGAATACAGGGTCTAAGGCACTGGCAAGATAGGTGCAGGTAGTTCCAACGGAACAGAAAATGACGCAACAGACTCAATGTATGCAGTCCAATGTGTCTGAGCAAAATAAAACCATTATATCAATATTGTACAATCCCAAGTTGAAAGTCTCACAATGTGAATTTAGTAATCTCCCGGCTTTGGATTTTGTATCTTGCTTTTATTGAAGACTGGTCGACGTACATACATACACACGCGAGAAATAGTAAAGAGACGCTTCGACATGTCACCGTCCATTCTATAGCTAATTTGAATAGGGGATTCGGTTGAAGAGAGATAATATGATATGTAACAAAAGGTAGTTTTTCTGGAAACTCGCGTCTTTAGTACCAATGAATAGGTGATGGATAAGGTAGTATTTGCGAGGGAAAAAGTGGATGCGGTATCGAGGTGGTGTGCGTATCGTAGGAGATATGGAGGATATCTTGTTTGAATTGAGTGATCGCGGTTGAGGAGCCTTAGAAGTCGATGGGAGGTGGGGGTGTGCGATGCGATTAGACTTGTTCGGCGCCCCATCCTCCATCTGCTTCTCTGTTTTTGGCAATAATCATTAGCAAAAGGTTTCGTGTAGACTGTAATTGTATAGAGAAATATGGGGGGATTGGGTATTTACCTCATGTTTGCAGGTGGCTCGATAGATGGAACGAACTCGAGCCCAATGTAAATAAGACCGATTATACCAATCAAAGAACCGGCAATGATGCGTAAGACGTGGTCGTGTAAGAGAATGGATCCAACGAATACGTAGACTAGGTTTGGGTGTTAGTTTTGCTTGGTTTGTGGTGGATGTTGTATATGGGAATGTGGAGAGCGACGTACAGATTCCTCGTCCGACGAAGGAAAAGAGGAAGGATGCATAGCGCGAGACTTGTGGTGGAATTTGGAATTCTATAATTCGGCATTAGTGACACATGCGACATATTTGGCAGGCTTATTTGAAGTTCAAGTCAACGTTGGATGGGAGGGCATTGTTGTGAAGCTTCATGCTTAAAGTGAGTGAGACGAACCAAGAAGAGCAGTGCCTGGGAAATTGTGTGTTAGTAAACTTCATGAGCGGGACGATATAGTATGAAGATAACTTACAGATTCCGAAGATGATAACGTAACATCCAATGATAATAGATTGGCTACGATGGTGTTAGAAAGAGCAAATTTCTCGATTCTTGCTGTCGCATGGAAAGGTATGTTACTTACAAGCCTAAAGGAAAGAATTGGGAAATTCCACCAAGAACCATGAAAACACCTACTGCCAAATTGACAAGTCGGCTAAGAAGAATACATGATTAGTCTCGTCTTCAACAATGAACCTTGAGCTGGCACATTCAATCGCGGACACTGGGCGGTAAGGTCTGGTGTGGTTGAGGGCTGGGGAGAGCTCTTGATGAAGCCTTGGAGCTTGAGGAGCTTCCAATTGAATCAGATTTTATCATTTTGGACTTTCATCGTCTGCCATGACCCAATCGATTGAATCTACCAAGAAGCAGCATATGTTCTTGAGCTCCTGCTGCAGCCTCAATCCCTCGACCATCATCAATCGGTCCCGCCCTCAATCTCAAGCTCAAGCTCAAAGCCGCGCAATGGGCACGGTGCAAGCAAGTTTTGGGAAACTCACAAAGCATCAGAGTAATCCATCGTTGCTATAGTATGAGGATATCCGTATTGATATGTTATCTTTCGTTCGTGGGGACTGTAGGAGAATCGTAGATTTTCCCGTAATTGGACGTTGTGGTTGTGGTTGTAATGTGTTCAGTAGATAGGCAGCATCAAAACAGATGAAGATCTTGAAAGCTGGTGCACGCACCCTCATGTACCTCATTTCATCTGCGATGGAACACAAAGATTTTGCCAAGGATAGAATTTATAAAACAAAGGAGGGTGCGTGAATAATTAAATTGGGTATAAACTGTACTTGCTAGCAATATAATTATCTGGCATTGTTATCTTCATACCACGATTATAGATGAATTGTTCTTGTATTATTGTTTCTTCTGAAATCTCTCGAAGAGAGAAACATTCGACTTTCATCATTTGTTAATACATTTATCCACCCTAGGACTACTCGAGTATCTATATCCTGTTGCAATATTAATCTGTGATATCTCTTCCCTTCACCTCCCTCATTACTCAAGAAGAAAGACAGGCATCAAACTCATGCCTTTCGACAGGAATTCGAACTCTACGCCGATCAACCAACCAAATATTGCTTTGATCAAAATGCGTTGTGGTAGATAGCCTTGGCTGACTCAAATGAGCTATTTCAAGTGCGTCATCTTTGAAGCAGTATTCATGCCTACTCATACTGATCTTGTAAAGTCGAGGGGGCTTCATATCAGCGCGAGAACTTTGTTGTCCCGGTCGTCTGTCTGATTCACGCCCTCCTATTGAAGGACCTTATACTAGGTACGGAACAATGTATAATCGGAACTCGGAGATGCTTGATGCATCACACTGTCGCTGTGTGCTCCACGACGCCGATGATGTGCCTGGATCCGTCATGCGCTACATGGTTTCTCGAAATACTTTGTCAGTCAGTCAATCGCTATCTGCTGCAGAAGCAGCTAAAAGTTTGAGTTGAGACTTTGCTTTGCTTTGCTCTGAGGTTCATTTCCCAGTCGCTGAATGATGTACGTGCATCTCTCGCTAACAAGCACCGAGATGAATTCATCTGCGCATGTCCTGCTGCCATCAAGCTGTTAGGTAATCGTTGCGCGCAAACCACTAGACCAATCTCTCGGGGTTAGTTGGGAAGAAAGCCAGAGTTCCAAGTGCAAAGTTGGATTTTGGATAGTTCACCCATTTCACCCATTCTTTCCATGTACAGGAACGCCCATGATACTTCTACTTGTTGTTCATGCTGAAAGGCCGATATTTTGACGTAGTTCTTCAATTTTGATATACTGTTCAAAAGCACTCTCATTATGGACCCCAACGAGTCGTCCTGTTTGCCATATCAGATTTGGAAGATTGCATCTGAAATTGCCCAAACAGAAGGCCAAGATCAGAAACGTTGACGAGCATGGTCATGATACATCGAGCAGAATGAAAATCAAATACAGCCTAACTGCAAGGGAATCGAAAGACAGTTAAACTCAAAAGGCCTCACATCGAGCGACTATAGGGAATCTCCAGGTGAAGCATGAGTTGTTGAGAGGTTAAGTATGATCAGCAAATCGGCGATAAAGATGCCGATGTAGCATTGTCGTCGCCCAATCAATCATCGTGCATACAACCCGACTCTTGACATACATACATACAATACTGCAACTAGGGGACCCGACACCGATACCGAAACATACGATGGCGTTTTGTTTCGATTTCAGCTCTCGTTTCCTTTTCCCTCTTTTCCGCTCTCTCTCACTCCATTTTAGAACAAGGTCTACGTAGGTCTTGGCAGTTTCTTCTTTCTATCGAGCTTTTAGATTCTCTCCCCATGTTCTGTTATGGATGCTCACACAACGAGTAATATCTATGTTCCCCAAACATCCTCACCCGTCCTCGGCTTTTTTGACTTACCCATCAAAATTCGCGACGATATCTACCAAAGAGTGCTAGTTGTACCACATGGAATATATCTTTTCCAAGTCTATGATCATGCGGTCAAAACAGTGATCCCAGGGAGACCAAGCCAATGGCTTACATCGCTGTATGTCAATCGAAAAATGCGGGAGGAGGCTAGCGTTGTATTTTATGGGCGAAATCGTTTCGTCTTTATGGATACAATGGGGTGCCAGACCAAACTCTTACAATCCTTTCTAAACTCCGTTGGGCCGGTAAACGCAAGTCTTATGTCTCACATCTGCATGAGTTTTCCCTCTGTGGAGAGCGTTAAAGACGGGCCAGAAAAATACGCGCTCAGTGAAGATGATGTAGACAGTCTGAAGCTCCTTCGACAATTCGCCAATCTGACAACATTAGAAACTCTACTGTATAGCTTCAATCCTATATGCGTAAACGAAGCAAAGCAGGATGCCGACCACTCACGATTCGTTCAAGGCGCGTGCTCACATTTTGATGCGCAACTGAGGATCACCATACCAACACTGCGCAAAATCATCATCGTGTTTCATGAAATGGTCCCGAAAAATGAGATGGTGGATTTAATGCGCCGCTTTCAGTGGACGGTGTGGCGAACTGATAAGAAGGGTATCATTATTAGGCAAAAATGAAAGGGAAGAGAAGTATGATAGCAAGAGAGGAGGTGCAGATGTAGGCATAGATCTTTGCCATACTCGTGTTGCTTGGACGTTTTGGAGAACGAAATCTGTAACTCTGATTATTGCTTTAAGAACATTTTCTGGTAATTATTTCTTTACTTACATAATCGACATATGGAGATGAAGCTGACAAGAAACAAGGTCATCAAGCCTTCAAATTAGATTCCTGTTCCACTTTTAAAAAGAGTCGAACTTCATATTTGCCTGTGTATTTCTACCGTACCATGACCCCCCCTTATAACGCTGCCCTTATGACAGAGTGATGGTTTGATCTGGTCGCGACACTTTCTCTTTAGAATGATCCAGAGATGTGAGATGATTCATCTTTATTGTTGAATGGATCATGGGCTCCCTTGCTCATGATACTTATTCACGAGGTGCTTCTTGTGACATGTGAACAATATGTTGCATTATCTGGCGGGCTTTTCTGCACTTGAACAATCAACAATCAGAAGTATCAGAATGGGAGAATGTTCAAGGCGATAAATAAGTCCACCATTTCCCACTGGCACACTTGGAGCATGTAGCATAATCATCAAGTGAATCGCGCTCAAAGTCTAGACTTAGATCCTAAAACCTCTTCAACAAGCTCCACAGTGCCCTCCGAACATCCATAAGAGCCCTGATACCCCCAACCCCCATGTCCATAGTTATGAACCACCCATGTAGAATCAATTTTCTCCTTCTCAATCCTAACCCCACTCAATCTCAATGGTCGTAGTCCCACTCCATGACGTATGACATTCAATGCCTCAATACCCTTTCCATTCGTCAAAGCAGGACATAGCTCCACAGCTCGCTTCATGATTCGCATAGCTTGGTTCGGACACGGTTGGGACTCCCAGTTTCCTTTTTGGTATGTGCCTCCTAGAATCGTTCCACCGCCAGCTGCACGTTTCATGATATAACATACCTCATCGTCTCCATCGTCGGTACCCGAAATTGTGAGCATAACACCAGGATCATTACGTACGAGTACTATTTGACCTCGAACGGGAATGACATCTTTGTCCATCACGCCACCGAGTTTCGAGGCTAAAAGACCTGTACAGTTCACGACCACATCAGCTTTGCTCCCAGAATGATGCAGATCGCCGGCTTCGGATATGTGACTGATGATGCTGCGTTGAAGTACAACACCGTTCTTTAGACATTGGCCGACGAGGTAAGGTAGATAAACGGCCGTGTTGATGCAAACTGATGTAAATGCGGTTGCACTGTCCGCACCAGCAGGGATCTCGTTTTGTGGTAATACACGGAAATCAGGGACAACATCTTTGAACCAAGGATCAGTGGAGAGTAATTCATTGAACCATTGACCTGTAATTCCTTGGGCATCTTTATTGCGATTCAAAATCACAGTGTCTGATGGAGTCAGTGAAGAGTCACCTCAAAAGTGGGAGGACCATGAGAACTTACTTTGGAAATGAATGCCGGCTTCCGGGACATCTTTCGCTAGTCTCGCGAGTTCATACCATGTTCGCTTCTCCCATCTACAGTCGGATGCATTTGATACCCTATGAAATGAGTATTAATGTTCCATTTTCTACCCCATCTTGCCCGACAGAGGAATGGTAGATTGTGACTCACGGAAGATAATTTGCACCAGCCCACGGGGATGTATATTCAATGTCGTAATCACCGGGCATATGCTTTGCAATAATGGTGACTTTGAAGTTAGAATTTTGGGATAAGAGTAAAGCGGTTGTTAAACCGGACACTCCCGCGCTGCAAAGACGTCAGTCACTCCGAGTTAGATGAGAGAGAAAGGTTTGAGAAAACGAACCCAACAACCACAATATTTGGCATTGTCAGTGTAGCTACTATCAATTCTTGACAATGGGATTCAAATGATTGAAGGGAAATAGAAACAAAAGATATCTCGCTTGGAATATACTGAAAGTGGAGTGTTGTGACACAGAAGATATTCCGGAGATAATCCGAGGCTCGAGCGTTTTCGTGATATCTTTATATCTTGTGCCAAGAATATTCTTTCTGAATTCTCTCTTGAGACATCCCTTTAATATATACTTCTATGAATATCTTCAGAACGACTGCCTAAACAAATCCTACCCTGGCGTACATATAGATGCAAGCCACGTGCTACATTGGGCAAGTGCTTCGCATCTCTTAAATCACACACTGACTAAACTTTCAGCCCTATCATAGCGGCGGAGTTCGAACCCCGCATCTTGAATGGCAATTTGAAAGTCTGAAATACCGCATGCTAGGTGTTTGTTTTGGTGATGGTCTGAGGGGACTTCCCTATTTGATCAAAAGGTACTGCTTTGTTCATTGCGTTGTATCAAATGTATAAAGTATACCTGAACTTCGGCCGTCTCTCCTTCCTTGTAATGTACAATGCAAAGGCTGTATGTAATCTCGTGGAAAGTTGTTTTGCGCAATCTTCTTTCTATTCTAGAACATCGGCTTTTGAGCGCATTTTCAAACGAAAGGAGAATCCAGAGAGTTATTTTGTAATTTCGACAATCACACGGTGATCTGCCATCGTGTAATCAATCATGTGCGGGCTCATTCAGATGATTTTAAACCATTCCTCATACCGTCTCTAGACAGGGCTTCGCCAGGTGCACTAGGAGAGCTGGCAGCATCTTTCATCTCTGTCGATAACGAAGCGGCAACTATTGTGA
This sequence comes from Botrytis hyacinthi, assembly GCA_004786245.1. Taxonomy (NCBI): domain Eukaryota; kingdom Fungi; phylum Ascomycota; class Leotiomycetes; order Helotiales; family Sclerotiniaceae; genus Botrytis; species Botrytis hyacinthi. The sequence goes on from PQXK01000014.1 coordinate 153,157, forward strand.
AAGCGGGCCGAGTTGTTCGGAAGTACCTGAAGCAAACGTCGAAGGCGGGTAATTGGGTCACCCAGCTCGAGCTGGTTGCTTTTGCGAAGTACTTTGGATTGATCTCATCACATTGAACAATGTCAATCCGGATCTGGTAATTGTTGAGCAGGAAGAAGGGCGCTAAGCATCACTTGCACATTGCGTCTGACCTATTTTTCTACCCTCCTATGGTAGACCAAAAATGCCAGCAACCTCTCATATCAGGCTGGTGGCAGTCATCGCTCTTTTCTTCGCAACTTAGACGGACCACTTTCAGAGATACCTACCATCAAATATGGTGTGAAAGTAGAGGTCACTTCTTTTGCGACTATGCCAAGCAAAACTGGAGACGAAAAGATGACAGCAACAGTGTAGAAAAGGGTCGAGGACTTAAGCGACAAAAGTGCAAACCTGCAAGGGGGATGTCGGTACAACAATAGAGGCTGATTGAGCTGAAGCATATTTCTTTCTCCAGTGGTTCCTCCGGCGCCTTGTCTACCTAGGAAGATGAAGCCGAAGATTTACAAGAGTATAAGAGTCACTTCATATCTCAAATTTCGACTAGTGTTTATAAAATAATTGGATTTGGCATTTTTGATTGAGGAGAGAGGAGGATATGCACATATTTATGATCATTTGGGACTGGAATTGATACCCGGAGACTTGGTGAAATCATCACTATGGTTAGATATATCTGTGTGGACACAAACATACACTGAAATCTTTGCAGAGTATGGTGTTTCCAGTTCGTGATCACAAAGCAAACATCCTTCTACAAACTTAATGATGAAGGGTTCTTAAGCATGTATATTGGCGACTTTGTGATGAGTATAAACTACAATGATGATTACAACTTTCTCAGTCTCACTATCTAAGCATTACCACTCATACAAACCAGCGGTTTATATCTTATTATACACCGTCTTCCAGTCCTCAAGTTTCAATTCTTTAATTGGAGAAGGAAACCCTATCCATCCTTCTTCATGTTCTTATGAATGTTATGACTCCAATGCTGGAGATATAAATGCCGGGAATGGCGTGACATCAATTCCCAAATACTTGATATTGTACAAGTTGATGTACTGCCACATCGAAGTTGAGGAAGGCCATCCGCAGGAGAAACATCAGGCCGGAATTGGCCACTAGAAACCCCCTTCAACAATCCAATTGTTCCATTTCAGTTTGGGAAATCGATATTTTGAATCTTTCTATAATTGTAAACTACTCAATGTTTCATTTATTACTCTTAACTCTCGAAATTTTACTTGTAATTGATTCATTGTAGGATTTATTCAGTTGATCAATTCTGGCATCTTTTTCCCCGTGAATGAGGGAGTTACCGTTACCGTTCACGTGACACTATTTCTTCGGTGGCTGCACAGGCCATATGTCCAGGTTTCCTCTTAGGTAAATTTGGACTTCACTCCATCTTAGATTATATTGACTTCACTTCCCTTCATCTCATACCACTTCTACATCCCGCTCTATATCTGTAAAGACTCAAAGAAAAATGGTGGGTATGTGGATCCCATTTCATCCTGCAAATGAGAAGATCAATCACTCTTTTCATGAGACATTGTCACGCAAATTACATGGTTTTGGCTTCAGGAATGGCTCAACTCCATTGAATTATCATTCTGGTATGAGTAGCATCTAGTAAGATAAAGTAATAACCCGCTAATCTTCAGACCAGTCTTTTGTGCCTAAGCTGCCGAACTACTTCTCTTCTCTTTCAAGTACCCACGTCCATTTGCATCCACTGAACATCTTGGCAGCAGTGTCAGGATGCACATACGCCTGCATAGCATCGGAACGAAGCATATCCACCTGTGAATCCACATATCTTTCTAGATCCACATAAACAGTCTTCACTTTAGCATCCGTCTGTTTTGCAAAAGCTTTCAATACCCAAATTCCCTTATCTGTGAAATCAAAAAAGACGTCATGGCCTGCTATTACAGTGACCTGCGGGATCACAGCTCGCTGCGCAACTTGCTCTAATGCTATTCCACTCATTGGCTCAATTGTGGCGGATTTGAGCTTGAAGTCTTTATGATCGCCCAGAAATGTTTGCAAAGTTCTGTACATACAAAGGCCTTTTGATACGAAGCAAATGCAGAAGCTCTTGAACTCTAGTTGAATTAAACGAACTTTGGGTAAATTCTCTAGTGACGAGTTCACTACTTCTGGCATTGGATTCCAGTAGTAAAGCCGCTGGTATTTGACAACGGTTAATTGCTCCGCCGATACATTGACCTCGGATGCACCGTTGATAGTCTGGATAGGTCTAAAGGGCGAGTTGTGCGGAGACTCACTGGCCCAGATCTCAGGTAAATATTTGATGACAATATTTTGGACCACTTCACCTTCGTCGGAATCCATATGTAGCTTCCACTTATTGCCAAAGTGAAGGGAATAGACCCAGTTCCTGCTGCAAACTTCTAGGGTATACATATAGCGTTTACGCCATGGACCTTCCACGCCACATTTCAAGCTTGTGATAAAGTTCGGCAATTTGCGTGTGATATTGCTAGGATTTGTACTTGACTCTTCATTCTTCATGCACTCCTCAGATATTTGAACTAGAATCTCCACAGGAAGAGAATGTAAGCCTGTGTGAATCTTCGGGTTGGCTTGCGAGTTCGCAGGTGGAGTGGAGGGAATTTCTGGTTGTTCGTTGGGAATCTGTTGGGAAGACATCTTTGATCGTTATCTTTAGGTTGATAGATTTCCCGCAATAATCGGTAGGTTATGAGGTAAGATAGAATAGTTGAGTTCAAATAGAGATGTTGAAAGAATTTGGTATTGTTTCAGATCCTGACGTATGAATATTGGTTGATTGCAGCGATTTGTGCGAATCTATTGGAAAGGGGCAGACCAACATGTTGATACAGCAAATTATAATCTCCTGCGAGACTGCACTTAGGGTTGGATATCAAAATATACATTTGTGCGCTGTGCTGGTAGCCCAACCGACTTGCCTACGGCGGACGACTTCGCTGCCATGGTATATGGCTCATCACATCCTTCTGTTTTCGGCGCCGTAGCAATAGTGAGTGATTACAAATCTTTGTATTAGGGCCAGAAGTAGTTATAGTGGTCTATTTTTTTTTTTTTTTTTGAGGCTCTGCTGATTGCAGCCAACTAGTCAACAACCGATAATTTTTCCTTCGCCAGTACATCATATCGATAGCAGATACACGTATTGGCAAGACTTTCTTCAAAGTGGGAATAATCACAACCATGCCAATTACTGTTTGATTCAGATCAAAATCTACAAGTTAATTGACTATTTGATCTACAATGAGTATCACTACAAAGTCTGAAAGCTTTTGAAGCAATAGTGCAAAAGCTAATCTCAAACTCAATTTTTTCCTTATCTTATGAGTCTTTGTATCTACTGTCGTATCTAAAGTCTTTCTCGTTTTTGATGCATCCTGTACTAAGTTTTTCATTATCTTACGAATAATTGTATCCATTTTTGCATCTTAAGCTTTTCTTGTTGCCAGAACATCATGTACTAAGTTTTTCTTGCATTGTTAGTATGTCATGTGCTGAGCATTTCTAGTTATTAGTAAATCATATACTAAGATTTGATAGTTGTCGACGCCGCTACACAGTAGAGCTTTCTTCGTCAGCGGTTTTTGCTTCTCTGTGTTACAAAAGTAAGTGCTTTTGGTATTCTAGTGTCTCTGAAGCCTCGGAGTCCTTCGTAGAGGAAGTATAGTTTGAGTCCATCCACTTTTGAGCATCAGTTGGCTCATCAACATCCAGATGAAAAAGTTGAGCCGGGGGCATCATCGGATGATTCGGCAAAGTGTGCCGCATTTTTCTTCAGATGCAGCTTGCGTTCCTGATTGTTCCGTATTGGCACGACGATCAGGCCTAAGAGGAGAGAAGCTTAAGCTGAGTGAAGTAGGTTAGTAGATATATACTCGTGTGACCCGATAGTGTATGATTCTTCTGCAGATAAGCCCGGATTCATTTTCGCCGAAAAACTCCATGAGTGGAGGAGAGGTATGCCATGAAAATTTGCTTCTCCTAAATTGTACCGACTCAGGGCGTCGGCGAAGTCGTTTTGTTTTCCAGGACGATACCGGATTTGGAAGTTATACTGGGAGAGTCGTTCTGCCTAGCGTCGGTGGCGTCGTTTCATGTTAATGTTGCTTTTGGTCATGAAGTTATCTAAGTTTTCTCGTAGTTTACTGTGATGTAGTGGTATGTGTATCTCATTTCGAATTTTCATACCTAGTACATACTTCCCGGTCATGTGGCTACCCCAGCGATTAGGTGAACCACACGAAACAAAATATGTAATTTTAGCTCTCTTCAAGCGGAAGGACAGACAGCATCTGACTATTAGTACAACAGTTTTCGAAATTCCATTACTCCGATAACATTTATGTTGGAATCATTGGAGATCACATGTCATTTTGGATAAAATTTAAATCAAAGACAAGCTTATATACTTATTGATGCTGTACTTCATTTGTGGTTGATCAATTGTAGCATTGGAATTTTTGATGTAAAGGTCAAAGAATTTCGCCCTATCATTTCATTGTCACAACGTTTAATATGTTGCCCCGCACTAAAAAGGGGGTGGGATCGCTACAGACGTCGGGTAAAAAAGGGATGAGACGGCCCACTTAGTTTCCACTAATACATCATCTCCCAGAGAAAATCGGATTGAGCATATCAGAAAGTAGGAAACTCAATTATATCGATTTTTACTGTGTCAGGATCGTCAATTGACGACATATTTTTAGTGAAGCTGATCTTGTGAAAAGAGAAGTGGTCCAATGACTTGAAAATTAATACAACGAAACTTTGCTTGAAACTAAGTGTGCCAATTGGTGAATGTTAATAGTACGTGTGCAGAAAAGGATCCTTCCATTCGAATTTTCAGTCAAATTTTATACTTTCGCCCTAATGTTTCAAGGGACGATAACACTCAATCTCTCCGCCCCTTCCAGATCGACAATCGAGAATACTATGTTTTTATGACTCCACTACAACAACATGTACTACTGCAAGGTCACCTGTGTATACAACAGGTCTCCATGACTAAAAGATTTACATACAAGTTCCTATAAACGTACTGGGTAGTCAAGCTAGGCCTGGAGGTATTGAAAACCTTCCCGGGGAAAACATTCCTGTTGACAGATAACGATTTTTCTCCAAACAGCACTACTAATCTAACCTATTCCCAAATAAGCCATGTTTGTCCTATTTGCACCAACTGGCCTCTGTGGAGAACTTCTATAAATACTCTGCACTTCCCACTCATCTCATTTCTCCAACTCGACACAATCCACCAACTTCGACCATGACTTCCGATTGGAAACTCCAAATCCAGCAAGATCGTCTCCGACTTGGCTGATTAAAGTTCCAAATCCGAAAAGAATTCCAAATCCAGCAAGATCGTCTCCGACTTGGCTGATTAGAATTATACCTCGAGGACCAAGGACACTTCTCCCAGTAGAAATCCTCTTGCTCGACTGGAGAAATGGGGAGAAGCCACGGTGTACATCTCGGAGTCCCGTGTTAAAGCCCCATACCGTGCCGGACACCTCTCCTTGTAGAGATCCTCTTGTGCAACAAGAGAAACGGGGAGAAGCGGCAGCAATGTCTTAAAGCCCCATGACGTGCCGTACGACTAGAGAAACGGGGAGAAGCCACGGTGCATATGTACTACATCATTCTATGTGAGTCCCATCTTGAACTCCTTCGTCTTTGCTTCACTAACCTCACAATTAACCAATCATTCACAACGATTGAATCATTGGCATGGTGCATAGGTTGTAACATTTGTTTGGAGGTCATAGGTAGGGAACAACGGAGTTTGAGAAGACTGAAATTTATGTATCTTAATTTAAATCTCAATGAAAGAATTCTTTAAAAAACAGTACCTCTTAAAGTAACTCGTAAATCCCTGTGCAAAATGTATGTCATGTTGATATCTGTGAAAGCTACTTATGTGTACCATTTCGAATATGCCTTAGTCAAGCGGGTAGAAACTAGCGACACAGTGAATTGATTGTCTAGAGTAGTGTAGATGAATGATATACTTTTGACGCTGTTCAACATTACTTATGATGGAGCTTGATAACTCAGGTATATACCCAGCACATATGCGCCTATGACCAACCAGAACCAAGCAAGATTGTCAAACTGGGTGTTGAGGTGAAGAAGGATGATTTTATCCGGCTCCAGACCATATTCCGACGTGATGTGACCTGATCACTTACCAGACAGACTCGCAACTAACAGGTACACAGTAGGTGGAAGAAGTTATAATTCATCAGGGTAACTTTGGCGTATGATCTCGGAAAGTTAAGCAGATACAAACACCATGTGCCTTAGTGATTGTCTTGATATTCCGGCGCAGAGAAGGTTGCTATACTACCATGATAATCACTTAATCACTTAATCTCATATACTCATACAACCTTTCCAACTATATGATACACGAACAAAACATTCCTCGTATCTACGCAATCATGAAATGGGACAAATACCAAAACTGCAGAAGGAATTTAGGGTCAAATAGATTACAGCCTGTATGAATGACAGCAAGAACTAACGGCTACGAATACTCAATGACAATACATCTAGGAATTTACCAATGATAATTTTCCCAGTGCTCATATCCACCGCACCGAAACCAACTTAGAAAACGCTCGACACACACGAATCTGAACCTCGATACAATCCCCAACATCCCAACCCCCTTAAATTACATTTTCGCGTTCTTTCCTTTGTATCTCGAAGTATAGAAGAACCCGTCATCTTGCATTTATATATCCCCATGCCTCATACACAAGTAACGAAATCGATTATCCCTTCAAATTTCAAAATCATCGCTTTTGATTTGCACTAGTTACCTACACAGTACAGTGTATACAAGTACACTTTACGCAGAACTCGAAGTCGAAGTTGGAAAACAATATATACCCACCCAATCCAGATACCAAGTTATAAAAAGCACGACCTAAGGAACCCGAGGAGGTAGATTGCGAACCATGGTTTCGTGGAAATTGTAGAGGTCGTCGGGAATCCTGTGCTCTGCTGGGAATATTCATTGCTGTTCGCAAAATATAAGGAAAGCGTGGTGGGAAATGTGGAACCTGAGATTACATTTTCCCGACATATTGAGTTGTACTATTGTTATTATTGTATCTGTAAGAATTGATGATGATGATGATGATGATGATGATAAAAATGACAAAACACACATCAACAACCCATCCCATCCCATCCCACTACGTCAAACAATAGCAACCCCCATCTCCAAGCATCTTCATACTTAAATTAATTCCAAGCAATCCCCTCTCACCCCCCCTCCCCAATCGTTCTTGATCGACTGAACACACAATCAAAACCATCGATCCCCTCCCCACCCGCATACCCAGAAAACAAGAACACGAATCCTCACCAACGCCTCGCGCCTTCATCCAACACAGTTTTAAAATCTTAAAGAGAAGATAATCCTCAATATCCAAGACTTCCGAGGTCACTATAGAAGAAAATCCTACCCCGGTCAACAATGCAGTACGGTCATTTTCGGTAAATGCCCATGGATAGATATTTCTGCGAGGGGGGAAGTTTTATTGAAAGTGATGTAGTTTCTGGGACTTATGATTGTGATTCCGCAGTGTACGAACACTAGTAGGAGGATGGAAATTCTGTTGCCATGCTAATTTTTCAGGGCTCATGGTTTTTTTGCGGATTGATTGATTGTGGGAGAGGAAGAGAATGCTGAGAATTATCTATTTCACTGGAATTTGTACTTCTTGATAACGCATTGAAATTATACTTATAGAAAATCAGATGTTTGCGACGATAGATTATACACGCGAGATGAACATGAGAGATATCATCTAAAAATATGCAAAGAAATTTCCCACACACAAAGCTCGAATACAAATATCCAGCGCATCACTTCTTTTCCCCCCATTGTACCTTACCCCTTTCACCACTCTCTTTGCCCCCTCTATTCCCAGTTATCCTCGCTCTCCCCCACCACCTCCCCCCTCCACGCTCATCCCATTCAAATTGCATCGCCCACGTCACCGCAAAAACCAACACCATAATCGGCACCGACGTAGCCCAATAAACCCAAAACTCCTCTCCACCCGGTCGATACTCACCACTCATACTAAAAAGCGCACTAGTGTAAGCCAACGGTATGAAAACCAACCCAATAAATGTAAGCGTTTTCGAATTCTTCGCTTCGCGGACAGAAAGCCGGGCTTCGTGCAGGGCTTCGCGGTTGGCGACGATGGAGGAGAGACCTTGGGTTGAGGATATGATTGTAGTTACGCGGCTATAGAGGTTTAAGAGGGAGTTGTGGATGAAGGGGAAGTCAAGGGTTGAGGAGAGGTAATGGGTGGGATATGGTGGGGAGGTGGAAATTCTCAAGGTTTGAATGATGGATTGGATGTCGGAACTGTATTCTGAGAGGAAGCGATGGGTGAGTTGTAGACTAGACCATTGTTCGCGTTGTTCTGGCCACGAGTTGTAGTCTTGCTTATCAGTTTGACGGGAGAGTAGTCCTTCTGCCTAATGGTTGAGTGTTAACAGTAGTAATATTACAAGATTAGTATATGGATGGCATGAGAAAAAGCACTTACCCTCTTCAATCTTTGAACAATTATTTCGAAATAGTCAATCAATTTTATATAATGAGAAGCTACAATTTTCTTGAGGAAAGCAGAGGCAATCAAGGGGGCTGTCGCTCCTTCCATCTCAAATAGAAGTGGGCTATGATGCTCGAAGTAGAAGCATAGATCATCAAACATACAGGTTCTTGGAGGGCCATCCAATGCCCCATTCAAGCCGTCTCGGATCAAGACATCAAGGTCGATAAAATCCATATAACCACCTTGAAATAATTCACTCTTGATCTCTTGCGGAAAAAGACTCCGCGCGCGATATACTTTATGGACTGGTGGCTCACAAAGAATGACAGCTATGAGCCAGATGTTAGTGTTCCATAATAATACGTGAGAATGTCCAACTTTAAATGATAAATCCCATACATACCATCCCACCCTCCTTGATTATCAGCAGCATCTCTGAACCAGAAGGAACACTTTCTCTCCACTGCAGCTAGACTATCTAATTTATACTCGAAACCAATTCCTGAAACATGTGATCCACTCGTCGCACAGATCGTTCGCCAGTGATCATAATCTGGACCGAATTTTCTCATTTCACGATATTTGAGACGAAAATACTTATCCGGATTCTCCAGTGAGGGTAAAGGAGGGCTATCGCTAAATCCTTCCTGGATATCACGCATATCCCATATTGTATTTCTTCCTTGCTTAGCGAAAAACATTGGGTTCATAAAGAAGTATGACCCATATGCTTCTATAAATTGCGGATCCAATCCTTCAAGAATATACACCCTCTGCATTGTGTTTGGTTTTCCCTTCCCAGCGTCTTTCACTCGTTGAGCAAAGTGATTTTTGAGTTCGGAAACATTTTTGAGATGTTCAGATGTTACTGTGTGATCAGGGCAAACATTCAGAATAACAGATCTTGATGTCCCCACTCGAGATCCAATCCTTTGATTTTTGGGGTCTGGCTTACAGATGGAGGGGTTCCGCGATTTAAGGCTCTTGATAAATTCTAAATATGGCCCTTCAGAACATAACCATGATAGGTCACTTGATTGGGTGTCCGGTCGATATCTGGAGGCCATTCGACAATATTAACTTCAGGTTTGTTTGCGGGTGTCAATAATTTAACAAACAATGAAGATGTTCTCCTTCCCAACGGCGATGGGGGGAAGCAGGTAGTTATAAAACACGGGTAGTGGAGGCTGGGTTCTGCATGAAGTCACGAGAGTTGATCTTGAGTTGATCTTGATTGGCCTAGAATCTGAGATGCATACGCTGTGGCGCATTCTCGCAGGGCGATTTCCAAGCTAATAATAAGCCTTTTACTGCGTACATCAAGCTTGCCTGAATGTATATTTGATGTCATATGTTTGCATATATCAATCACCGTTCCACAAAGTCCAAATATGTAAATACTTCTATTTATTCCAATTAGACTGAAGGTTTGTTGATGGTTTCTTCCTCTTTTCTTTATCGAAAGAAAGTAAATTGAACTGAAGATCAACAGCACGCAGAAAATGGGAAGAAAATTTGTACAGTCGTCAACTATTTTATAGCTTTATCGTGTCACGTTGCACTCTGATGGATTTCGTTTTGCAGCATTTGCTGTGCAGTCATTACTTGAGTATCTTCAATTACGTCGTAACAGCACTTCAGAACCTTCCACTGGAATGGCTATCATTTATGATGCATTGTGATCTACTGATAAACCGCAAGGACGAACCAAAAGGGTATCGTGACCACTCCGTATCCCCTTGAGAAAAAAATCATAATCGTACATCCATTTCAAAAACGGAAAATACTCCGGACCCCCTATATCAGAATCTGTATCACCCTATCTAAATCTGGAGCAATACATTCAACCATTAAAAGCCAGGAATTAGAGGTGCGGAGGAAAGCAAACGCGAAATTGAGTACAGAATCACCACGCGAACGACGAGGGCAAAATAACAAAAAATGTTTTCATGCAAGATAGAAAGATTGGACAGTATAGACTTAACACAAGGCTGAGACACTTCTCAGCTACTCAAGATTGAAACCTTGAGGTGATTGGAGGTTACATATTCTTGGAGTCTCGAGAGTACTCGTACTAATTGAATAAAGAGATAAAGAGATGAATGAGTGATTGACAACGGAAAGATAATGGCAAAACGTTATGTTATGAAGACCTTCAAAAAGGAACACAGAAACTTCAGGCCAATGAGCGACTGTTAGTCCAGATGCTCAAAATCGTCAATTGCTAATAACACACACGCCCGTGAATACATAAGAGATACAAGATAGCTTCTCTTTGGGGGTACAGAAGACACAGCATTTTGATTTGGTATTTCTTGAGGACTCACAGAGTGATAGTTTCATCCAGACCTCATGGCACAATTGGCGTCAAAAGCCAAAAAGCAAAGATGGAGAGATACTTCATTGACTCCTGAGTGATAATTGTATTGCACCACGATGGCGTGTCACGGTTGTTTGTACCAGTTTTTGATGCATAAAAAGAGACCAAACCTTGGGTGGTGTGGATCGTGAAATAAATTGGGTCAATTATCACTTACCCCTATAATTCTCTGGAATCTGGAATCTGGATACAAGGAATCCGATGATTCCATTTGTACTGATGATCGTACTTGTCGACGATAATGACGATATATATAATGTATATATAGACAGTATAGTTATAGTGTATCTGATTTTATATGTGAGGATGTCAAGTAAATATAAGCTTTCCATCAAGTATTATGTTAGAGGATTGACAAGTTCATACTAACGGGTGGTGGTTTCTTAGTACATCTTAGTACATCTTAGTACATGGTATAGGTAGCACATGGTTTGAAAGTCGCGTCGTGATTCGTCGATATGGTAGTCTTTGATATTACTAATATGATTAGTCATGTGACACCTATTAAATTGTTGAATGGCTGAATGGACTGCATACAATACTCTCTGTACATACGGTGGAATTAGCCCTGAGTTCAATTGTTAGCTTGGCTGTAGCTTTGTGGCGATTCTTCACTGAGGGCTCCATATCATGGCGCCAGACCAAACTTAGTAGGCGGTAGATCCCTCGATAATCGGATAAGGCTAGCATGTACTATCTGCCCGAAGCTCTAAGCCTAATCTAGTATGGTCGATATAAACAATAGCTCATCCTTGCCGAGTTGTTGATTTTGATTTTTCCATGGTTAAAGAAACGCGACGGAATCAGATTATTCGCACACAACTTCGTACCTTACAACAATTCACAATCCACAACAATCCACAACAATCACTTCAATTCCAATTGAATTTAATCAATTATTTCAATTTTCAACCGTCTCGGATTGTAAATACTTTTTCACGTACGGCAAATTTTTCAAAGCTCTTCTTAAATCCACTCATCACTCGAAGATTTATTCTCGAGGACCGTACTTTATCGCGTCTCTCGTCACCTGTGAAGCTTGAATAACTTCATTCGACAAGATGCCACCAAAGAAGATCCCAACACCTCCTACTCGAGTTTCATCTCGTAAAACCTCTCCTCCAAAGAACGTCCAAGTCGAGGCAAATACTTCAAAAGTGATGAAGAAAGCTCTCGCACCCAAAAAGGCTGGTGTCGCAAAAAATGTCGCGCCTCAAAAGAAAGTCTCTCCCGCTGTCGCAAAGAAGACAGCCAAGGCACAAGCAGCTTCAGCAAAGAAGACTACCACCACTACTAAGTCTGTTGCCGTTAAGAAGACAACTATCACTAAAGCTGCCATGGCAAAGAAAGTCGCTGCCACTAAAGCCGCTCCATCTAAGCCTGCTGCCCCAAAGTCAAACAAGCGCAAATCCACCGAAGATGTCGATGAACCCGTCGCAAAACCCTCGAAAAAGGCAAAAGTTACTAAATCCACTTCTGCCACCAAAAAGCCTGCCACCAAAGCAGCTGCGAAGCCTCTCCCCATAGTCAAAAAGCCAAAGGCCGCTCCAAAGCCCAAGGCTCCAAAGGTCGTCAAGCCAAAGATTGTCAAACCAAAGGTTGTGAAGCCAAAGACAATTATCAACTTTGCTCCTACTCAACTCTTGGACATTTATGTCTTCGGTTGCAATGAGGCTGGAGAGCTTGGTCTTGGTCTCCAAACAAAGAAAGATACAATCAATCGACCAGTCAAGAACCCCGCCCTCACTGCTCGTGGTGTTGTTCAAATGGTTGCTGGTGGTATGCACGGAGCTGCTCTTACCAAAGACAACAAGATCCTTACATGGGGTGTTGCCGATGGATTGGCATTGGGCAGAAAGACCGATGACTGGGTTGCACCTGAGAGAGATGCCGATGCAGAGTCAGATGATGAATCAGCCGCCGCAGATGCCCGCAACCCATTGGAATCAACACCTGGCGAAGTTGATTTGACCAATGTACCAGAAGACACTATCTTCACCCAAATCACTGCGGGCGATAACGCTACTTACGCCCTCACCAACGATGGCTTGGTTTATGGATGGGGATCAATCAGAGTAAGTTTAATCACTACAACTTTTTCTGAATTATACTAACTATATAATAGGGCGCTGATGGTCCAATGGGCTTCACCAAAGATGTCAAGGAGACCTTGGTTCCAATGCTCATCCCTGGCTTGAAGAACATTGTCAAGCTCGCTGCTGGTAACAACCATTACCTTGCTCTCAACAACAAGGGTGCTGTTTTTGCATGGGGTGCCGGTGAGCATAATCAACTTGGTCGAAGAATCGTTGAACGTTCAAGATTGAATGCTCTTGTTCCTCGTGAATTTGGTCTACCAAAGGCCATGGTCGATATTTTCTGCGGATCAGAACATAGTTTCGCCATTCACAAGAATGGTACCGTTTACTCTTGGGGAGCAAACAACATGGGTCAATGTGGTCAATTCAGCAAAGATGGTACCTTGACTGAAGAAGTTACTTCAACTGCCACCAAAGTCAATATTCTCAAAGACAAGAATATCAAGATGATGGCCGCAGGTAACGCTTCCAGTTTGGCACTCACCCATGAGGGCGAGGTTCTTTACTTTGGCAAAGCTCAGGATGGTCTTTCTGGCCATGATGTTGAGGCACTTCCAGAAGATGTCATCATCAGAAACGAGCGTAACCAACGATCAATTATCAAGACACCTCTCACCTTCCCATTCAAGGGATCATACATTGCCATGGGCAGTGACCACAGCATCGTTCTTGGCCCTGATGGCCACAGTCCTCACTATTCTTGGGGATTCAACACATATAGACAGACTGGTCTTGAAGATGATCAAGATGTTTACGTTGCTGAGGAGCTCAACTGCAAGCACATTGAAGGAAAGAAGCTTGTCTGGGCAGCAGGAGGTGGTCAATTCTCCTTCTTGGCTGGTATTCCAGAAAACTAAATTTCGGATCGCCGCGTGTTTGATTTTTTCGCTGTAAATAGCGCAGTCCGGATCCTGATACACCGCAATCAATCCAGCTCGAACTCGGCCTGACAGCATTTTTTCAATAAGGAAAACATATCTGCTTTGATTTTGAGAGATTGACCTTGATGGATCTCTGGTTTTTACCCAGGACTTTGATCCGGACCATCAAGGCAGTTCTCTCTCAATCATGGCAGATGTGTTTTCCTTATTGAATAATTGCGTGAAGGGCGATAATAGAGACGATTGAGCGTGGTTGTAGATGGTGATGGCTGCATTCATGAATTGGCGTTTCGGAATTGGACTGTATGGATATTAAAAATGGGAATTGGTCATGGCATTATTGTGGTGCATGGAACAGAAGCAATGGGACATTGGGATGGATTAAACTGGCGTTATTTGTTTGAGTAGTCTTTTAAAGAGACTCATTATCATCGGTCATGAGAGACCTTTTTATGGAACTGTTGGATTTATTAGACTTGTCTTTCGTTGTTTGTTCAAAGCCATTGCGTTTGTGGTACATAGATTACGTTTTTCTTCTCTGGAATTAAAGATTTTATAAATGAATATGTCGTGCTTTTGCAGTTGTGATGTGATGTGATGTTTTGAATTGAGAAGCTGATAGGGAACTAAACCAGGTCGTTGAAATACATGTCATGTCGTATGAAATCCTCAATCCGAGAATGCAAATACTCAATGTACTGTATGAGTAGTGATTAGCATGGAAGGAAGCCTTGGGATGCAAATGGGAAATTGGAATGAAGTGAATAGTAGGGAGGTAGGTAAAAGAAATTCGAGACGATTGAAATCAAAAATCCAACGGCTGGGCATAAATTTATGCTTCTTTCTCTGCTTTTCTTCATTCGTTCATTCATATACCTGTATCCATATCCATATACATATCCGTATACATGTACAGCAGTGGGTATACGAACGAACCCAATAGAACACTGTGAATATAGACGAAGTAAAAATCGAAATGATCATTGCATCACGGCTTCATAACAAACCAGGTTTCATCCGCGGCGGCAGTGAATGTAAACAAATCGTACAATCCAATCTCAATACGCTTCAACCTAAAGACTCAGTATCTGCACCACCGTGTGAATATCTAGGAGAACCGACGCCCTCCCCTTGATAAGCTTCCAACTATTCACCTCTGGAAGTACTATCCGTGTTGATTCTACACTATTCTGTGTGTGAAAACCAGATGTTCATCTTCTCTCCTACCTTGTCTTAATCGGAAGTATACATCGATAGAGTAATCGAGCAGCGCATGATGCATCCAATCCAGAAGAATGCACAATCGACTAGAGCCCAAGGCCTACCCTTAGCCGCGAGTGAAGAAACCCATCCATCATACCAAAGAATCTAATCTCAAATCGAAGAGAAACCCATAGGGAGAAGGTGTCTACCAGGCCATTCTTAATCATCATGTATAGAAGCTCATTTTCGATACTCATCGATGATCAAGATGAATCCTGGAACCTCGTCCTTGGATTTCACTTGAAATTCATAATGTCTATCTGCCATTCTTCATACAAATATGCTCACCACCTTCATCTCCCAGAGCATAGCACAAAGTAGATTTCCTCTCAAATCGCGTATTTGACTAGAAAAACTCTCCTCTTCTCCTACCCCAAAGGATCCCCGACCTCGCGCTCAAAAATCTAGTATCCTCTCATAACAGAGGTGTAACTTACAATATTAATATCCATCCATGTCCTCATATCTCTCTTTTTCTTATCCATAATGAACGTGTATAAAGTGTTTTTCCACAATGAATTATTATTTTTGTTGAGAGATGGAATACGATAGCATTCATCAAATTTCCCATATTATTCCTTCATTTGGGAATTCGTAAGTCTGTATGATATATGATATATGGTCTTATCCATTCCTAGAACTTGAACCAAAACGAGACGAAACGAAGGAAAGAAGGGAAAAGAGAAAAAATAAGATAAAGATATAGGAAAATGAGGGGGGGGGGAAACAAAAGTAAAATCAGCTCTTCGTAAATCAATAAATGAACATCAATAGGCCTTCCCCCATCGCCCTTAGCATATTTCAGCTGAATCCTACATTTCCCACTCGAGAGACTCGACCAAACCTCTATGTTCATTTTCCTTTGTTTTTCCTCTCCATATATTATTCAATTCAGTTTCATTCATATCGTCGTTCGCTTGTATCATATCTGGTATTCCAATCGACTGACACCGAGACCGTGACTGAGATATTAACACCCTATATACAGGTATTCTATTCAATTCGATCCGTCGAGAAATGTGCTCTGCGCTCTCTCTATATTTCATTAATTATTATCGAGTCTTCAACATTTTGAAGATGAAGAATAGAGGAACAAAAGGATCAATTCTTGCCCATTCCTCACGTATTCTCATATAGTCCTCGTATCCCCAACAACTTTACTGATAATACGATATTTTATTAAAAAAAAAACAGGAATGAAATAAGACTATATCCTCAAGGTGCAAATGTAAAGTAAAAATTACAAAAAATAAAACAACCGAGAACTGTCAACTCAAGCAGAAAATTGAGTGTTCCATTATATATAATAACAAGAGAAAGCACCGACACAAGAGCGCTGGAGAGAAGGGAAAGCCTCAAAAAGAGAAGAGAAGAGAAGATGCACATATCTTGCAAATCAAGAGGAAAAGGCATCTACATATCCATATTTATACATTTTTCCTCCCAGACAGACAGCCCTTTACACCACCGTACCACACCACACAACACTACACTACCAACACAATACAACCTGGCCCGACCTTCCAGGTACAAAAATTCAAACCAGGCCATCAACATCCCTCCCGACTACAAAATACGCAAAGCCAAGCCACCAAACTTACCCAGTATCTCCGATCTCAGCCCAGGGAGCCAACCTACAGTACCACTTTCCATAAACCTTCAGCTCAGGCCTGATAGGCACCAACCGTCAAGAGCCAACACCTATCCCAAAACCACCTCAGCAAACACCCTCACCTTTTTTCTCTTTCTTTCTTTTTCCGTCTTTTCTCCCCCCCCCTCTCATTTACCAACAATCAGCTGACCAGCCGACCAGTCACCCGTCAACCCAACCAGAAAAAAAGCACACACGATAACACACAAATCAATGTCTATTCCTATGCAACAGGCCAGTAAAGCAGTGGCCTACCTAGGTCGAGGTCGAGGTCAAGATCGGTCAATTCATTTCAACCCATCGACATGAATGAGCGGCCTGTACAATCTACCAACAGGTTGAGATAGGTAGCCGAGGTGATAATCATGAGATGAATGGAAGTGCATGGTATCGAGTTATAAAGTGCTCGAGCTCTCTGTATTAATGCGGAAGGGATTGAGAGATGTTTTTTCAACTTTTTACAATGGTTGCGCGTTCTTTCTCCTAGGTAAGGGAAACTTCCCATGCGATTAACATCAGTCAGGGACTCCACAATATATTGGAGAGTAAGCGGAAACAGAGGGAATTCATCCCGATCATTCATAGCCCGTTCACAAGAGTAAGATTCATAGATCCAAATCGCATATTTCTAGAACATCAATTCATACGTTTATTTCCTAACCTCCACGTACCGGAACCCAAAAACCAGGCAATATAGTCCCCTTAGGCACTCTGTTCTACCCATGTGTATAAAATTCCTTTCAATCTTCTATCCCAATCCCCTCACTCCTCAATCAAAAACACCCTTTCTAAGCCTTAGGCTAAACCCCCTCAACAGCTTTTTGGATAGCACTTTCCAATGCAGCAGGGTTGGCACCTACAACCTCTGCAATCTTCTCCGCTCCCTTGAAAATGATAAAGGTAGGCATGGCTCTGATACCGAGCTCTTGTGATACCTCTGGCAACTCATCGACATCGATCTTGATGAAATGGGCGGCGGGGTAATCTTCCGAGAGCCTATTCGATGTGAATTAGTATTTTTTATATCTTCTTTACAAATAGAATAAGAGGAGGTAAATAGACAGGGCAATAAAGGGAGAAAACATACTTAACAACTCTAGGAGCGATGGCCTTGCAAGGACCACACCATACTGCAAAGGCGTCGAGAACAACGACTTGGTTGTCGGTAAGAGCAGACTTGAATTCAGTTGCGCTATTGATTTCCTATTAGTATTTGTGTTTTATATCTGTATTTATACTGTGTATGGGCCTCTTTCGGAAAGCTCTTCGTGCCCCACACAATCTACACATATCGTCGAAGATATAGTATAATATTGTGACGCGACCGAATAGAAACATAGCTGTATTCCGATATCAAGGTTCCAAAATCGATGGGGAAAGTATATATCTCGTTTCTAGAGAGAGAGGGGGGGAAAGGGGGGCAATACTCACTTGGCAATGTTGTGAACACCCATATTTGCGATAGATTGGTGAAAAGCTCTTTTGTTTATAGATTGACAGAAGACGGTGCGATTATATGTTTTTGGTAATCGTGGAAGAGATCGAATGAAGAATGACATATGAAAACTCTCGCAGATATCTGAAGAGTATTTGTATGTTTTTGGAGTTTGTTGAGGCTGATGGAAAGAAGGTGGGAAGTTATGGAAATGGAAGATCCGTAAGATAGTTTGTTTCTCTTCCGATGCTTTCTAATGCCGATTGATTTCTAAGAGGGGTAATTGTATTTGATACCTGGTAATCCAGGCGGCAAATGACGAAATGATGATTGTGTAAGCAGAGATGGGCTAGATTCTCTATCCTTGTTAAACAGATGATAAGATATGATTGGCTAAAGTGTGTTTGGAGTGTGTATGATTGATTCCAAAGAATCTTCCATGCTTTCTAGAATATTGTTGTTTCGGGTATAGAATGGTAGAATGGGTGATATTGATATCTATTTTGGGATTATATCATGATTTGTATTTGAATTCTTTCGGTCTCGCCGTCGCTGTTATCTTTTGATTGAGTCCTTTTTATAAGCCATCGATATATATTACAAACTCAGCGACGGCTAAATATGATTGAACAGGGAAAACCCAAAGATATCTGGATTTTCAACTCATATCTATAGACATCATACCGCCATAAGTTTGGTCACAACATCTACCCGTCACCTATTCATTCATCAATAGCTATCTAGCTACCTAGTTACTAGCTATCATCCAGACACAACTACCCCTCTCTTTCTATACCTACTTTCGAGTCACAAATTACTATACCTCTCGACCCTATCACAGAAGATCGATCAACCAACAAACCCACTACACAATTATGCAATCCATACATCACACAATCACCCCTCCACAACATCACAACACCATAACACCACAACTCCTCAGCTCCTTCGAGATCTCAAATCCCCACTCCGTGATACATACATACACACACAGCCACATACTTAGTATTCACACTCTACCATCCCACCACCATATCACATACATGTACATACAACTCAGCCCCCATCCTGAATGACATAATTCATCTGTATCTTGCATCTTCTATCTCTCAGCTTCCCTTCCCTCTCTCTCCCCCTTCCCCCCCCCCTGCCGTCTCCTAGCTCCAGCCCCAGCCTCTCTTCGTGATACCACACATAATCCCCAATCCTCAATCCCCAAAGTCACAACAACAAGCCAACCGTCCAACCACCCATCTCCCCATCTCCCCTCAAATCTCCACGCACGAAATCCATCCCACCCCATCTCTCAGCTGAAAAACACCCTACCAAACACTCCCTTCCCCTCATCCAAATCATCATATCTACATCCTGTACCTGCAGCTAATAGCTCCATCACCTACTTACTCACCTACCTACCCATCCACCAATACCAATGCCCATTAGTTCTTATCTCTTCACTACTCTCCCAAATAATGATCCCATCCCATCCCACACATATCATATATCATGCATACAAACACACCAAAAGAAGACATCAGCTGAAACCCCTACCCACCTATCCAGGCACACACATACACATACTCACATATCAAATGAAAATATATTAAACCTCATCAATCGCACAAGCAATGAATGCACATCCAACTCCATTCATTCATTCATCCATTCCTTCTCCCTGTACATATTCCGTATCCCTACAATTTTTCCTACACATTCTCCCTCCAAATACACATCACATGAAATACACATTCAAATGTCTATCAAAAGCAATTCCAAATTCCACAAGAGCGAGCACGGATATCACATAATACAACACAATCATAAGTACGAGTAGGTGTTTACTACATATAATCCCCTAACTAAGCTAAGCTATCTCATCTCATCTCGTTTCCCCCCCCCTCCTCTCGCTTCTTTCCTCCCTCGCCCCGTACAACCTCCAAGGATTTCAATCCCTAATCCCCAACCCCAAATCTCGCATCAAATCGTGAAAATTTGAAGTCTTTCTCAATTCTCACTCATCTCATCTCATCTATACCTCAAGAAATCAATCAACCAGAAGGGAAACACAGTTTCAAAAAAGAAGAAGCTAGATAGCTCACTATTACTAAATACTATAATCTTCCTCAAATGCCCAATCCTTAAGAGCCCTGCTCTCTCCCCCCTCATCTTTCTTATCCCCGGGTATCTCTTCCGCTCAAGAAGTAATATTACATGTTTTCCTCCCCTTCCATTTTCTCCTTCGCCCAAAAACCTTCCCCAAGATCCTGTAAAAAAGGAGTGACGCCGTCATAATTTTCCACTCCCCAACGATACCCCGATTTCTTTTTTCGGTCCCCTATTTCAAATACATGTTGGGGTATCGATTCGAAAATATCAAAAAGCAAAAAAAGCAGAAACATCTATGTGCTAGTGGGGATATCAATTCATTATGAAACCGAAAAAAAGCAAAAGAAATAAAGAAAAAGTTTTGTCGTGAATCCGTGAAAAAGTGATTGTGGAGTAATGCGAGTGAGTAGATTGATGAGAAGTCGCTAGTTGGTGTATAGAATGAAGATATCATGGACAATGACAATGATCGAGGCGAAGCTTTTTTTACTATTTTTTAGGTCGATTCGAGCCTTTTTATAAGGAAATGTTTGTTAAAGGAGCGAATGCTGACAAAAGAGAAGTTGCAATGAGCGTGGGTGTCGATAGTGACAAAATTGCTGTAATGAAATAATTAAAAGAATGTGGTGCTCGTTTCGTTTTGTCACTGTCCTTGAAAATCTTTATCTTTCCACCAGTGTCAATTTACGAGTCATTATGACTCACACTCGTCCTTCGTGCCTCTCCAGAAGCTCTTGGTTTCATGTCAAGAAGTCTCGCGCTACCAGCACTGACTCTTCTAACATGTCCGAAGTCAACACTTGTAGCTCTGCTGATACCAGGACTATCCTCGTCCACGAATTCAGCCTGATAGCTAATACTTCTTCGATAATCTGGAGAATCTTCAGCAGCCTCGTCCAAAAGTCCTGCGCGAGATTTCGCTCGTTCACGGTGAATTACAGTAGCATGTCTTGCCACAGCTCCCCATTTTGTCTGCCCTTCTGGAGATGGATTTTGTTTAACACTAGCTCCATCTTCCTCATCGCTAGAAGCCATGGGAAGACCGGTAGATTGTCGCTTCATCATATCTTCCTCAGGCCCCGGTGTAATGCGACTGAAGTATTCATCTTCAGCAATTCCAAGTTCTTCTGAAGATTCTGATAACTCTTTATAGCGTTGTTGTAAAGAGCTAGCAGAATCGCGTAATGGTGACAATATCATCTGTGCAGATCCTCGTTTTGAAGCTGTTTTCTTTCCAGAAAGCCATGATCCTTCGGAATCTATTGAAGCAAGAGATTGGGAGATAAGGGCGGGTTGTTCGGGTGAAGGTACATCTGTTGATCTGTGACCACTGGTAGGTGTGCTATCTCGTAAACGAGCGATACTGATTGGAGTATCGTATCTGCGTTGCTCCTCCAAAGATCTTCGGATACTACCCCTCTTATCTGGATAAGCAGTACGTATTGGTGGTACGACATCAGTCTCGGGTGATCGTAGTCGAGAGTCCGGTGGTGAAACTGGAAGTTCGGGTAAATCTTCTCTAAACTTTGACATCGTTCGTTTGGGGATGTTTGACTTTTGCCTAATCACTGGCGTATATCCCAAATGTGGTGGTGGCCCGGTTTGCACTGTTTCCCGTGAAGTGTTCGAGAAGGATGGTGTGGAAGTCCTGCTAAGTCTCTTGTTTCGTCTAAAAAATGATGTCCACGATTGAGAAGTTTTGGCTTCCGCGGGCTGTTTGACAGGTTCCGTCTCCACTCGCTGTTTTTTAGATGGAGAAGGAGCCCTGGATTTGTCTAGGTTTACAGCCTGTGAAATATTCGATGGCCCTCGAAGATGGCCTTTTGGTGAAGCAGGTGGTGAAACATTAGCTTTGCCGATAGTGCCAGCCTGCGCAGTTCCTAAGAATGGTGCGGAACGTTCTGAAGATGGAGTTTCGTGCGCGGGAGAGTCTTTGAAAAAGGTATCCGCAGGTCGCTTTCCTCTTCCAGAATCCCAAGTATCCGATCCTCTCCTCTTACTTGATGTGATCACCGCGGAAGTTCCAATGCCCAAGCCCACTATCTCTCTTCCTAGAACCCCCCTCTCCATGTTATCCGGTGGTGGTGTACCATATCGAGCTGCTGCTGCTTCTTCGGCCTTTTGTTTCTCTTGCTTTCTTGCTAACCTTCTCTCTGCTCTCAGCTTCTCGTCCGCCTTTTTCCTTTCTCGCCTCTTCTGATCTCTTTCCATGAGCTCCCGAAGCTCTCGGGCGTCCAGATCATCGGCAAGTTCATCAATCCTCTTATTTGCCTTTAGAACTTCTTCTGGAATATGTATGCGATCCAAGATACGTCGCTTTTGCGAGTCTGATCTATCTGAACCAAAACCTGTTACGCCAGGCGCATATCGAGGGTTTTCGGAATGTCGAATCGTAGGGCGTGGTGCCAATGCATCTAAAGCAGAGATTCTCCATGATGTTTGATGTTCGGAATTCGAAGATACTGAAGAACGCATCGATTCTGCTGTTGGCAGAGAAATATCGGAACGCGGGTTTTGTAAATTCCCTTTCAATCCGGTCCGCATTCTCTTGCTATCCCTCTTCATAGGACGACCAGATGATGAGGCATCTGCGGCCGGTCTACTGGGCATAAAAGAAACCATTGCTTTAATCTCCTCTTCCCTATTGAATTCTTCCTTTCGCTTCTTACTCGACTTTCGCCTTGAGAGTTCCGCAGCACCTCTTTTATGTAATGTTGGCACCCTCTGCCAATCCTTTAACTCCTCGGCTTCTTGATCTGTGAGTCCAATTGTTGTGTCTCTCCCGTCTCGAACATCTGCAGGTAATGGAGGAACCGGAGGTCTATGCACGTCTCTAGGCACGCGAATGCTATCGTGTCGACCGGGAGAAAAACTATAAGTCCTTTGCCTTTCAGGCTTCTGTAATTTATTCGAATCCCTCGAAGATTTTCTTCTCCTTTGAGAGTCCCTCCGGCTTCTTCTTCTCTCGAGGACTGATAAAGGGTTTAATTCGGATCCATCATGCCTTCCAGGGTCCCGCTGTGTGCCAGCATCGTGCATGGTTGAGTGTTCGGAGCGAGAAGTGCTAGCCCCACTGCGCGACGCTCTGCGAGTACTTTTCCAACGGAACGGCCACAAACCCATCTTTCCATCGATGTGTATAAGATAAAATTTATGCCCCTCTCAATATTACGAGGTTGGCACTGAGCTGTAATATATGCTGTGTCAAAACCCGCTCAAACCCTTCACGGAGCTCCAAGGTTTCAATCTAGTACCTGCACGCGTTGACCATGGCCATCAAATTGTGAATCTCGACCGAGTTAATGTGTGTGGGCACTGAGCACTGAGCAAGCGACTGACAGATAAAACGTTTAAGACCCCACGAGGTCCTTCCTTGTCGCAAGTTAATAAATAGAAAATTGTTTTGTGAAAGTGGATCTCGTTTCCGCTCGCATGACGTTCATTCAAATAGTGCCTGTATACGGAGGTTCTGCTTTGGAGTTTTTTTTTTGGTATGGCTGGTACGGTTGTGTATGATTTGAAAGGATTACTCTTGTATCATTTGAGTAGAATTGAATATCAAAAACTTTAGGCCAGACAGGCAAGACGAAAGATGGGGATGGAGATGGAGATGAATTGATCGAAATGGCCGAGATCTTTCTTTCCTGGGATTGAATTCTGGGAATTTGGAATCCTGAGGGAATGTAATTGGCGTTGTGAGATTTTGAATGGTATTTGAAATTGGGAATTCTTTTAATTGCGAAAGTAAGGGAGAAAGAAGATAAAATTGAAATGAGAAGATATGGTTGGTTCGTTGCTTTTGGTATGTGTGCCCAGGTGGGTGTACTGAGTACGAGCGAGTGGAGCAGATATGCTGTGATATATGTGTGGGAGTGTGAGGGTACGAGAGAGTGAATTTTCCCGGAATTTTTCTTCTTTTTCTTTCCTCTTTCTCTTTCTTGGTAGATGATGGAGATGGGTGGATGGGTGGATGGATGAGATGATGAGGATGAGGATGAGGATGAGGATGATGAGGGTGAATATAGGTTGGGGAATAGATATTTGTGTGTGTGTGTGTGTGTGTGTGCGTGTGGTATGTGGTATGTGGTGTATACCTATGGTCGACAAGGTCTGGTCTGGTCTGGTCTGGCTACCCAGGTGTGTGTGTGTGTGTGGCTGATTCGATTTGATTGATTGATTGATTGATTGATTGATTGATTGATTGATCGATTGATTGATTGATCAATTGTATTCCCTTAATAGGATCTCGTCCAATATAGATTCAAGACTGTAACAGGAAGAGGTAATTTTGTTAACAAAATAAAGTAAAAACAGACTCAAGGGATGATGAATTGATTAACAAAATAAATCAAGTTGCTGATTCTTAATACTCCTTCCCCAAGCAAAATAAAATAAAATAAATTAGACCTCGTTGATCTGACGATTCTGACCTCACTAATAATAATCATTCAGCCCCTCGTTCGTTTCTTGTTTCTCCTACAATATGTTTATTAAGCTGTGATGTAGATGTACGGAGTATATGGTATGGGTAGCATACACTCGTCGTAACTTTAGTTGCGTTAGTCATGTAGCTACCAGGTAGGTGTTTACTAGCTAAGCATATATGTATGTATGTATGTATGTATGTAGAAAGTCCTGGGTAGGTATTCAATACATTGCAATACATCTTGTATCTCTTCCTCTCTTTCCCTCCTTCATTTCACTCAATGTATCAAACTACCAGCACGCAGCACATACCAATACTCCTGATTATAATTGCCACACTACTGACACATCCGGATCGATCATCTAAGTTCTACAAGCGCACGCTACGACAAGTCTCCAGTGCGGTACGAGACGGAGAATGCCTCAACTTTCCCTTTAATACAATACTCATTACTAACGATTCTTCCTCCATAACTACTACCTGACTACACTACCTCGCCATCTATATAGTAGGCCGTCACATCATTCAATCATTGGCTTCAAATCTTCAAACTCTAGCTGCGACTTACGAGATGAACCAATATTCTTCTGAAAAAAACTAGAGTCTTGAGTCTTGAGTCTTGAGTCTTGACCTTGTCTCTTGACAGTGGACACCCTTTGAATCCACAAGAATCCACATCTCCAAAACTTAAATCCACAAATCAGGTACGAGATCAAGAATCGATGACATTTCATCAGATGCATCATGTATGAAAGCTCGTGAGTGAGGAACTTGGGCAATGAAACGAAACAAGAGGCAGAGGGAAAAAAGAGTCAGAGTGTACGCTAATTGTGTTTTTCTTCTTGATCTAGAACGAACCTTATTAACGTCCAGGGAGTCAGGGACCTGAAGAACCCGGCTGGTCGATCAATGTACTACTAGGTAGTAGGTACCCAGGTAGCTACCAATGTAGCTGGAGGGAAACATTTCAATGTTCATGCATGCATGAGGTCCCGGTCGATTTTTGTACAGCTGTTTGATGCATGGCATAAAATTTACACACAGGGTTTTAGTTTACCTATACCCGTGCTCGTATCTATCTATATTGATGTTAGGGCTTTTCAGGGTTCACTCTTCAGTCATTATGGGGATTGGAAGAAGGCGAAAGAAAGATGGACTGTTCTTATGATTTTCTGGCTATGATTTACAGAAAATCATGTTCAATACCACCTACAACCTACACTCAAGCTACAAGCTACAAGCTATGAATGCAGGAGTCGGTAACAGTTTCTGGGATGACGAGAGAGGGAAGTCCCGTAGGATCAAGGTACGAGAAAATATATTAATATAGATTCATGGTTGGTAGCTTCCTTGTAATTTTGACATTCATGGATAGCAACCTTAATCAGTTTAGCAGTGCAAGTTTGGATTCGTACAATTTTTTCCCCAGGCTCATTTAAGAATGTACCCATTAGGCTTGCCCTTAGAGTAAGCCTTCACGGCCGTCAACCGCCCCGACGATACCTTTCAAGTCGTCACCCTGAATCCCGAAAAGCCTCCAAATCTGGGCATCTGGGGCACAGGGTGACAGGTTGCTACTTTACTTTGCTTGGTGATTCCTGTCTAAATTAAGCCAATCATGCTATAGGTATCTGTATATATACAAGAAACTCAAGCCTACTCCCTTGCTCCTCTACTCCTCATTGAGTTTATTGGTTGAATCAAGGGGAATTGCCAGATGGTAATAAAATTGTTCCAGTTACTAGGTAGTTGTTATCCTTGGTTAATGTTCGAGAAGAGACCAAGATTGTCACGAATCACGAATCACGAAGCCATAATCGTCTGTCTATCCACTGAAGCATCACTCAACAATCTCAAAATTATTCTTCTTTTTTCTCCAAGCGAACAGCTCATCTACATCAATAATTCCAATGCATATGCTTGCGGAGTGCATTCCTGTAGGTACGGTACTTACATCACATTTCCCATCCGAATTGTAGCCTGACACGTAAAAAGGTAACAATGCATCAGCAAAAGAGTCGCATACCGAATTATAGAACCACAGGGACAAGGCCAATCTAATCCTCGTGGCAGTGTATGGCTGCATTTGGTATCACCACCTCATTATCACCTTTTCTTCCCTTGCACAAACAATATTCGAATCAAAGCACACAACGGTAAGCTGGGTAGTAAAAGTTCAAATTTCTAGATGAGATGAATCTTCCAGAAGCTATCACGCTCCCAATTACCGTACTCATTAGCTCTCTCCACGATCATCTACCACTTTTTTTCTCCCAGGTGACCAATATCCAACAGCACAGATGAATCGAAGGCGTTGACGATCCCACAACCGAACGGTCGAAATGCATCCTCGAACCCGCCACACGGGCTTCGGGCTAGAAAAGCAGACCTGACTCCTGAGAAAGCCTAGAAGGGTTTCCAAGCTCCAACCGCTGCGGTTCACGGCTTCCAACGACTCGTGAAATGGTCAGAGGGGATACCTTTTCGCTTTTTTTTTCTGGCTTCGTTCAACCCCGCGTGCTACGGTTTGTTGGTTTGCGCATAAGCCTATGGGATGTACGATGAGTTGAGTTGATCCTTCGCGACGGATGTATGTATGTACTATGTATCAATGCACTATACAGCAAGCAGTACAAGGAATGGGAAGGAAGAGTTGTCGAGTCATTAACTCGTGTGACGAGACTACAGACTACATCTGCAATATGTATGCTCTGTTGAAAATTGTCTGAGCAATTCTGTCAGTCGTCTTGTATCAAGTAAGCACCACGCATCAGAATTTTATAGAATCGACTACCCTATACTTCTTCGTATATACGCTCAGAGCCTTTCCTCTTTACTTTCTTTGCCCAGCCCAGCTCCCAATCTATTACACCTTCCTGTCAACAATATTGACAGCATGACGGGCGCATGCTCCAAATGTCAAACTGTCTCCCCAATTAATCCCATAAATTCCAATAAACCATCACCACAAAGCGTACCGGTATCCCATTCCGATAAATGAAAAAATCAATAAAAAACCCACCCTCCCCCAAACCCAAAACCCAAAACTTCCCAAAGCTCGGCTCAAAACTCAACACCACAAGCATAAAGTAAGTACCTACCTAGGTACATAACATCGTACATCTCCAGACCGGACCCAAACGTGCCCCCTTCACCCTCTCCCGGAGCATTGTACTCCCTTCCCGGGGCGCACGCGAGTTCTTTCCTCCAGGGTAAAATTGCCTTATCGTGTTGCTCTTTGCCGCTTTGGTCGTTTATCTCCGATGGGTCTAGTGCGTAGTGGCTTGGCGAGGGTTTGGGAGAAAACCTGGTGAAGTTGTGAAGAGTCACGCTTGATGGGGAAGAGATGTGCGTGCTGTGTCAGTTTTTGATGCAAGGATTTTGGGGGTGCTTGCTTGGGTTTGATTTGGTTTGGCTTGCTTTTACTTGCTGTCTGCGAGTACGAACGAGTAGAGAACTCGAGACTCGAGAGTGAGTTTGTAAGCGTTTTTTGGGAGGGGGAGTTTTGGAATTGATGATTGGATGGGTAGGTAGGTAGGTACGTAGTTTGGTAGGTAGGTAGGTGGGTGGGGATATCCTCAATTTTTACCTACTTGATGAAGAGTCGATTGTGCTTGAGCTTGATACGAGAAAAGACACATCATCATCATCATCATCATCATGCTACACCACATTGATTCCCCATTCTCACATGATCAGCAAAAACAAAAACAAAAACAAAAACAAAGATATCACGAAAAAGTCCACCTCCCTCTCCCCAATTTCCAATCCATATGCATCACATCCCTATATCCCTATCCCGCAATTTTATATTTGATTCCTCCCTCCCTCCAGTCACTCCCTTCCCCATGCGCAAGCAAGCGACACTTCGGAGATTTGAAATCACACTTTGGAACTCCCAGACATTTGATTGATCGCGCATCTGTACGCGTAAATTATACCGGCTCTTTCGAATCTTCAAATCGATATATAGGTAATTAACGGTAGACAGAATAATTGGAGCACGCAAACGGACACCGTTGAAACTTTAAATTGAATTCAATATTTCAATTTGGAACAGGGATGGGATGGGGATTTACTCGGACAGGGAATGATGTTTTTGTTTATTTATTTATTTATTTTGGAGAGGGAAGGTTTTGAGTTTGAATTGTTTCGTCATCAGAGACAGTGAGTGTGTGTCACTCGCATATATATTGGGAAAGGAAAGTTTGATGAAGGTTTGGAGAGAGAAGGTTGAGAGAAAGTTCGATATTTTTTGGTTGGGTTGGATATGTCTTTTTTTTTGATGGGTGAGTTGATGGTGATGATTTGACGTCGATGATTTGACTTCAAAACGAGTTTTGATCATTTCGTCATCAGAGACAGTGTCATATGTATCGGGAAGTTTGAAGAAAGTTTGAAGAAAGTTTGATTCTTTGATCTTTGATCTTTGATGGATCTTTGATGGGTAGATGATATGTCATTGTCCATGACTTTGACGTTGACGTTGATGATTTGACGTCGATGACTTTAAATCTCGTTCTGTTGTTCTAGCTTGGTTTGGCTTGGCCTGGCTGTTGAATGATGTTCGTGGAATTTCCTTTTTTTCCTTCGCGATTGTCGGCTTGGTGGTGGTTATAGTGTAATCACGAGGTCTTTTAGTTATAATATCTTCGTATTGGCTAAGTAACTCGAGATGTACTAGATAGAATCATGAAATTATACTTCAATGGAAGGGTTTTAGGTTGGCATTTTTTGTGAGTATATCTTCTTTTACAGAATGCACAGTCCCAATGGCAAGCGGCATAGTGATCATCAGCAAGCTTCTTGCCAATACTGATTCTTTGACTACCTTTGGATGATTTTACAATACAGTTCCAAGCTAGTTATAAGAACTAGTTGATGTTCTGTTCAATAGGAACATAATACCGCATGGTATTCTTAGGGTCCCACTGAGCTTTAAGTTTCTTCAATTTCTCCAATCTCCATGTCTCCCACCCATAGATCGCCTGTAGAGACTCATCGCCATTGGCATAGTTGACGTAGGCACGGAGATGTTCTGGGTCCTCACTTCCATCCAGCAAGTATTTTCGAAGCTTTTCACCAAATTCCTTTGCTTTCGGGTCGATGTTCGAGTCAGGCGCATACATGACGTACGATGTTACCAAGATATTATCATCTCGGTGCGGAAACGCCGTGCTTGCTGCATCGATAGCTTTAACTGCATGAGTCGAGTAGCCTTCGAGCAAGAAAAATGAGCCAGCTATCTTTGGAACTTTGCGGAATGTTGAGTCGATCTCGTTGTATACTTGTCTAACGGCTGTCACATTGTATGATTTCAATCCGATAGGGTATCGGAGGGATGTCATTCCGTAAGCGCATCCTGGGCCATCTGCGTCTTGGAATGTGACGACGGCAAGATCATGTAGTGATCCCTGACCAGTCTCTACACTAAGCGCTCCGATGTCA
Organism: Botrytis hyacinthi; assembly: GCA_004786245.1. Taxonomy (NCBI): domain Eukaryota; kingdom Fungi; phylum Ascomycota; class Leotiomycetes; order Helotiales; family Sclerotiniaceae; genus Botrytis; species Botrytis hyacinthi. The sequence goes on from PQXK01000014.1 coordinate 183,509, forward strand.
TGGAATGGTTTGGCATATTGATTGGCTATTTCGGGGCAGCCGTTGTAGATAATACCGAACCACAGTACCGGCTACCAGATTATTAGCTTTCAGACAATCCCAAGTAAATTGCGTCTGGGTAATGACTAACATGATCTGGATCAATCTCTGCAACCTTGATAATATATCCCCAATGAACCAGCTCCGCTGGTTGATCTTGCAATAATCTATTCGCCTCTTCATAGAGAGCCTCAAGTTTATCTCCTGAATAGATAAAGATTTCATAAGACCATAACGGGGCATTATCATTATAAACACGATATTCCCATTCCATCACCAACCCGAAATTATGTCCTGCCCCTCTAATGGCCCAAAATAAATCCGGATAAGATTTCTCCGATAAAGTGACCAGTTCGCCAGAAGGCAGCAAGAGACGGGCGGAAATTACCTGATCGGCCATGAGTCCGTATTGACCCTGAAGCCAACCATGACCACCCCCGAGGGTGGGCGCGGAGAATCCAACGAGCTCGCAGATGCCGGTTACTGGTTGAGTGATTAGTTTGGATTTTCTTGGTTGGTTGGGCATGGCTTGAGAAGGCGAATTTACCTGTTCGTTTTCCTAAACGCGTAAGTGTGTCCACGACTTCTTTCACATTTGCACCCCCGCCAATCGTAGCAGTCTGGCCATCGTCCGAAAGAATGATGTGGTTCATCGAGCGAAAATCAATCTGGATTGCGTTCTTCGCTTGGCTGAGAGCTTGGGTTGCACCGTGACCGCCGGCTCGCGCGATGTAGGGGATGGAATGTTGGTTGGCGTAGTGGACCTGTGGTTTGTGTTGGTAGATGAGTGAGGATTGATGGGAAGTATATCAGGCGTATGTTATGTGGAGAATCGGAGTGGTTGGAATGGGAATGAGGAAGAATTGTTAACACTCACGATCTTCTGAACGTCGGATTCGTGGGTCACCTGGATGATGAGGATGATATGGGGACCAGAGTATGCTCGCCATCTTGCGAGGAGAGGCGGGAAAGAGGGATGGGAGGGGAGGAGAATAGTTGCGTGAGGGGAGAGGAGGGGGGTGAGGTGGGTTTGGATTTCGAGGGCGCTGGGCATGGTTGGTGGAGGGTCGGATGAGATGGGATGAGATGGGATGGTTGGGTAGTTATTTGGTGTGGATGGAAGGTGAAGTTGGAGGTGAAGGTGGAGATGGAGGTGGAGGTGGAGGTGATTTGGATTCGAAGATTCGAAGATGGTAGGAATGTGATGGGGACGTGGATAAATGAATAGAGGGCTTTTATTATATTATATCTGAGGCAGGACTGAATGTAATGTTCTCTTGGGACAGAGAAACTCTCAGTTGGATATTTTGAATATTGCATTGTTTCAAGGTAAGCTTACCAAGAATTGGTAGGTGCACAATTGCAAATGGATACTTAGAAACCAACTCATTCTTCTTACCAAATCACGATAACAACTACCGAACAAACTTTTAAATCCATTATGTTGGAGTCGGCCCAATATATCAGATTTGGTTTATTTCCATGGCTCGTCCGTGGATCCAACATTTGGTATAAGTATCTCGCATGCTTGCATAGTACATACCCAGTTAATGCTCACTGTTGGTTTCCGCTGACCCGAATCGCATGCGGTGTTGTGAGATAGTCACGTGGGAAGTATGGAGTGTTTTTTCCAGATAGGATTTGGATATTTTGCTTTTGGTGGGAGATGGATATATTTGGGGGACTTGTATATTTTCGATACTTGAGAAAAAGGGAAGGGAGATGTGAATACCTAGGTATGTAGGTAGGTAAAGATAGATCTTTGCGGAATTGTCAGCATGAATGACATCATTCAATCTGCGTGTTCAAGCAAAGGGCGCACTCGACACCTTTTGATATTTTTGACATCAATTGTACTAGGTATTCGTGATAAAGCGAGAGATGGAGAGGGATATAAATATGGCCTTGTTTCATACCTGATATATGGATAATGATTTCGATACATCAAGTGATGATACAAAATCTTCTCTATCTATCAACTATTCAATTCCACATTTAACTCCCATCTTAATCGTCATCAAGAGGAATTAGCTCTTAAACATAAGAAATACATGTAAAAAAGAATGACAGCCTCCACCAAACCCCCCAAAATCCGCGCCATCCTCTTCGATTTCATGGGCACACGTCTAAACTGGCACGCCTCACTCCTCCCATATCTTCCACCCCTCCCCTCCCATCCCTCTTTTCCCCCCGAACTCGCTTCACAAATCCAATCCGATTTCCTCCTCCAATGGCGCCAATCATATTTCGACGCTAACACCTTCCGCATCTCCCACAACCTCCCCGTCGAGAACATCGATCTCACACATCTCTCCACCCTAGAAACCCTCCTCCTCACCCCGACTTATTCCCCCTGGTCCCTCTCCTTCACTCCTCTCGTCAAAGAATCCCTGATCCGCGCATGGCACCATCAAATCCTCTGGCCTGATGTTCTTCCCGCGCTGACATCTCTTTCGGAGGGAAAAGAATATGAACTTTTCGTTCACGCGAATGGATCTACACGATTACAGCTCGATTTGGTGAAAGCGGCGGGGTTAAAGGGAGTTTTTGATATGTTGTTCTCGAGTCAGTTGGTGGGGGTGTATAAACCGGAAAGAGCAAGTTACGAGTGGGTGATTGGGCTTTTGGGTCTGGAGCCGGAGGAATGTGTTATGGTGGCGGCGCATACGAGTGATTTGAAAGGGACCAGAGAGGTTGGAATGAGGACGGTTTATGTGAGGTTAGTGGGTTGCATTGTGTTGGGATTTTTGGGTTTGGGGCTCTGGATTTGAGAAATTGTTTGCTGACTCTTTTGTTGATTGTAGGAGGTGGACGGATGATACTAATGATGATCAGGAAGTGATTAAAGGCGAAAATGATGCGTATTTAGAGAATATGCAGGATTTGGGAAAGGTAATTAGGGAGTTGTAGGGGAAAGAGAAAGGATATGGAAAGAAGAAGTGTGGTGTATCTTCGGTCAAAAGTTACGATACTAGTAGTCATAGAACCAAGACACTTAGCCGTCTAGATACGCGAGGAAAGGAGGGGAGAAGGAGGAGAATCAAGTTCAATGGACCGACTTGAATTTTTTCCCGATTTCCCAACTTCATGAGAGATCTGGACTAGAAATTAAAGGAAATTCCATCAATTTTCAGACGGGAGACTTTGTCCTTCCTGGAATACTAGACTCGGTGAATAGATTATAGGAAGTAAAAGCTTATCAATATCCTACAAGTACCCTACTGGCAAGTCTTACATGAATATATAGAGATCATACAATATTGCATCTTCCTCTAAATATTGTACCATTGATTTGAAAGCTCTTGGGCTGAAGGAGCACCATAGTATCGCGCGCAGAACGTGTGACCATCAAATCTATCTCCCTTAATTTTTCTTCCTCTTTTCCACTTGGCACTTTTAACATGATTGTAAACTTTTACGTTTCATGTTAGCTGAATAGTGAATATCATAGAAATGTCCGCATAATACTCCTTCGTAATCATAATCATTGTCACGATCGTCATAATATATACCGCCATAGCCTTCAAGCATATGTGACACCAGATCAAGTATAGTTTCTGTAGCATTTCATATAGACTACATACAGGAAGAGGTTTTAATGCGGTATGTTATAGAATTGTTAATTTGAACTGAAGTCAGTATCATGATGAAAGGTAGGTAGTAAATAGTTTTTGGCAATCTCCTCGACGCGAAAAGAAACTCATAAATTCTGTAAGTATTAATCAGTGGGTAAACAGACCATGAATACTTGAGGGTGCTAGACACGAGCGATCCGGCTAGTATTTATTCACAATCCAAAGTAATGAATCACAAACGAATGAATACGAGAGACTAAACTTTCTTTTGCATTGCTTAGGTACTTACCTACTATAAAGACTCACTGGGTTTGCATCACGCTATCGACAGAGAAATGGATAGATACTATGCTATGCTATAACACAGTAAATTAGAGAATATAGATTTAGAAACTCAAATGTGTTGCAAAATGATCCCGATGCAATCTCCTTGCCTTTACGAGTCTTGGTGGAATGCTCATGAATTCGTATCACTATACTACATAGTTATACAATCATATAAAAGGAATCTTCAAGGCCGATCTTCCTCGTTATTTTTCTCCTCTATATCCAAATTTTAGTTTGATAATATGAGGAGTCTAAAGTTCGGAGTTGAATCTCATCTTCTCTTATACTATCTGCTCCCCCCTTTCCCCGTAAGCAGAGTCCAAATATACCAATCAGACCATCGCATCATCTCATCTCATCTTATATGACATAACATCAACACAACATCTCCCAATTGTCAGCTATCCATTAATAAACAAACCATCATTCGTGATCCAAGCTCTAAAACAAACTAATCTAAAATAGTCCCCCAAAACAAGTCTTCCCACTAGCGATTTCTCAACTCTCAACATCATGACGTTGAGTTGCTCGGGACCGTCCTCAGAAGTACCATTCCGCATCTCAGCATCATGACGCAAAACTCGTTCGGGACCGTCAGGAATTCAATCCACAATATGGTATCGCATCATTCCGCTTCTCCACCAGACCGCTATTCAAATCTTGCATCCATTCTTTCCGAAAACCAACCCCAACCCTTAGATACGTACACGGAATCTCTATCTCACAAAAACCAAAGCCATAAAATCCCCATTCCCATTCCCATCCCCATAAAACCATCCATATAAAACTTATCTATCTCCCTATCCATTGATCTAACCCCCACCTCCCCAAAACCCTCGGTCCCGAAAATTAAACGAACAGATCCCGAAGTAAACAAGACTGCAGGTCTGCGCCCCCTTCCCTTTTGAAATCTTGTTTCGTAAAGGCTCAAACATACATATATACATACATACATGTATACATGAGTGGATTCGTTGTATATTCGTCACTGAAGATCGTCTGCTGGGTATTCATTGCTTGATTTATGGTGGATGTGGATCTGGAGATGGGAGGAGTTCTAGTTCTGGTTCTGGGCGGGAGAATCGCGGGGAGGGGGAGGGGGGCAACTTTCGGGACTTCAGGACTTGAACTTGGGCTTCGGGGTCCGAGATACGTGGGTGATGGGATGGTGATGGATACGTAGACGTAGATGAGTTTATCTGTGGAAGGGTAGATGTACATGATGTTCTTGAGAAGGTTGGAGATCGAGGAGATGAACATGAAAAAGAAAAAGATACATTTGCATAACTAAGATTGTTATAGGCATTAGAAATTCATGAGATAGATTAGAAAGAACATTGAATATAGCACGAAGAAATTGGATTTGAATATTCGCTGAAAAAACCTAAGTAACAAGAATCATAATTTTCCTCCTCTCCTCTGCTTTTCATCCCCCGTTGCCATCTCCCTCCTCTCATTATAAATTCATAACCATCTCATCCCTCATTATCTTCGCCTATCTAAAACTCATCATTGAGAACGTAGAGAGGCATACTATCTTCCCACATACTATCAGTCAACATGGTCTTGTTTGATCCATCAAAGTTCATCGAGATGATTTGTCCATAAGGCTGGAAGGCATTATCGTAGAGAGGACTCTCCTCTCTGAAACCATACATTCCGCTGCTGTACAAGATTCTTCCATCGGCAGACCAAACAGCGTGAGCATCATTGGCTCCACTGGTAGTTACCTGTGTGAGGCCAGTTCCGTTAGGGAAGATGGTGTAGACGTCATAAGAATCGGTAGCTGAAAGATCATCGAAGTTGAGATGGTTACGACGGGTGAAAACGATGCGCTCTCCGTCTGGAGACCAACCAGGAGTGTTATCCCAGGTATTGGTCAAGTTTGTGACGGTACCATCAGCAAGGTCCAGAATGCGGAGACCGATGCAGTACAAAGGAGCAGGGCCACACTCTCTGTAAACAATCCTGGTTCCATCGGGTGAGTAAGATGGGAATCCTGCATTGGAAACACCGGCTTCTCCGAAAGTCAATTGCTCGTAGTGAGAGCCGTTAGCTGTTACGCGATAAATCCAACCTGGCTCAATGGATCTTTCGAAAAACCAGTATCCGAGTCCAAACGTAAGCCATTCGCCATCGGCAGTCCAAGAAGGTTGGAATGCACCTGCAAGACCAGTAGAAGTATCTGCGGACGAGGTTTGGTTTGTGGAAAAGACGTCGAAGACCAAATCGAGATCGGTACCATCTGGGTTCATGGTGACAATTGATGAGTTACCGAGTTGTTTTTGAGTGATGGCCAATTTGTTTTGTTTGGAGATCATGGGGAAGACATCGGTGAAGCGGTATTCGTAATCGCCGTCCCAACTGTACAAAGGTTTCTCCATTGCACGGACGGGGGTGAAACTAGTCTTTTCATAGATGACCAGGGTTCCATCTGGAGACCAAGAGGGGTTGCGCATATCACCCAGGATGGTGGTGTAGTTCACAGCACCGGTGCCGTTGTAGTTGATACCAATGTTGTCATCAGTTGAACCCTTGGTGTTGAAACCGACAACGTCGGCGGTTACGAATTGGCCATTGACTTTACATCCAACTCCAGAGGTATGATAAACATAATCGAGTCCGGTAGCAACATCTACGGATGCGATTTGTGTCTCTGCACTGTCGACAGAGGTCATGTGGGCGTTGTAGGTGTTCTCTCTGGTCATCTCATAGAAGATAATTCGGGATCCGTCTGGGCTCCATTTTGGCGATCCAAGAGAGTAACCAGCTTTGGTGACAACTTGGGAGAAGTCGGATCCGTTTGGTCGGATTTTGTAGACGGAAAGTTCCTGGGTGTGTTCCCAACCGGTACCGTTGCTGTGTCCGGTCCAGGCGGTGTTACGGTCGGAGGAAAAGGCAATCCACTCTCCATCGGGCGAGAAAGAAGGACGGAAATGACCATCTGGAAGGGCATTGTCACCAGCTGTGGTGGGTGTGTTGGTTAGATTAAAGGCAACTCCTGTAGTGATATCCTTAACCCAGATGTTTGCTGTAAAGTTTCCTTGGGTGGATACATAGGCGAGTGTTGTTCCATCAGGCGAAAGTACACCTGCATCTTCGAAAGATGGTGTTTCAACCAAAGATTCCAATCCGGTACCATCAATCTTGACTCTGTAGATATCCGACTGTCCATCTCCGTTACGTTCAGTGGTGAAGATAACATATTTTCCATCAGGACTGAAGTTTCCGTGATAATCGTAGGAAGAGCTGTTTCCGAGAAGTTCACGTTCATTGCTTCCATCTGCGTTGGCGATATATAGAGTAGATACGGATGGAGCAATTCTGTTCATGAACATAACACCCTTTTTGCCTGGAGCTGCACCACTACCAGCACGAGGGAAATGCTCTCTTGGAGTATCAGAGACACTTCTTCCTGCATAAGGGCAAGCGCTCCTCTTCTCTTGAGCATCAGCATATGGACAAACACCAGCTATGGCCTGGCCAACAACCATGCCAAGAGCAGTAGCTGTAGAGACACGCATCTTCCTTACTTGTCCTTGGCAAAAGTTATAAAAAAAATTGATAGTTAAAGAAGGGGATGAGGAAAGGAAGTTCTCCGAAGAGATAAGATCGACTTTATATACCTATCTCATAGCACGAATACTAATCCACTATGTATTGTAGGTGTCTTGGCTTTCTTCAAATTATCCAAGCAAAATGTCAGGCGCAGATACCAATACTTCAGACCAGGTTCATTGATGAAATGAAGAGTCCATGAACGTGCAGAGTATCCACTGCGGGAGTGGTTTCCTCGATAGGAAGCTATAGATTGGGGACAAATGTTTTATCTGATCAATGACTTGATCATCTGACGAAAGAAGGTAGTCAGAATAGACGACTAAGCCATGTATTGGTATGAACACGTCCACTTCATCCCATGTAACGGATGCAATCGAATGAAGGATCGGGCTTTAGAATTTTATCGAATATCCGAAGATACAAATAATCTGTAAGGCACAGAGCCAGTGAGAACTTTGTGATAGTACCCTTCAAGATAATATTAGCATCCCTATTGGCGGAGAAGCGGATGAAAACTCATCGGCAGCTAGTCAAAAGCGGCAAAGCTGGAATTCCCGGCTCCAGGTTCCTTCAAGGTGCCAATTTAATGGCCGCAATCAAGAAAGATCAGCCATTGGAGTTGAAAGTTATAAGTGAAAGATCTCGGGACCGAACTTAAGTCCTGGTAAATTCCCATGTATATGGCCCACTTTATAGAATCCTCAAGCTCATGTCAGTGTCCTGTACAGAAGGTAACACTAAAGGTTCATACCGCAATAAATCATCCAAGATCTAGAACGGATATCTAGGTTATGTTTCTGATATCGATATCACATGTATGATACAAGCATGTAAGAAGCTCACCGGTGTACCACAAACGTGTCTTGGAGATTGGATACGGATTAGCAAGCATAAATCACTTACCACATATAGTGATATGCCGCTCGCTCGCTGTACAAGTTGAAAGTTACATTTAGATGACGGAAGAGCGTATCCTATAGTTAATGCATTAAACGTGTTGAAAGATTCAAAATATGGGCTCAAAGAAAGCTCCGACAATCTTAGATATCTTGGCACGTTGAAATAAAGTTAAAGGAGAGAAGACATTTTTGAACTATTCGTAAGAGGTGGGACCGGGATACGTAAAGCTCCGAAGTATCTAAATGTTTCGAAAATTATAACATCATCGGGACGGAAATTTTGAATAGTGTCGAATGGTCTCGGGACCGAAAGGAGGAGGGTATTGATATTATGATAACGTCTAACGTTGCCATAAACGGATGGGTAATACATGATGTGTAATAGATAATGCGGCGGTTCACCGTCAACGGCGCGAGCAGCGTTACATTCGAGTTAACATTTAATCTTGGGTATGAAAACCCGATAGCTGCAGAAACCTACCTACCTAGGTACAGAAATCTATCCATGTCTCTTATAAAGGTACTCGGTACCGTACAGAGTAGAGTGAGGAGGTAGGTAGATTAAGAAAATTCGATGTTTTAGCGACAGCGCGTGTTTTATTTCATTCTTATCTCGAGGTTCTTTCCTCAGGAGTCGACAAGGTCAGTTCGTTTCAATTGTCACAGCACAGACACGAGATGCAAAGTAAATGCTCGGGACCGGGCGTTTGCTATTTAGGTGATTTTATGCCAATGTCATGGACTACCGATGAAACTACAGAATAGGTAATGTAACGATGTCTCGGTAGATTGAACCTCAAAGAAAGGTTTGATTTCATTCAAGACCGCTTGGAGTATGGACATTGTTGTTAACTACTTAGTTGACTACAATTGGGGACGACAGAAGAGAAATGAACCGACAGATAGAACAGATAAATATGCAACACGATCTTCGGTACATAAAATTATATCAGTGAAGGGGATAGACCCAAGTACAAGAGGAAGGTACTAAAAGTTATTCTTCTCGTCCAAATCGGCTCGCTTCACAATACTCTATCCGACGTTCCCGAGACTTTAGAGGAGAGAACATTTGCGAGTATCAAAAAGTCAAGGGCCAAGAAAGAACGACTAGGTGTTGTATATTGAGATCCTAGGAGAACAATCTAAAAGGATTAAAGACGAAGGAAGTCTGGGGAAACACGGGGATCCTGCTGATCGGCTTACGATAAATCTATATGCAGGGGGTTCTCTGCACGTAAGGGAGAGAGCGAGGAAGGGAACCCTTTTCTATCTGGGTGATAGTGGTGGCGGAGGATAAATACGTTATACAAACCAAATGCAGATGATTTGTCTATGCTGGCTGACTGACTGAAGGCTGACATTCTCCGCTGATTTTTATTTTTGGTTGAGGTAGCTGTGGTTAGACCTGATAACTTGTCCTGGGGCTGGGGCTGAGGGGTTTGGGTGCACAGAGATGATTACCAAGTAGTGCGCATGTCTTTTTGTCTACACAGCTTTTAGAAGTACCAAGAACCTCTGATGTTCATTGTAGATAGTCAGTAGGGATGAGAATGTCGAACAGCCTTGGAAAATAAGTTTACTTTAGTATTGAAAATATCTTTCTCCTACCGGGGAGGGTGGATGGATCATTATCACTCATATTATTATTATCTATTCTCCCCCTTCTTTCGTTACCCCACAATCTCTCGCCTCAATTCTGACCCCCCTTCTACTACTATCTAGAATTTTCATGAGACTTTACTAAGAAATTTCTATACCAAAAATTACAAGTAATACCATAGCATCTTTCATGTTGAATACCTTAGGTAACATACTTGATATGTAACTAGAAGAGTTTTCACGCAACAAAAAAAAACAATAATGAGCGTCCGTCTAAGTGTCGCCCTACGGTATCGCCGCCATACACATCCTATCAAATGCCTACATATCGAGTCATGATTCGCTCAGTTCACTCTATACGTGTCCCAAGATGGTTGAGTTGAATCTGGCCGGATGGAAATGAGCCAAACCGATTCGGTATATACTGGTAGATCGATCTAATCATGTATTGGTTGTGTGAGCTTTGCATGCAGGACGTTGAAGAATATATCTGCTAGGTGCCTAGTACGCGTAGATATATTAAATTCACCATTGATCGTGTATGTGAGAGAGATTCATACATACAAATCTCTCTTTTATGGTGGCAAGCCCCCAAACCCCCAAGCTCGCTGCGCTCGAGATTGTTCATAGAATATCATTGGTGTATATGGGCTAGATTTACAGATGTGCAGATGTACAACTGTAACAATGTTTTAAAAATAAAATCCAAATTCACTTCTGCTTATTCAGCAATATAATATCAACCAACGAGATTCAATTGCCGCCACACACTTTCTTACGCCACCTCGGCCACTCAATTGTCTTTCTGCTTCTCACACCGAACAATCAAGCTAAGAGATTAAGCGAGAGAAAACCCTTGCAATAATTTTTTATCAGTAATGCCACTTCAGAAAATTAAAAGGGTCCAAAAGGATTCCTCCCTCTGAAGGAAAAGAGATGTAATTTTCCTCATTCTTCTTCCCTTGTGAAAAACATATACTCTGTCTTTTTTTCCCTCTAAATATCAAGCAGAGACAAACAAAAAGAGTGTAAAAACAAGTCTTTTTCTAATAAACCTGATATAGAAAGAAATAGAAAAATAAAGGGTTTCTTTATCGAAATCATTCTCTCTCTCTCTCTCTTTTCTCCGCCACTTTTGCCCACTTTATCTTAATTTATTGTCGAATCATATATCCAGATTACAATATCTTCTCCACTCTCAACGCACCGATTACTACGGGTAGTTTCGCGCTAAACAAAAATTTCATTCCCACAAATCCTTATCGACATCTTTTCTCCCCCTCTTCTTCTCTTCTTTTACAATGCCTTCTATCGAAACACCATCGAACCCAACAACAACAGGAAAGATGGCTGAAAACAAGAACTCGATCAAGGTCTTAGATGACTTAATGTCGAAGTTGTCTGTTTCGAAAGAGCAGACTGACATTAACGCTGCCACTCACAACCTCGCCATTTTCATTAATGGTAACATCGAGGAGAATGACGCCCCCACCAAGTATGTATTTCCGACTTCAACATGCAAATTTTCATCAACGAGGAGGGAGGGAATGTGCGGGGTTGAATATCTATCAAAGACTTCACACTTCAGATGTTCTCTCCTTCATCTTCTCATATCGATGTGTAATCTCACGGTCGCACTAAAATCTCCTCAAATTTTTTCATCTTCAGCTTTACTAACAATGTGTCCTCTGCAGAACTGTCGAGGCTTTGAAGAAGCAATTGGCAAACAAGAAGGATGCTAACGTCAGAGAACGCGCTCTCAATGCCATCCAGGCAATTGCTGAGCACTCCGAAGTCTCTGCCGCCGTCGAGCCATACCTCATTGTCCTCCTCGGACCCGTCCTTAACTCCGTTGGTGACAAGATGGTCCCAGTCAAGAACGCCGCACAAGCAGCTGCCTTGGCCATCGTTAAGGCTGTCAACCCAAATGCTGTCAAGGCAGTCCTCCCACCTATCATCAAATCCATCCTCGAAGCTCAAAAATGGCCCGAAAAGATGACCGGTCTTGACTGTATCGAGGCTCTCGTCGAGTCAGCACCAACCCAATTGGCTCTCAGAGTTCCAGATCTTATCCCAGTCGTTTCCGAATCTATGTGGGATACCAAGCCAGAAGTCAAGAAGAGAGCATACGGTATCATGGAGAAGGTCTGCGGACTTATCGTCAACAAGGATATCGAACGTTTCATTCCAGAGTTGATCAAGTGTATCGCTAAGCCAGAGAACGTCCCAGAGACCATTCACTTGCTCGGTGCCACCACTTTCGTCACTGACGTTCATGAGCCAACTTTGGCTATCATGGTTCCTCTTTTGGATCGTGGTCTCAGCGAGCGTGAGACTGCCATCAAGAGAAAGTCCGCTGTCATCATTGACAACATGTGCAAGTTGGTCGAGGACCCCAACATTGTCGCTGCTTTCTTGCCAAAATTGATGCCAGGTCTCATCAAGAACTACGAGAACTTGGCTGATCCTGAGGCTCGTGAAAAGACCAAGCAAGGTCTTGACACCATCAAGCGTGTCGGTGCCGTCGGCGCTGATGGAAAGATCCCAGAACCATCAAACGCTGGTCAAGTCTCCACTGTCGAGGCTATCCTCAAGGATGTCCTTAGCTCCAACAAGGCTGCTCTCAAATTCGAGCCAATCATCACATACATCGCCGCCATTGCTGGTCAACTCATCGACGAGAAGGATGCTGACTCCCACAGCTGGACTTCCAACCTCAAGCCATTCGCCGTCGCACTTGTTGGCGAGAAAGATGCTCAATCAGTTGTCGACAACCTCCGCAAGCGTGCCTCCCCAGGTGCCGAGGCTGAGGATGCTGAAGAGGCTGATGACGAGGAGGGTGAGGATCTTTGCAACTGTACCTTTAACTTGGCGTATGGTGCTAAGATTCTCCTCAACCAAACCCATCTCCGCCTCAAGCGTGGTCAACGATATGGTCTTTGCGGTCCTAACGGTTCCGGAAAGTCTACTCTCATGCGTGCTATCAACAACGAGCAAGTTGAGGGTTTCCCAAAGAAGAGCGAAGTCAAGACTGTGTTCGTTGAGCACGATCTCGATTCCGCTGATACTGAGCAAACCACCATTGCTTGGACCATGAAGAAGCTTAAGGAGGTCGGTGTCGAGACTTCCCAAGAGGAGGTCGAGAAGCAATTGTCCGAGTTCGGTTTCACCCCAGAGATGACCAACAACTTGATCACTGCCCTCTCCGGAGGATGGAAGATGAAGTTGGCTCTTTGCCGTGCTGTTTTCGAGTCTCCAGATATTCTCCTTTTGGATGAGCCTACTAACCATTTGGATGTCAAGAACGTCAAGTGGCTCGAGGAATACCTCCAAAACTCCCCATGTACCTCCATCATCGTTTCCCACGACTCCGCTTTCTTGGATAACGTCTGTCAACACATTATCCATTACGAGCGATACAAGCTCAAGAGATATCGTGGTAACTTGAAGGAGTTCGTCAAGAAGTGCCCACAAGCTAAGTCTTACTATGAGCTTGGTGCTTCCGAGATGGAATTCAAGTTCCCAGAGCCAGGTTTCCTCGAGGGTGTCAAGACCAAGGCCAAGGCTATTGTTCGTGTCAGCAAGATGTCCTTCCAATACCCAGGTACTCCAAAACCACAAATTTCCGACATCTCCTTCCAATGTTCCCTCGGTTCCCGTATTGCCGTCATTGGTCCTAACGGAGCTGGTAAATCCACTTTGATCAACGTCCTCACTGGTGAACTTATCCCAACTGAAGGTGAGGTCTACACTCACGAGAACATCCGTATCGCCTACATTAAACAACACGCTTTCGCCCACATCGATCACCATCTTGAGAAGACCCCATCCGAATATATTCAATGGCGTTTCCAAACTGGTGAAGATCGTGAGACCATGGACAGAGCCAACAAGATCGTCACTGATGAGGATGAGAAGGCTATGGACAAGATTTACAAGATCGAAGGTACTCAACGTCGTGTTATCGGTATCCACTCCCGTCGTAAGTTCAAGAACTCTTACGAGTATGAATGTTCGTTCGCTCTCGGAGAGAACGTTGGCATGAAGAACGAGAGATGGGTTCCTATGATGACTGCAGACAACGCATGGATCCCACGTACTGAGATTTTGGCTTCCCATCAAAAGATGGTTGCTGAGGTCGATCAAAAGGAGGCTCTTGCCAGTGGTCAATTCAGACCTTTGGTTAGAAAGGAGATCGAACAGCACTGCGCCAACTTCGGTTTGGATGCTGAGTTGGTTTCTCACTCCCGTATGTTGGGTCTCTCCGGAGGTCAACGTGTTAAGGTCGTTCTCGCCGCTTGCTCGTGGCAACGTCCTCATTTGATCGTTCTTGACGAACCTACCAACTACTTGGATCGTGACTCTCTCGGTGCCTTGTCTAAGGCTCTCAGAAGCTTCGAGGGTGGTGTTATCATCATTACTCACAGTGCTGAATTCACCAAGAACATCACTGAGGAAGTTTGGGCTGTATTGGACGGAAAGATGGTTGCATCCGGACACAACTGGGTACAAGGTCAAGGATCTGGGCCTCGTCTCAAGGGAGACGATGCCGAAGAAGAGGAGAAATTCGATGCCGTAAGTTTAAACCATCACATTAATATTAAACATTCACTAACAACTTATTTAGATGGGTAACAAGATTGTCTCCACCAAGAAGAAGGCCAAGCTTTCTTCTGCTGAACTCCGTAAGAAGAAGAAGGACCGTATGGCCCGCCGCAAGAGAGGAGAGGAGGTTTTCTCTGATGAGGATGAATAAATGTTTACGTCATAGATGAATGATGGTGGTTGGTGTTTGTGGATAGACGAAATATTTAAAATGGATGGGCGAGACAAAGGAAACTCGGGTCACGAAAAGAATTTTCGAGTTATTTTTGTTTTTACTTTTCACTTATGGTTTGGCACTTTAATTGGTCGTCATCATAGTGTATGGTCTTTGGCGTTTATTCGTTTTTACCTCGACTACGAATCTCTTTTTTTTACAAGATTGAAATTATGAGTTTCGGTCTTAGACAAAATTTTATTAGTTACCATGTATGCACCGCATATTAGAAGATAGATCGGAAATAGATACTTCGAGATGCATGTTTTGATTAAGAATTTGATAATTGGTGATCCAAGAGTTGTGAGAAGTACGTGTGCGAAAATAAACTTGAATGCTATTTAATTGCCCCTATTTGCTTCGACCAAGATGCCAATCATGTCCATGAATGAAACTTCAAAGATTAAATGCACAAGACGAAGACTCCATTCTAAATCACGTCTGGATAACCATAATTTAGCATTATGATTATGTCTCTCACTAGACCATACATGAGACTGTATTCGACTTGCATGACATGACTACTTAGGTACCCGAGGTACCGTACCAGTACTAGTGAGATATACTTCTGGACTGACTTGGAATGGCATACGGATAGATGGAGTTGATGGATGGAGCTCATGGATGGAGCTAATAGAGGTATAGGAGCTTGAGGCTTGAGGTTTGAGGGTTGGTTTATGTGTGTGGTTTATGTGGTTTAGTTCTTAGGGCTTTGTAAGAGGGGGGGGTTGACGATTGAAGGTTGGGTGAGAAGGTGAGGGGGTGAGGGGATAGGGAAAAGGGGAAGGATGATGTGGGATGTTTAGCTGTAGTGGAGAGGGGAAGAGAGGAGAGGAGGGGAAGAATTTTGAAGGGGGAGGGTAGGGAGGGGCGAGAGGGGATTACAAGATTGCGAGATTATGAGATTATGAGATAAATGTGTTCTGGAAATTGGAGGGACTGGGTGGGCTGATGGGGGATTTTTATGGTTTCTTTTTTATGTGGATGTTGTATTTATGTATGAGTATTGGGTGAGTGTTGGCGTTTGATTGGAGATGGGGTGAGGAGATGGGGTGAGGAGATGGCGAAATGTCTACCTACTGTGTGGATGGATGGATGGATAGATGGGTGGATGGCTGGAATACCTGGGATGATTTGTATGTCATTTGATAAGTTTGTGGAATTCGTTATTCTCTTTCCTTTCTCAAGCTTTTCTAGCCTTCCCTAGTCTTTCCTTCTTCCCTTCAATTTTTTTCTGTAAAAAGAACCACATTCAGATTCACATCCACTCCCCGCCCCACCCCCTCCTTCCCTTCCCCTCCCCATCCTCAATCCTCAATCCTCCCCCTTCGCAAACTGCGCATAATAAACCTCCCTCGCCTCCTCCGGCGCCCCCTCAAGCCGTATCGCATCTTCCACCTGTTCCATCTGCAGCGCGAGGAAGTTGATTTCTTGCTCCCTTTCCGTCTTATTCTTCTTCTGCTGCTGCTGCGACAAATTTTCAAAATGTTGGATACCAGGGGGTAAAGGGAAATGATCAGGATTGCGGGTCGAGGCGCGAAGAGAGAGGATGGCGGAAATATATTGCATGGATGTGAGGGGGTTAGTGAGAGGGGCTGGGAGGAGTTGTGGGGGTGTAGGGGAGGGATTCAAAGAGATGGTTGATGGGATTATGCGGTTTGAGGAAGGTATTTCGGGGTTGGGGTTTGGGTTAGGGCTGCTCATATCTTGCGATGTATCTGGAGATTCGGATATGAACGAATATCGAGTGCGAGGATGAGGACGGGGACGTCCGTTTTTGCGCGAGCGGAGTCTTCCCTGTTGTCTGGGAGGATTGGGGGCGTGTTGCTTGCGGCTTTTGCGGTTATGATATTCTCTCTCTTGATCCCTCCAGTTATTTCTGTGGGTTTGGGTTTCAGAGATGGGGTTTTGGAATTGTAGCGCTTGGGGTGTCTGTGCTGCTTGGGTCTCGAGTTCTCTCTGCTTTAACTCAGGAAGAGGGATTTCCATGGACATGTTACCGAAGTTTCCATTTTTCAGCTCGGCTAGAAGAGTAGGTGATGTGATGACGCGGAGATCGGGAAGTCCGCGACGGCGTTGGCGGAGGGAGTGAGGAGATATTGAGTTTGTTTTTGTTTTGGTGGAGGGGTTTGAAGAGGGGAGGTGGTTATGCTGAATGTTGGAGTGGGGGTTTGAGGGAGTAGGTGGGTAGGTAAGGTGTTCGTTTTCTGGGAGGTGCGAGGGTGTATTGTGTCTACTCTCTGAGTTGACAAGTTCATCTTCGTCAGATGGAGACTCTGGGTTAAAGGCTCGAGGGTGGAGATATGGTTGTACTGCTGTTTTCTATTAGTATTTCGTCATATTCATATGTACAGAATTCCCCTTCTTCCTCTTACAAAGGAAAAGAAAAGAAATGCATACCATTCGACTCGATCCTTGACATAAGTTTCCGCGTTCCAGCACTTTCCTCCTCTGTAGCACTCTCAGTTATCGTCCTCGGATCCGAAAACAAAGTTCCATTTTCATGCAAAGCAACCAGATCAGGGAGGGGTGCTCGATCTGGAAGATTTGAATATGGTTTTCGCCGGAAGCGTGTAGTTTGGGACACGGAGTTGCGAGTCTTGGGCATTTTGAGGAGTTGATTAATTAAAAGGTAAGGTGAGTAGGATTGCTAGAGCTGTGAGGGATTACTTGTAGTAACGGTGGAAATAGCGCATGTAAGTTGTGAGCGATACCAAATCGGTTTTTGTTATGTGGGACTGGAAGTCTTGAGAGATGAACAAATATAGATGGTGTATACCGCGAGGTATTGTGTGATTTAAATAACAAGATACGGCGCGCTCGAGAGATTTAGTCTTGAGATACTGTGAGTTATTGAGTGGAAGTAAAGAAATGTTCTGTGGGTTCGTCGAGGTGTTGGCTGTGAGATCTAGGGGTGAACAAGTATAAATTTATCTATTGGACACCAATTTTATTCCCAAAGATGCGGTCCGCAATTTGTAGGCCGTATTTCTATTTAATGATTTCCAGTACATGACGAGACAAGAAAATGGGTTCCTGTTAGGAAAGATCTCTGGATGGACACCTTGAACGTGAGTGACTAAGCGAGATTCACTTGAGTGCGTATTGGTTTCTTTCTCGTCTGAATTCCTTCGCTTAGATACCGGCTGTTCATTATCATTCACAAACAACGATGTCTCTATCCTCCATGAGACATTTTTGATGTAAACGTACTAACTTGGACTAGAGGCTGATTCAATCTGAGCAGATTCCTTGGACTCCAGCGTAATCTCATTCACTA
Source organism: Botrytis hyacinthi (assembly GCA_004786245.1). Taxonomy (NCBI): domain Eukaryota; kingdom Fungi; phylum Ascomycota; class Leotiomycetes; order Helotiales; family Sclerotiniaceae; genus Botrytis; species Botrytis hyacinthi. The sequence goes on from PQXK01000014.1 coordinate 201,608, forward strand.
ACTTCCCATCATCAACTTTGATGCATGATGAATTCAAGATTTAGGCTCGTTTCAAGTCATTTGGTCAAGACTTACCATGTGGCCAAGATGTCGATAATCCATTTTGTTAACACGTGTGTGAATTGATCTTGTCAGGCAGAAGACTTAATTTTCCATGCATATCTAGTCTCTATTTATTTCAGCATCTTTCACTCTTTGCTTTGGTATATCGCAGTGATTCATTTCAACCTCATTAAGAATATCACATATTAATCCCTCTGAAAGTCCCCACAATGTTCTCATAGTACAAAACGTAAGTGAGGCCACTACAACTCTGTCTTAAAACCACTAACAATCATGTCCAACCAAGCCGCCAACCTTTCAGTATAATTAGAATTGTGTTTCCAAAATTATTAATTGGGATTACTAACCTATAGCCCGCCCTTGCAACTTGCAGTTGAATAACTGGCACAGACGTATCATAATACTCACCACTCAGCTCCTTGCCCTGTAAAGCATCTGCTCCATCTGGCATGACCGTCGTACAGATAAAAGCATTGGAATCTCTAGCCCAACCCAGGGCCGTTGTCAATGGATCACTTATATCCATACCCTCGAGCCATGATTGTGCTTGGTCTTGATACACACCCGTATTAATAGCGGATGTTAGCACGTTTGCCCAATCTTGAGCATCACTCATTGAATAACCCCCCACAAGTTTTTCGGGGATGGCCGAATCCCAAACGTGATGAAGATTGGTATCTTTACCAGTCCAATTTACAGCGATAGCGTTCCCTCCCACATCGATATTCTCAGCATGAAGAGGCTGGTGAATGTCTCCGACAAACTGAATGATTGGTGAGTCAACCCAAAAGAACTCGGAGGTGAAAACTTACGTGGACGATGAACTATTATATGAATATCAGTAATGCTTAGGGACAGATGGATCTTTCATACCTTTGCAGCAACATATTTGTCATACCTCACAGCATTTGGGTCAAGCAATTGGTTCGTCTAAGGTTTCGATTAGCTTTGCTTTCATCTTAATTTCTTGAGCCCAAATATCAGTATAGGACATTGTTGCTTTTGATCTTTATAGCTTTGAGCATCTTCAAAGCTTCCTCATACCTAGCCAAAGTCAAGTACTTGCAGTGTACGATGATTGTCACGAGGAGTGGTTTTTCTCGACGTGTAATCACGGAAACATATGAACCAAGACCATCAATACCTACCAAGCACCATCAGAAAATTCAAAACGTTTTACTCACAAAATTCAAAATGGCTCCAACTACACACCCTTCCTCCCCACAATCCCTAGCAAACTTAACTCCACAGGCTAGATAACACCTCAGCATCAGCATGGCTCCGTCATTCCAAAGGCTCTCGTTGTCAATAATTCTGTACCCCCAAGACTTTCCAAAAGGAAAGAAAATACTAACACCTAGGTACATCATCCATCGCATCAATAAAATGCCAAGCGCCTGTATGCTTTCCCGCCTTGGTATATCTAGAACCAAATCAGTACAAGAGGAATCATTAGATTTCCAGAGAGATTACCTGAAGCTATCAGCCCACTACCCCCGCGAAAGATTAGCAAATGGTCTTAACAAACAGCCAAATTCCTTCACAAAACCTCATTTGATCGGAATACATAAAAAACAACAATCCCGATCAAAAAGACCTTTCTCCCAATATCCTTACCGTCGCTACCCCTGCCAAATAACTCTCCGTTGTATTTTTCAGCAGTGTTTGGAAATAATCTCTAGTTTCTTCCGCTACGAAATTCGTAGCTACGTACGCTACAGTTTGGTGACCCAATGTTCCCCATGCATATGTTGATGGAAGAAGAGTACTCAGACACAAAACGATGGAGGGATTGAGTTTCATTTTGAATATAGAATTAGAAGAGAATAATAGAATAATGTATATGATAAAGGGTGGATGAGAGGAGTTGTGTTGTATTATACAACATGTAGGTATTTATTCTTATCAGACGAGACATTGAATCGGTGAGTCTTGTGATGAAGTGACGATTTACTCGATGTGGTTGGCTTGTGTCAATTGTTGTCGTGGGGACTGGTAGATTAACCAATCATGATTGATGTCCGAGCGGCTAGCTCCAGGGGTTCTTTCCTGCTTCACAGCCACACCCGTATGTTGATATCACTCAACTTTGTCATCTTTCCTCCAACTCCCGGTGAGCTTTCGCTTTCCTACTGTACCACGTAGATGAAAAGGAAAGTAACAATATTAACCGAATTCAAATAACCAGCTCTAATTTTATTAATGTTCTGCTTTCTATTCTTTGGGGAATTTGTTCAAGTCAAGTCAGAAAACACAAGAAAAGTGGTGAGATATTTATGTTCATTAAGAGGCAGCAATTTGCAAATATACAAAGTGGCCCGGCTATTGCTCCTTGAAAGAAGCTTCAATGTCCAAGCTGTCACCGACTTCATTCAAATACATCATCATTCATGTCGTAAATACTTTACTCTTTTATTGTCTCCTCTGTCGAATCCATACATATTGTATCATCCACGGGTATTTGCATCGTTGCGTTGACCAATTTCTTGCTGAAAGGCCATGGGAGAAAATTCTTGCCTCAATGGGGTTTCCTTAGACGTGACTGTATCCTTTTGATACTTATCAACACAGATCTTGTTAGATTCTTGATCAGTAACCATAGCATCATTCTCATTCAATTCAACGCCATCATTCTGGCCAACGCCTTGCTCATAGTCAGCAACCATGATATCAACAATTTTCTTCCATTCTTCATCTCCCCCATGGCATCTACGCCATAAAGAATGCCATTGCCCGGTTTTCTCAGGATTCGCGATTGCATCTTGCTCGATACCCTTCTCCGCAACCATCAAACAAGCTTTAACAGCTTCTGCAATATCACCTTCTAGTTTCAAAGAGGGCTCTTCACGGTCTAAGTCCTCAATCCAAGTGTACAATGCTTTTATACAGAGTTTCTGATGACCTGTCTCTGCTACCCTCTGAAACACGTATGCATACATGTCGGCTGATTGTGATTTGGATTGACGAAGAGGCAATCTCCAAATATCCCAAAAGGCTACCCACTGTTCATTTCGTGCATATAGTTGCATCAGTCGCATTCTAGATTCATCTGAAAAGGGAGGTGACTCGAGGTTCACCATTAGAGTATGAATGCGACGCTGAATTGGCGACATTGCCTTTGTGGGTATTCCGAAAGAATCATTAACAGTCGCTTCTGGTTGAACAGTTGTGATATCAAGGTCCGGAATACGTTCTGTGGCTTCTTGTAAAGTCACGAACATTTCTTCCGTAAAAATCTTGTGACCGCGTCTGTACATTGTTTGAATGACCTTTAATGCGAGCCGGGCATTAAGGCGTGAAGGAGCGGAGTTCGTGTCTGAAGGGCCATGGACAGGTTCAAGTATGGTACGTATGATTCTGTGGTAATATTCATCAGATATATCACTATCGTCATTTTTCTTTCTTTCAAATCTTCTGAACAAGTTTATTAAATTCATGGTATGAAACCAAGGGTGTCCAATATCTCGAGCATAATGGAATAGCCAGAAGACATAATCCCACCTGAATGGAGCGGAGTGGTGGGGTTCTCCGACACCAGCCACAGCATCTTTAAAACACTCGAGGAACGATGTATCCCCAGGAGTATATCCTTTGCCCAAATCAAACATTGCCTGTTCCTCTGAGACATTCTCAAGATACATCCGCAAGTGGTGCAACAGGAAACTTTGCCAATCCAACTCTACGTTGTTAGCACAGTATTCCAAAACACTGTTTTTCGCCCTTTCGAATTCACCAAGGGAGAAGTCGGAAAGTACTGATTGCTGAAGTTCTGTTAGTCTTTTGTTTTCAATTGGTCCGTCTTGTTGTGGTGAGGATAAGATACCGTCTGGGTGTTGGCCCCTTGGATTGTCAGATTTTCTTTCCACCGAAGTATGGAATTGTCGAGTCTGGGGGATTTGAAAACCTCGAGGTTTAACGGTTGATGCTGTAGTATGTTGTAAAGGTTGGGAAATCGATACAGATGTTGCTTCTTCGACCTCCGCATCTTCAACTACCTCTTCAACTTCAAGTTCCGACTGACCAGACCTTCGCAAAATTCCACCCCATAACTTTTCGAGATCGATCTCTTCTCTCTTCTCTTCGGTAAGCATTTGAACGACAATTCTGACACCATCAGTCCGTCTTCCAAAGCCCACGAAGCCATCACCTTCGGGTGTAGCATTTGCATGTATATCTGGGCTTTCAACCACACCTATATCGACGCAAACCCAGCCCGTTCTTATGCCATCATCGCCACTCTCATCACCCACGCTGCCTAGAAGCTTAGCTCTCCGTGATTTGCGTCTCAACTTCAATTTCAATTCATTTCTTCCCAATAGTCCATCTGCGCTTGGTCGTAATTTATATGTACTTCTCAACCACCGACATAATCGATCCGCAGAGACATGTAAATGCTTTTCACTTCGTGCAGTTCCAATAAGCATTATCAAATTCGCTCCTAGGGCAGGTGGAGGGTCAAGCTTTCGTAAATCTAATATTGTAAGATTGTCGAGGCCCAAGTCGACCGAGATCTCTTGTAGCATAGGTTCGAGTATTGGAGGTGGCAATTCTGGTAGATCTGGAATTCTTTGACGTTCAGAAAGGGTTTGAGGCGTTTTTTGAGGTGCTTCAACTTGTAAATACCATGGCACAGCAGAAATCGAATTTTCGACCTCTTCCCCCATTGCCTGGTTCTCATCCAAAAGGTCTCGATCTTCCAGAATATCCTGATCTTGCAGATTTTCATTCTCGACCTCCTCTCTATATGCCTTATCTCCATCTAGAATCTCCCGGTCTTCCAAAACCTCCTCATGCTGTGAAGTTTGATCCTGTTCGATCAATCGTGAATGAGATAGAAATCGAATTTGTTGCCTCGGAAGCTTATTCGCCTGAAGTTTCCCAGATGCTGGCATAGTTCGAATTGGGAGCGATACCACATTTCGTAATAATGATAAGCGACATGATGCGCATCCAGTAGCTCTTATGGCTTTACTAACAACCATACTGAACAATTGGTGATGTTTGTAAACATTCAACTATAGCATAAAGGATTGTGGTTTCCAATTTCCTAGGTTAGACATTTTTTCTGGGGAAGATTTTAGCGAACATGCATCCAGTGAGATCTCGCGGGGCTACCGTCTGTTGTAATTCCCCCGAGTAGGTAGGGTATAGATTGAAGTATCAGGTATGCTTGTGTAGAATAGGTAGGTGTATTACCAAGTAATGAAGGAATGGTTGAGAACCCATTAATTTCTTTCAAATTCTGATAAATTACCAAAATAATCCTACCAGCAGTATACCTAACGTACAATGTCGAAAGAATGCAGACTTGAGTGTAAGGTTAGTCACGTGGTGATATCTGCAAGGCTGACGAAGTAGAGCTCTTATCAGTCTGTAGGGCGAGTAGTCAGCTAAGTTGACAGATACTTATAATTGGCTCAAAACTCACAAGGCTGATCGGCTCGCGGACGGCTAAATTCCGGACACAGCTGATTGGGCTCTTATCGAAGGTGACCCCTGTAACAGTTTCTGCTTATCCAGTCGGTACATACCAGGTCCAAACGGAAGAAAAAAATGTTCAATTTTGCCTTCAAATTGTGACCTCTCCATCCTTCGTTCACACATTGATCTCGAGAGCTCAAAAGCATTGTACATTTACTATTGGTGAATTGCACTGATTATGAGCGCATTAGTTTTGTCCTTCGACTTTCAAAGATAGTTTCTTTTCATACCACTCTTTTTTCTGCATAATCTTTTTCTTAGATATAACTCTGTTTCCCCTCTTTCGAGTTTACCCTCTCCATCTATCAAAAATGCTTGTCCGAGCTGCAGGGCGAAAAGCTCGTGGCAACCCAATTGTTGATAGACTCAAACGTCAACAACAAGCATATCTTCCTTTTCTATATCCAACTATCCATTCGAATCAAGTTGTGGCATGCCGGAATATCAATGTCGACTCAGGGCATCATGCGACTGGTTTGCGGAGAAGACGAAACTCGAGAGACAATGCTACAAAACCTCCATCGCGGTCATTAGCAACGGCCATAAACCAGCCGTTCGAAGAGATTCCATTCGAAGGGTTACATAATTCATCATCGCACAATTATGCATCATTGCCATTCAGTATACCAAAACTTCAGTCGCCAATCATAATTCCGGATGATAGCGCGGGAGCTCCCATAAGACATCGGCGTGGAGGTAATGATGCGGTCGGCGGTACTAGTGATGAAATTATAGCACTACTCATTGCTTGCCTCCAGGTTGGAAGAATAGAGCGTGCGAGTGTGATTTTTAAACGCCTGGCACAAATGGAAGAAGTCGACAGAGAGACACTACTACAATTACAAAACCAATTCTTGCGTGCTGCGGTCCATGAGATTACGATGAAACCCTCAGAGCAAGCGACACAGTTTCTGCATAAGTGGTTCGAACTCGAAGTACGAAACAAGAACCTTCCACAAGATGCCTTGACTGTAGCATATATGCTGAAGGCTTCACTTCAATCGCCTCCAGGTCAACGACGTGATAGACTGGTATCAAGATATATGGATATGGTCCAAGGAGAAGCTGGTTTGGAAGTTCTAGCATGTAATGTTTTGCTACCCCACGAACTGGACATCATCAACCATATTTGCCCCACATACAATTTAGCGGAGGGACTTGGAGATCTTCAAGATATCTTTGTCTCTGAGACGCCCAGAGCAGTAGATCCTTCCGACGGAGTTCTACAATATGTCGAAAAAACAGGCACATCGGTTCCAGAAGTTCGCCAAACCGAACAAAAGGGTCTCGGACTTAAGTCATTGAGAAAAACCTTGTCACTTTTTTCTTCTTTACCATCTGCAGGATATGATATGTCAAAAATGAGTGAGGAGCAGCAGAGGGCTATCCAGGCACAATTAGAAGAAGATGCTGTGCAGGCTGCCATAGATCGTTGGAAGGACGAGAGCGTGAATCTGTCAAAATTAGGATTAAATACCTCACTACAATCGAAATCACTAGGAGCGAGAATGTGGAAATGGCATGTAGCTTTGACAGATGCTCTGAAAGAAGAATTAAAAGCCATCGACGAAGCAGAAATGAAGCAGCAACGAAGCGCAGCAGATATAAGCAGATGCGAATATGGGCCCTTTTTACGCTACCTCCCGGCTGAGAAGCTCGCAGCGCTAACAATTATCGCTCATATGCACGCGTTGTCGTCTTCAGGAATTGACAAAGGACTTACACTATCATTTTCTATCTTGCAAATCGCTAAAAGTGTAGAAGATGAGAGCATTTTCGAAACCATACAGAAAAACATTGCGAAGCCCTCGTGGTCCGACAGCGTAGCCGATAGAGTTCGAACGCTTCGAATTCTCAAAGCGAGAGCACGCGGCGCTAGCGAAGAATCGATTGATAACGACGACTCTCCAAGCTTTTCGCCTGATGCTTTTGTTTCTTCGCAAATTCGTGCGCACGAGTGGTCTGTTGGAATTAAAGCCAAAGTTGGATCTTTCTTATTGGAATCTTTACTAAAAGTTGCAAAAGTTCCGGTTACAATGATACACCCTGAAACCGACGAGACTGTTACTCAAATGCAACCGGCCTTTTCTCATGCCCAGCAATACAGAATGGGTAGAAAGCTCGGTGTGATCAACGCCAATAAAGTTATTGTTGATCAGCTCAAGCGCGAGCCTGTTCACAGCCTTCTTGCAAAACATCTTCCCATGCTTGTAAAGCCCGAGCCATGGACTGGTTTTAGTTCTGGTGGCTTTCTCAAACATCCCGGAAGGGTCATGCGTGTTAAGAATGGAGATGCAGATCAAAGGAATTATGCGGATGCTGCCATTGATCGGGGCAATTTATCAACGGTTTTCAAAGGCCTCAACATACTGGGAGAACAATCTTGGAGAATCAACCAGCCAGTTTTTGATATTATGCTAGAGGCATGGAATTCCGGTGACGCAATTGCAAACCTTGCTCCGGACAAGCCAAAACTCGATTACCCCCCCGAGCCCGAGACCTCTTCCGACCCACTCGAACGCCGAAGATGGGTCACTGCAGTCAAGAAAGTAGAAAACTCCAAGTCAAGTTTTCATTCTCAACGTTGTTTTCAAAATTTCCAACTAGAAATCGCTAGAGCTCTACGCGATAAAACTTTCTACTTTCCACATAACGTGGATTTTCGTGGAAGAGCGTATCCAATCCCTCCCTACCTTAACCACATGGGAGCAGATCATTGTCGAGGGCTTATGATGTTTGGGACCGGGAAGGAACTTGGTACTTCTGGTTTAAGGTGGCTCAAGGTTCACCTCGCCAACGTATACGGGTTCGATAAAGCGAGTCTTCAAGAGAGAGAAGAATTCGCAAGCAAAAATATAGATGAAATTTACGACTCGGCAACAAACCCATTGGGAGGCAAAAGGTGGTGGCTACAGGCCGAAGATCCGTGGCAATGCTTAGCAGCATGTATGGAATTCAAGAACGCGCTTGAATCTGGAGACCCAGCTAGTTTCATTTCATATTTACCTGTTCATCAGGATGGTACTTGTAATGGTCTCCAACATTACGCAGCATTAGGTGGTGACGTATGGGGTGCCCAGCAAGTCAATCTCGAGCCTGGTGATCGCCCGGCGGATGTCTATACTGCAGTCGCAGATCTCGTGAAGGAGAGTATCGCAAAAGATCTGCTTGCCGATCACCCCAAAGCCAAAGTTTTGAGCGGAAAAATAACCCGTAAAGTTGTCAAACAAACCGTTATGACTAATGTCTACGGAGTCACCTTCATTGGAGCTAAAGCACAAGTCCGAAAACAACTTGTGGCAGCCCATAAAGATTTGCCTGACAATGAAGAAATTAATCCAGGGACTCTAGCTTCTTACGTGGTCACTAAGATCTTTACCGCTCTTTCCACCATGTTTAAGGGAGCCCACGACATTCAGTACTGGCTTGGAGATTGTGCGTCCCGAATTTCGAATAGTTTAACACCTGAGCAAATTGAGAGGATAGTCGCAAAAGCCTCAGAGCAAGGGGGACGTACTTCTAAACGAGCTGCATCAAGTTTAGACGACATTTCTCAATTTAAATCCAGTGTGATTTGGACGACACCTTTGAACTTGCCAGTTGTTCAACCTTACCGAACTCACAAATCACGGCTAGTGCGCACAAATCTTCAACTTCTTAGCTTATCTGAACCGCATCGATCGGACCCCGTCAGCAGTCGTAAACAACTCCAAGCGTTTCCTCCCAATTTCATCCACTCTCTAGATGCAACTCATATGCTTCTTTCAGCAGTGAAATGTAATGAAGCAAAGTTGGCGTTTGCGGCTGTTCACGATTCATTTTGGACACACGCCGCTGATATCGATACGATGAACACATTTTTGAGAGATGCCTTCATCGAGATTCATAGTGACGATGTTATTGGACGCTTGGCAGCAGAAATGGCTACCCGGTACAAGGATTACATGCAACTTGTGAAAGTCAAGCCGGGAACTCTAGCGTTCACTAAGATTTCTCAATATCGCAAATCCCTCAAGTCAACTGAGAGGGATAGAAACAGCGATTTATTGAGGGAGGTAAAGAGGCTGCGCCTTCTTAGCTCATCTAACCCAGAAGAAGTAGAAGAAGGGAAACGCATGGTCACATCAGCTAGTATATACGAAGTTATGACGGGTGAGGCCGAGTTAGATCCGGAATTAGATGTTAAAACCGTGGGTTTGGGAAACATGGTCAACTCAAGGTCAGCTAAAGAGCACGATGCTGTGTCCAGCTGGGATACCGGTGCCACGGACGAAGCTTTAGAGGAAGCTATAGAAGATAATCCGAACATTGAATTGGAGGCGGCGGAAGAGATTTCAGAAGAGGCAGAATTAGAAACCGCACCCAAAGATGGATTCGAGACCTCAATGAAGCCGAAGTCTCGACCAAATCAAACACCCCAATTGGTTTGGCTTCCATTGAAGTTTGCCCCTATTCCTAAGAAGGTAAGCACACATTCTAAACTATAATACTGGCTCAGTCTGGCTGACGACTAATTTTAATGCAGGGAGCTTTCGATGTAACACGTCTTAAGCAAAGTCAATACTTCTTCTCTTAATTGAGCTAACGATTATCATGGATTTGTTTCGTCTGGGATATGATTTCGGGTGCCGGTTGCATTCCGGTAAGGCGGGCTTTAAAGAGCAGGATACACATTTTGGATTGAATTCCTCGGCAAATCCTTTTATTTTAGCATAGCGAGGGCGTTCACATTACAAGGCGTTGAAAACTAATGAAATGGCTGACAATGTATGATTATCGTGTAAGCTAACGGTTCTTCCTTCATATAAAGGAATTATATAGAACGAGCAAAATCAGAAAATATATTACTCACAAATATGGCGAACATATTCCACTATTAAAAGTTACAGTTTACGCTTGACAGGCTGAGCCTCCAAATCCAGGTTCGAGCTTCCATCTAGTTAATTAATAAGTCATTCGTATCAAACCGAATAACAAACGTGATGACACACCGGGACAGTGATCTTGGTGTTACCGACACACTTGAATACGAGAGTCGATTCGCGTAAGCAATGTCAATCTCTCATGACACAAATAACGAGATCGTACAAGCCTTTTCAGCTGACGATCTAGCTCGGTAAGACAAGCCTGGTGCGTAAGTGTGTTTCCCTGTTGCGTAGGTGCGTTTCCTCGTTGAGTTCGTGAATGTGATGATCCATTCCGCGAGGTAGCGAGGGATGATTCGTGGAAGGAACGAGGCTCAAAAGCTGGCTGATATATATATATACGACTTGTCTCCTCCACAATATGGGTCCTCCAAATCGATCAAGACGATAACTTTCAGATAACTTCTACGCAATAGACATTCCCAAACAAAACTTTCATTATGTATCATCTTTACACTATCTGTATCCTCTTGTTGACTGCAGTGTAAGTGCTTTTCGAGCTCTCTCACCCATTTTGAAATGCACAAATACTTACATTGATTTCAGACAAAATGTCTACTGTATCCCTGAAGCCCTTCGCCATCGTTCCGAAACATGTGCTCCAAGCTTGATAACTACCACGTACATTAGTACTATCTCAACGGTTAAGACAGTCCCACATTCTTGCTATACTCGCTCGATTACCACCACTCAGAACTCTTTCCGTACGCCATTCTTCTTCCATTAAGTAGCATCAGCTAATTAATAATACCATAGCTTGCTCAGGAACACAAACCTTCAATCCTGCTACATGTGGTCCCGTGCCATTGTGTATTCTTTTATCAACGACTACAATTACAGTGCCGCCCAGTGATAGTAAGGTTAACCGGTTCACTAAATCCTTCATATTCCTAGATTGTGTTCCCTGGTCTCGGGCTACACTTTTGTATTTCTTTCTATGAGATTCTTCACAACTCCACCTATTCGTTCCATATTACCATACCATCCTTTACTGATAGGCAATACTGACGACCCTTACAGAATGTTGTGTAGCAACTCCAACAGTAACGGTTCCAGGCGCATGTGCGAAATGCCAAACAGGTTGTGCCACAGATTTGACAACGGTGACTGTCACTGAAGGAGCAGCACCGCTATCCTACAATCCAGGCGGTCCTCAATTACCCCCGACCAAGAGACAAGGAGGTCCACTCATTCCATGCACGTCTACTCTAAGCCACTTGAAACAATTTACCCATGGGCCTACAAAAACGCTCTTTCCATCTACAGTCACAGCTACTAGCAGCGTAGATTGTGCAGGCTGTGGCGCTTTGAGTGTGAAGTTTATTGGAGGTGTCGGTCCTGCTGTGATATTTACGACAACCGTAACGGTAGATGTGCCAACTACTACTACGACTTTTGTTTGTTCCCCAACGTCGGCATAGGGTTTGCAGGGACTTGAAATAAGTGGGGGGTTTTAAGATCTTTGTTTCGTGCTTGAACTTAAGCTCATTGCTACACCTGTTTTGCAGACAAGTAGACAGGAAAGATTGACTATGAAATTTGCAATGGAGTTAAACTCATGATTACATACCACTCCTTTTAAAATATAAGCTTCAGCCTTTTTGATTTGGCAATAAATTATGACACGATACTTGTGCTTACTGGAATGTGAAACGCTTCTGCCCGAGTCGCGATTCCAGTGAACTTTTCCTGGGGAAAATTTCAAGCTGGAATTCTATGGCTGACTTCCTCGTGGTCAATATCGGCTTTCGCCCTTGATAATCACCGTATCGTATGAGAAAAATGCATGATCATGGAAAACAAACGTCTTTTCCTTGCTCATAGAAGATAAGAACATTAATCAATATTATACATTTCATTCGTATGTCACTTGTAAAACACACAACATTTGAGCCGATAAGGGTAAAGGACCGACGTCGAATATCAATCACGTGATAACCGTAGATATCTCGCGCTAGTGATTGGCAAGGTCCCAAGATTTATTTCTCGCGACTCAAGCTTCCAGGCGCATCAACATAAAGCAGAGACTAGGCAAGACAAAATCAACAACTTCACACGCCAAAATGCCAGTTGTCAAAGGTGGAGTTTGGACTAATATCGAAGATGAAATTCTAAAAGCAAGTGTTTCGAAATATGGATTGAATCAATGGGCTCGAGTTTCCTCACTTCTCGCAAGAAAGACACCGAAGCAATGTAAAGCAAGATGGAGCGAATGGTTAGATCCAGGTATTCGCAAAATAGAATGGAGCAAGGAAGAGGATGAAAAACTGTTACACTTGGCGAAGTTGATGCCAACACAATGGCGAACTATTGCTCCCATTGTCGGACGAACAGCGACCCAATGCCTCGAAAGATATCAGAGATTACTCGATGAAGCGGAACAGAAAGAAGCTGGAGAGTTTGGTCTTGGTGGACCAGATGGTGGAGAAAACAAAGCACCATCTGCGGATGATGTACGCAGATTGCGACCCGGGGAAGTCGATCCAGATCCAGAATCAAAACCTGCGAGGCCAGATACCGTTGATTTAGATGAGGATGAAAAGGAAATGTTAAGTGAAGCTCGCGCCCGTTTAGCAAATACACAGGGTAAGAAAGCGAAGAGGAAGGCTCGTGAACGCCAATTGGAAGAGACGAGGAGGTTGGCCGTTTTGCAGAAGCGCAGAGAGCTTAAGAATGCTGGCATCAATATCAAAGTGGTTAATCGGAAGAAGGGGATGATGGATTACAATGCCGATATTCCTTTCGAAAAAGCCCCCGCTCCTGGTTTTTACGATACAGGCGACGAATCTATACAAAACGAGAAGCAAAGAGCAGCTTTTGATCCACGAAAACAGCAACTTGCGATTAAGCGCAAAGGAGAACAAGACGATAACCAGGATCCAAAACGACAAAAGAATGATAAAAACGCCCCATCGGCATCCTACCAAGCGGCCATGAAAGCTGGACAGATGCAGAAAATTCGAGAAGCAGAACAGAGTAGTAAGAGACGGGCGTTGGTGCTACCAGCACCTCAGGTTGGTGAGGGGGAACTTGAGGAAATTGTAAAGATGGGTATGATAGGGGAGAGGGCGTACATTATGGCGAGGTCGAGCGAGAACGATGCAACAAGAGGGCTTGTGAATACATATTCGACTATAAACAGTGGAGCACCAATTCGAACACCGCGAGCCCCGGCACAAGAGGACCATATCGCCAACGAAATACGAAATATCAGAGCTCTGACCGAGACACAATCATCACTTCTAGGAGGAGAAAATACACCTTTGCACGAAGGATCCGGTAGCACAGGGTTCGATGGCGTTACTCCTCGAAGACATCAAATGGAAACACCTAATCCTATGGCAACCCCATTTCGTGCAAACGGAATCGGTGCAACTCCTGCAAGAAATGGTGTAGGAGCTACACCAATGCGAACTCCCCGAGATAGTTTTGCACTGAATGCAGATGGTGAGATGGAGTTGGTTGGGAGAACACCTCAAGATTTAAAAATCAGGGACATGACCCTTAAAAATTCCCTGAAAGCTGGTCTTGCATCTCTACCAAAACCAAAAGATACCGAGTGGGAGTTAGAATTACCGGAAGAGCAGCAAGAAAATTTTGGTGTTCAAGAACTATCCGAGGAAGACGCAGAGCTCAGGGATAGAAGGAACCGACAAATTCGAGAAGCTCGAGAACAACTAGAATTTAAAAGACGAACACAAGTTTTACAAAGAGGGCTACCTCGGCCATCAGTTATCGATATCAACGCATTAATGAAAACTGTGGAGAACGTTGAAGATACGATTGAAGGTTCTATTGAAAGAGAAGCAGCTTTATTGATCGCGAATGATGCTCTTCAGTACCCCACACCTGGAGCCAAAGTCAGGGGCACCCCGAAGGCCATTGAAGTGTTTGAGGATGATGATCTTTCACAAGCACGATTGCAGTTGTTGATGGAAGTTCCTAAGGACTTGGTAGAGCAAGGATCAGATGCTTTTAGAGCGGCATGGGACGAAGCTCATAAATCATCCTTATTACCTGGATTAAGTGGATACGATTCTGATGATGAGATTGATGAGCAACAGATGCTTCTAGATGCTTTTGACGTAAGCCCTGAATTCCTACCAATTTTGTCTCTTCAATCACTAACAATTCTCTAGAACGTCCAAGAATCTATCGTTGCTGCTGCTGAGAAGGGCAACAAATCCGAAAAGAAACTCGCCCTTCATTTAGGCGGTTACCAACAAAGAGCTAAAACTTTACGTCAAAAAATTGGCGAAGCAGCTGACGCTTTATCTAAAGCTAGTTATTCCTTAGATGCATTCAAGACCTTACAGATCTCAGAAGATGTAGCCATCTCGAGGAGATTGGAAGATTTGAGGGAGAGAGTGGGCTTTGTTTCCAAGCGTGAGAGAGAAGCTCAAGAACTATATAGAGAAAGAAAAGAGGAGTTGACAAATTTGACGGATGGGGTAAACGGTTTTCATTGAGGATGAGAACGAAAATGAGAAATTTGTAATATATGGAGAAATTGTCTCCAATGAATGGCATGGCGTGGTGGATATGGATAATTTATTTAAGGCTTAGCGGAACTTGAAGCCGGGTGGGAATGAAATGTATGATATCCCCATTTGAGATTGATTCTTTCAAACCTGTGCAAAAGTCTCAGTAAGTAAGTGATGTGAATTGCTTAAGGTGTCTCTATATAATGTATCCGTCTACCCGTCTACCTATCTATCATAGAATTCTGGCCGTTCATCTCGTATCTCATGTTCAGTCCTCATGTTTGTGGATCTCTTCTCTCTCTCCGTACCAATGCAAATGCAAATGCCCACCCATACTGATGCTCGCTACTCTATTCCCAAAATAAAATCGATACAATCGATCAACGTAAATGCCGCCGGCAACTTCATCCCTCAGCTCCCTACAATCCCACGACGCGTGCGTACCTCAACCCATCAAATCCGCAGCCGATTCCTCGACCAAAAGTCGACTTTCTCCCATATACTCCACCGTTCCCGCCAAAATACCCGCTCCGATAATACTTCCATACATACACCCTTCTAGTACGATTCTCTTGCCGCCTTTATCGGGACCAAATTCCTTGTGCATGATGCCATCGAGATACATCTGGCAATCTGCGAGATAGTCTTGGAAGTGGGAGATACAGGAGCCGGTGTAGCCTACGAGGAGTTCTGTTATGTTTCCCGAGACCTGGATGGGAATAGCTTGGTTGGGATTTGTTGTTCTCGCAGCGTCGTTGGAATGTGGTGAGAAATGAAGTTCGTCGGCTGCTGCGAGAAGACCGATGATGGCAGCAGCTACCATGCCTGCTGCGCGCTTCTCGATCTTCTTTGCTACGGTTACAACTACATTTGCTAGTTCTGGTGTCCAGGTTTGGGGTTTCCCGCTAACTGGATCTACGGGGAATGGCATGGCGAGATTGAGTGTTTCGCATAGCTCATCTTCTCTTCCTACTTCAGCTAGGATGCTTGCATCGAGAGCATTTCGTTTGCGGAGAACTGTGGGAAGGGTTTCGGATGGTAGCTGGAGTTGGGTTGTAAAATAGTCGAGGATGATGAGACGGCCTAGTTCGCCGAGGTATTTGCCACCGGTCATGTACTCGAAGGGCATGAAACCTGGAGTTTCGCTGTTGGCGTCCAGAATCGTGTCCCATTTTGTGATGAAGTTCAGGTTGTGAAGAGGAGGAGCTGTGCCATTGATGGACCATTCGGTATTGATTATGATTTTGGTGTCTTTCTGTTTGCTTTCGATAGTGTTTAGAGTGTGGGATGGATATTTTGTGACATGAAGTTTGGAGATTGACAGGGGAATAGTGGCATTACAGCCAGTGCCGACAATTAGACCCATGGCAACCTTCTGATTCGGCGTACGTTGCTGTCGTTGGAAGGATACTAGGCTTGCAACGGCATCGTTTACTATGGCAGTTATTTTGATGCGGGGAAGATGAGGTAAGGTTGCAGTTGATATTTTGTAGCCTTTGAGGAGCTGCTCGCCAAGGTTGAGATTTGAGGTCATCGCAAACCCCTTGCCCATAGACATCAAAATTGCGTCTGATAATTTGTTTTGACTATTCATGTGTTAGTGGCCGTCCGCTTAACAATGATAAACACGGCATCAAACATCATTGGGAAACTCATCGTAACACCCATTGGCAACTCAGAAGGTAGCTGTGAGCCCCATTCGTCAACTCCATCCTGAACAACCTCCGCAATACACTTTCCAATCCACACGAAAAGTTCATCTGCATTGTTGTATTTGTGGTCTTCACCAATTTGCCATGACTTCTCAAGCAGCCTATTAATTTTGCCTGGTAATGCCAAACCATCTTGAATAGAAGGGCCAAGTAGCTCAATGAATCCCACTCTCAGATTTGATCCTCCGCTACTGTAGGTCAGATACAAATTATCTAACAGTCTATGACAGAAAACTTACATATCGATCGCCAAATATCTCCCCTTTCCATGATCCGGTCTCAACACCTCTTCAGAAATAGGTGTGGGTAAAAACTGATTTGACGATTCCTTTGCTAACGTCTTGAACGTCTCACAAAGACTCTTGGCTAATGTATAAATCTTATTAATATCCACATCGAGAGGTGCAAGGACCTGGTCAAGAGCAGTTGGATTTAAAGTCATGATTTCGATAAGCGAGCTGGCTGGCTGACTGTAGCTGAGTGAGAAGGATAATTGAGGGGTGAGAAGGCTTGTTTTGAGAAACGTGTTTGTATGTGGTGTGAATCTCTGACTTCAGGATGTTTATCGAATTTCAATCAATTTGTAAGGAAAGGTTCAGATAGATGGTGTTGAATTATGTGCTTTATCTCGCTAGTGCATATTGAGGGAGAGTGAATGAGATGTACAGCCTCATGTGTATGGTACAGTGAATGATATAATCCTTTTTGCAATGTTAGTGGTTCAAAATGTTATAATAGGTGGATTATATTACAAATGAATGCATCTGAGCAAAGAGGTAAGATCTGAAAAGAAAGTCTGTGTGAATATCAGTATAAAAGTCTAGGTAAGCACATAAAGCAGAAAGGGGAAGATTCAAGGCATGTACCAATTGGGTACTAACTCCTTTCATGAGTGCCCGCTTAGATCAGCCGATCAGATATGATTGCTCTGTGTTTAGCCGCGGATCTACCGAATCTTCAGCTGGATGATGCTCCAACTGATGCTCCCTTAACCTTCAAGCTTCATTATCTTATCAGCACTTTATGGATCCATCAATATGAAGGACTCCCTACCCACGATCAATACTAATTTCGAATACCATAGTATGGATAACGAGAAAGCAGAGAGAATGTTGACTGGACCACCCGCACGAAGAGCTAGACCTCTAGCTTTTGGAGCTCTAACGGTTGCTCTGTTGTATTTCTTATGGACTGCAAATGTCCATCAATTATTCATGAGTTGCGGCATGCAACTGCAACCTGCCGGAACGAACTATGCGGAGGACATTGTATCTGCATCTGATCACAAACCTATACCGTTGGAAGCGCATATCATGTCTAAATGTAAGTTTAATCGGTTCGCAATTCATTTCTCTTGCACTGCTCAGAGTATTTCTTTGATAGACAGTTACTGACTCCTTAATCCAGGTCCCGATGCGCAAGTCAGTTAAGCTGTTGTTAGATCTGTGGTACATAATTAATTTATTTGCAGGACTGTTTAAAAATGATGGTATTGCCAGCTATGCAGAGAGTATATGACAAAGTAAACTTCACGCTCTCATTTATTGGCGCGTAAGTACCGAGCCTCCCAAGAATCATCTGAAGAATCTAACAGCCATTCTTTCGTAGACCTACAGACAATGACGGAGTTGCCTGTAAACATGGCCCACAAGAATGCATGGGCAATATTCTCGAATTATGTTCTGCGACGCTATATCCCGACCCGAAAATCTACCTTGGGTTTACGATGTGTTTAACCAGAGACTACAAGGACATACCAGATAGAAGTCTAGTGGAGGATTGCGCATTAGAGCATGGAATGGATTTCGAAAAACTCAATGCGTGTACTGTGCAGGATGACGGAGGGTATGGAATGGGAATGTTAAGGGATAGTGTCAGAAGGAGTACTGAGGTATGCGTGAAGATAGAATTCCTGTTCATCCTTCAGAGCTCCCGTGCTAACCAAAAGCTGTAGGCTGGTGTCATAAAATCTTGCACTGTCAGACTCAACGAAGAAATATTTTGTATACGTGATGGCAGGAAGTGGACGGATTGCCCAGGAGGGTCGGAAGTAAACGATCTTATTCTTGCCGTAGAGAAGCTGTACCACCAGTCTTGATGGGTTCGAATATATCGGTCCATAACTCACCCGCCTCTCCAACGGTGTAGTTCAAAGACACTTTATCCATCCCTGTTTCTTCATTGCCCTCCATGTTCTCCAATTGCTCGATTATACTCTCCAATCCGATCGCCTTTCCGGTTGCTTGTGTTGCGCCCGCCTCTAATGCAACATGTACGATATGCACATGGAAATGGTAGTAGGTCGGTTGGTAATGAACATACAACTTCAACTGATCCTCTTCCAATCCTTTGTATGAGTTCACCGTAGCCTCCACAAACTTTCGTCTCATATGTCTCAGCCATTGTACATGTTTCTTCTTCAAATCCCTCAAACTCCATATATCTCTCCTCTCCACTAGCCCTAATAAATGGAGTCCCTCCATCGTCTTTCGATCCCAGTTCAGATCTGGCAATAATAAGAATCCCTCATCTCCATCTCGACCTTGCGGGGTTCTATAAATGACATCCTCTACCTCAGTCTTCCCATCTATTATATTGTATACCCAATTTAATCTACCTCCATCTCTTTTCGCTTGCATATATGGGCGTACCTTCTCGCTGTAAATTTGGGGTGTTTCTGTGATCATACGAAGTCCTTGCTTGCTGTATTTCTTAATGTGCTGTTCTGTGCATGGATAGATGAGATTAATCTTCAGATCGGTAGGTTCAGTCGTTTGCGAAGGACCAGCATTGGCCAAATACCAAAAGTAGACATCATTTGCGCCGAGATTCTCGAGGGATTGGACAGTGGTTGGGAGAGAAGATAGATAGTCTGAGGAGGTAGGAAATGGAGCGCGCTCAAGAATCAAGAGACATGGCTTGGAATTAATTTGACCGCAGAGGACAGAACGTCGTCCTGCTTGATCTTTGTAGGTAGATCAGTTAGATGTGGTGTTGCGGATGGAGGTAGATTGTGATATTAAAAGTTACCTTGGTTTAGCAAACGATCAAATTTAAAATCTCGAATGAGAGATGTTGGGGTAGAAGCTTCTTCTGCCATGATCGGTGTATGGATGCGTTGATTTTATTATGGCCAGGCTTAAAGGTTAGGACACAAAGCTCCTGGGGGATGAGATTATGTCATCAAGAAGCGTTTTGTTGCATACCGTATTCTTTTGAAGAATTGGCTATGAGCTAGCAAGGATTAATTGATAGAGTTCTTTGTGGGTTAGGGTTGCGGTAACCACCGGAACTGTTTGATTCGTTTCTTTGATGGATTATTCATCAAATGCCTAGTATTTCTGTTGAAAACTTCTATTTTGAGGCATTTGACTCCATTTAAAAGCGAGCCAATTGGCCCTAGAACAACCTTAAAGTGATGAATGATCCTTACTAGCTCATGGCCAATTTTTCAAAAGAATACGGTAGGTACTAAGTGCTGATACTCATCAAATTTCACTTACGCATCCAAGAGCGAACACCTCTGCATCGGCAAAGTCTCGTCGATGATGAACGAGTACACCAATTGCAGATATATTCCGGACATGTTTATCTAATCAGCCAAAGAACCCCCAACAGTGCCAAGTATGGATGATTTGCAAAACTAGCAAGGGCAGTCCGTCAAATATACGCTATCGATACGAGTCTCGATATCAAAGTGGTGGACATGCTCGAGACACACACGCGATCGACGGCCAAATCGTGCATCATCTAACAAGCTTGGGAGAGTATCTTTATCGAACCCGGACTGGCATATTTACGGGTGTCACGATGTCTGAGATCATTTAGCAGTCAAATTAGTAGAGCTACTGAGATATTGAGGTGTGTTTCAAGACATCGAGCACGTCCAGCTTTTGCTTGGAATTCATTCCATGCATCATGAGCCACCTACTCACATTGTCAAAAGAAGTTCGAGATTTCTTGACTAATAATACTATCGTTTGTTCCTAGGCTTTTGATCAAGAACGAGCACGGAGTAGTGAAATTGTGGGGTAATGATATGAACCATTATCAAGCTTCAACAATGCAGCACAATCCGAGAACTTCAGCCGGCATAGAGATGTGCTTTGATCATCCACCGATAGGTCAATCAATACCTTTTCCCGCTCGGTATTACTCCGTTGGCTGCCTATCTGCGATCACTGACTGCATCACAACCTTGAAATAATGACAATGATAGGACAGGATAAGCGATAACCATCCCCAGACGACTTACATTAAATTGTGCTATCTATATTTACAATGCCCTGGTCTATGAATGGCTTTCTTAGTTGCTGGTCGTTACGATCCTACGATCCACACCACCACCTTCACCACCTTCACCTCCTAAATACGATGTACAATTTTGAACGCCGCGCAGTAGCTTTCAAATTTTTCCTATTCCGCAACGGAATTAAGAACGTTGTCGCCGTATATAGATCACATGATCAAAAGTTTCACATTCACCGCTTCCCTTTTCGTTCAGACGGTGCCGATACCCGTTTTCTAAAGTATTTCAGGCAGGGTCTAATTGTAATTTCTCCTCCCAAAACCTGCATGAATCTTGCCGGCCCCGCCAGATGAAGAACGGTCAATCGCCATCTTCTATTACATATCTTCAATCTCCAATGAGCGTGAAGCAAGTGGGGCCGCTCTCAGAGAGGTAGGCAAATATATCTTTTATATATAAAAAGAGTGAGTCCTTCATGTTTTACCTTGGCTTCCTTCCAATCTCTGCAATTATACTATACTCGTCATTCACTCAAAGTTTCATGTCATAAATGAAGATCTTTTTCTTTCAATATCTTTTATTAATATAATCTTCTTGTTTCGGATTGACATTTTCTTTTTCTTCTTACTTAGCTCTTTTTGTGAACGAACATTATCGAAGCCATTACAACAACAGATAAGCGCGAATAGTAAGGGAAAGGATAGGAGGGTTCCTTGCCTCAAAAATGACGGACTCGATATCGAGGCAAGAGACCCGCAAGTCAGGTGCATCAAGACCTGATTCGTCTCCTGGGCTACATCGATGTTTATCTGGAAATCACCTTGATGACACTTCGTATTATACAAGTCATCCTGGTGTATCTGACGGGAAAACTGATCAAGATATGGAGCGCGATTCCACAATCGATTTGGAAGATACAGATACCGATGGCGCTTCAAGCATATCGCCAGAAGTTATAGATGGGATTGAGGTTGAGAGAGATGTTGAATTGGGGAGAGAAAAGACGCAAAAGAGCACGAAAAGTGTGAGGGATCCAAACCTAATCACTTGGGAAGGGCCACATGATCCAGAGAATCCTAAGAACTGGAAAATTGGACGTAAATGGGCTGCAGTCTTGGTAGTTTCAAGTTTCACCTTTATATCCCCAGTTTCCTCTTCCATGGTAGCCCCAGCTCTGACTTCCATAAGTTCGGATTTACATATTGAAAATTCCATAGAGAAAAGTCTGGTGCTATCTATTTTCGTCCTGGCTTATGCGATTGGTGAGTCGATTCTATGGTGGCAATTGTAAACAAATACTGACATGAAAACAGGCCCATTGTTTCTTGGACCGCTGAGTGAAATGTTTGGACGAGTCATTATAGTGCAAGTTAGCAACCTTGTATACTTGTTTTTCAATCTCGGCTGTGGTCTGGCACAAACCAAGGGGCAACTGATTGCTTTCCGATTTCTTGCCGGACTAGGTGGATCAGCCCCTTTAGCTCTCGGAGGTGGGGTACTCAGTGATTTGTTCACAGCCGAAGAGCGTGGTAAAGCTATCTCTGTATACTCTCTCGCTCCACTACTGGGGCCGGCAGTTGGCCCAATAGCAGGCGGGTTCATAGCCGAGAATACTACCTGGAGATGGGTCTTTTATGCCACTACTATTGCAGATGCGGTCATTCAAATAATAGGGTTATTCTACCTCCAAGAAACATTCCCACCTGTTTTACTCGGACGTAAGAAGAATAAGCTCATCAAGGAGACCGGGAATCAAGATCTTCACACAGAATGGGATGTTCCAAACAGAACTGTTTTCAAAGCTCTTTCTGTTAGTCTGACGCGACCGTTCAAACTACTTGGTATGCTTAATCATTTCATAAAAATCCACCATTCTTTATATCATCACAAGCTTCTCGTCACAAGCTTTATGCAAACATGACAAAAAAAGCTTCAAAGCTCGGCAGTGGGATAAAGAACTATGCTGGAGAAGAAAGTATCTTCCTAAAACGGTCATAATTGCATATAAGGCAATGATCACGTAGACATACACCTAGCACTGATTGACTCTCTTGCGCACGATCCTATAAAAATCGCCTTTACTGACTTGCCGATCATCTAGGAACGCAAATCATCATCCAGGTGCTAGCAGCATATATGGCTTACCTCTATGGTATCATGTATCTCGTACTCTCCACGTTTCCCGGATTATGGGAAGGCGTATATCACGAAAGTGTTGGGATGGGTGGGCTCAACTATATTTCGTTGGGAGTCGGTTTCTTCTTAGGTACGCAAATA
This sequence comes from Botrytis hyacinthi, assembly GCA_004786245.1. Classification (NCBI taxonomy): domain Eukaryota; kingdom Fungi; phylum Ascomycota; class Leotiomycetes; order Helotiales; family Sclerotiniaceae; genus Botrytis; species Botrytis hyacinthi. Next base: position 224,799 of record PQXK01000014.1, read on the forward strand.
TGTGCACCGGCACAAGACAGAATTTATCGAGAGTTGAAGGCACGTAACAACGGAGTGGGAAAGCCCGAATTTCGAGTCCCTTTAATGATTCCTGGTGCTTTGCTTGTGCCGGTGGGGCTCTTTTGGTATGGATGGTCGGCTCAAGCTAAAACTCACTGGATTGTGCCGAATATTGGAGCGGCAATCTTTGCAGCAGGAACCATTATCGGATTCCAATGCATTCAAACTTATATAGTCGACTCCTATACCAAGTATGCTGCAAGTGCTGTGGGAGCAGCAACTGTTTTGAGAAGTTTGGCTGGTTTCGGTTTCCCGTTGTTCGCCCCGTACATGTATTCAGCGTTAGATTATGGGTGGGGTAATAGTTTGATCGGCTTTATCGCGATTGGATTGGGGTGGCCAGCTCCCATTTTGCTGTGGATATATGGCGAGAGACTTCGTACGAGAAGTACATTTGCAGCTGGATAAGACAAATGCGGAAATGTACGACTGGTAGGATGGGGGCATGGGGTTATGATTGGTGGATCGGATCCGAGCATGATCGTATGAGTGGACGAAAATGACAAGCATAGCTATATGGAGTTATTGGACGATTTTTAAGGTCAAACGGCAGTGTAAAAAATACCCTTTTGCGGATCAATTTGATGAGCATATATACAAATAGTAATACGATGACTGTTGAGTTGGAGAACAAAATGGCGTTTGTGTTCTCGAATGACCAAATAGAGTTATGAGCCTGACAAGTGTATACTTCGGTCATCATTGCTATGTGAAATGTCTTGCTAGATGTATGCGAATCCGTATTGCAATGATGTTATTTAGTTGAAAGTTCCTCCTGCAAATCTTAAACGAGAATGAGTAGACTATGCCACTACAACCTCTGATCTGATACTTCGTCGACTGAGCGGCATTCAGAAACTAATGAAGATTGCGCAATTTCTTCGGCGTCCAAGAGGGCGTTGAAACCAAAACGCACTGCGGATTCTTTCCGTGTCAGCAGTAGAAAAGGAGTTTAAGTAGACATGGAGTTTGCTTCCGCCGGCCTCCGGATTACTTCCAAGTCACGGAACTTTGGGAGCTTCATGTCCAGTCGCAACGATAAATGTCTAGAATTACCATCAATCAATGAAACATTCGACGTCCTTAACTCCTAGCTTTCGGAGAACAAGCAATATGACAATGCGATACTACACCAACAACGCATTTCTTTGGGTGAGGAACGCCCCATCTTTCAATGTCCAAGATTTGCTTCGACAAGGGAATATCTGGTTGCCAAGAATCTCACTCAGAACTAATTCTTCCTTTGGAATCTTGAATGTCGACAGGTTCATGCTAGTTGCGAAAGAGGACAGGATTGTATGATGGTTCGACGAAGATGACATATATCTCGGAATTCTGTCCACTGCCAGTCGAGAGTGCTTGTCCGGATATACATACTTATCACCATAAAGTCCATCTGGTTCGATGTAGTCTCGAAGGATCATGATCCCGAATTCTTCATGACGGGTTTGGCTTAAGCTTAACGGTCAACCGTCTGAGCTAGCCGAAAAAGACACATCCATACATATGTTGATTGCGTATAAGACATGGCAGTGAGAGGGATTGTGAGATCCTATACGGCGAGGATACGGCACAGCGGTTCTTTATCAACATAGATGCCAATCACGCCTCAACTGAGATCCATGGGGCCCAGCTAGTGGAAACCTCGAGCGTGTGGGATAATATGACGATATCGTCAGCTCTGCTTTAGCACCTAGGCATCTCTTGGTTTGGAGAGTCTCGAAGCTTACATAGCCACAAATGAAGCTTTAAGGGGTTTGCGGGCTATTATTAATGGTGCATCTACCTGCAGTCGCCGATCTTTGAAGAGAATAAGACTCGTAAATGCAGGGCCAAAATGCTCATTACACGCGTGGGAGCGTGCAAGGGCGTTGTGTGTCTGCAAGGTTAGGGCACGAGGAACCAAGAGACCAAAGGCCGTCAGCACAAGTGAGAATGATGCCTCCACCAGTGCTGACAAGCAGTAGCGACAGTAAGAACATGATAGATAGGTAGCGCGGCCCTACAGGGCATAAGGAAAAGGAAGGATCTTGAGGAGTTTGAGAAAATGATGGCCCCGCAATAGAGAAAACCCTCAGCGGCAAGCGGACACTACGTACATTAAATAGCATCGATTTCATCAATTCGGAGACACATACTTTATTATCGCCGAAATTGATAAGAGTTACATTGAGGAAGCAACATTACATTGAATTGAAAGATTTATATAATAGAAATGTTGGATGTATGTTGGGTTGGATTGAGCAAAAGAAAGTAATTTACATGCGTTTAGACATTTTGTCTATTGACCTTATTGATAATCTGTCTTGACCAATCAGATCTATGCATCAGAAATTTCCTCGAATCCAATTGATATCTCCACTCTTTGCACTCCCCCCCTCCCCCTCCCCCAATCACAAGTCAACCACTCTTATCAATCCAGACGATTGATGGCAGCAGCATTCCATTTCTTTGCTTTACTTGGGCATTGCGCTTCATAAGAGAACATACCTACCTGCCCATATGAAACCTATCTCCATATCTAGAAAGAATCATCACTTCAATTTCCAGGAACTCAACTCGAGGGAGGATTCTTCTTCTACTTATACATTCTTAAACACGGCCAAAACTTCCATGGAACGATTAGTTGCGATAAGGACCCGAGTGTACTTTTGCCTATCACTTTAACGTAGGAAGGACAGAGATAAGAAACAGCTCTGCTTACAGCTTCAAAAGGGTCGATGGTCTAGGGTAGCATTCCCTCAGAATTGGCAGCTAGAAAGGATAGGTCCGCGCGTGTGTACTCCGTAAATACTTATCGGATCGGATAAGCCTTGTCTACCGGCTACTAGGGACCCGCAGCGCACCACCGTACACCGCATTATTACCCATCAACGAATTTGATACGGATAACGTCGAGGGGATAAGCTGAGGATCGTGCCCCTCTCTCGCGCTGGATGGCTGACGTACGGGATGCGGGTCATATTGATGAAGGATCGTCGTCCTCGTTGAATAATGTCAAGATCAAACCGGAGAGTAATGTGACGACTGATCGGGAGAGCTCGACGTCGAATAAAAGATCAAGGAGTAGCAGAGATGCCGCTGCGATTAAGAGAAGGTGTGTTTCAACAGCTTGTGTCGCATGTAGGAAGCGCAAATCCAAATGCGATGGAAACACACCAAGTTGCGCAGCTTGCTCAAGTGTATATGGGACTGGTATGTTCATCTCATGTCTTCAATTGATCGGTGGCAATTGGCCTGCAAGACTAGCTGAGCACCTGGACTGACATTGTGAATTGACAGAATGTGTATACGATCCCTTATCAGACCATAGAAGAAAAGGCGTATATAAAGAAAAGATCGATAGTCTGAAGACTCGCAATTCCACTCTACAAACATTGATACAAGCGATATTGAATGCCGCCGAAGAAGATGTGCCAAATCTGGTCCGCCAAATTCGGACGTGTGAAAGTCTCGATGATGTAGCAGAAAACATTCTGAAACAAGACCAAGCCTTCGAAGACGATGATGATGATATGGACAATAACATGGCATGTACGTCATCTAGTTTGCCGACTTTCGAGACTCAACTATCGGGGAAGATGGGTGAATTGAGATTAGAAAATGGTTCGGTAAGGTTCTTGGGAGGCACCTCGAATTTAATTTATCTCGATGCAGCGAGTGTTGAACATGGGGACGCTTTGGAAACGACTCAACAAGAGGAACCTCTCCTGTCGTGGACTACAGTTACAAGTGATACAGAGGTCATCGTCCATTTGATTAATATGTATTTTACATGGCATTATCCATATTTTACGACATTGAGTAAAACGCTGTAGGTTTATCTTTTTTCATATTCCCCGATTCGAAGCTGCCCATTTCACCTCTCCATCGTCTCGGTTTGCTTTAAGAATTACTGACTGATTGATATTACTAGGTTTTACAAAGACTTCCTTTTGGTATGTTTACTTGCCAGGCACTGGCTCATTGTATTCCACATTCCATCCAGGGTTAACAGAATCCAGGGAAAACCTCCAGTGACTCCAAAAAGAACCATGTACTGTTCATCATTATTGGTTAGTGAAGACTCAGCTTTCAATGTGATTATCTCCTAACGACTCTCAGGTTAATGCTATGCTGGCTCTGGGGTGTCATTTTACAAACTCTCCCCAAGCCTGTGCAGATCCAGGTGATACTGCTACTAAAGGTGATCATTATTTTGCGGAAGCGAAAAGACTATTTATTGAGAATGAAGAGTTTGAAAAACCGAGATTGACTACTATACAAGCTCTCTGGTGAGTCTTTGTCCTTATGTTCAAACATGTATATCTAACATGACGCCAGTTTGATGTCAGTTCGTGAGGCAGGTGCAGGCCGAGAAGGAAAAGGTTGGGTCTACTCTGGAATGGCATTCCGAATGGCTCAAGATATGGGTCTCAACCTGGATTCCGGAATCAATAAAAACAGTCCAAAGGAATTTCCCGTTGACGAAGACGAAATCGATGTTAGAAGAGTCACATTCTGGGGCTGGTATGTTGAATTGATTCAATATATTCGTTTTCATCATTATTCAATTTGTTCCCTGACCACAAGTCCTATTTATCTGGTCCTTCAACTCCTAGCTTTCACTTCTAATGCAATATTAATTCCTCATTTTCTTGAGATTCGTTCTTTGATGAGTAATTACTGATTCTCCTCGATAGCTTTCTCTTTGACAAATGTTTCTCGAATTATTTAGGAAGACTTCCTCTGTTATCGGTGACTGACATCACCGTCCCAAAATATGATGTTAAAAAATTCGATGACGACGAGATCTGGTCACCTTACACAGATAATGGAATTGGTCAATTACACTCCCAACCATCAAGGACAAGAGCTGTAGCTTTACAGATTTCGAGTCTGTGTGAGATTAGTAGTGATCTTCTCACATTTTTTTACCACCCACAAAATGTTGAAAGGGGTGTTGGAAGATCACAGGAGTTAAAAAAGCTTAGCGAATTACAAACGAGACTCGAGGCTTGGAAGAAAGATTTACCCAAGGAATTTGAACCAAAGGAAGGACAATTACCTAACGTCCTTCTTATGCAGTACGCACTACTATATCTAAACTTCAACTCGTTACTGATTTTGTATAGCATGTTTTTCCATCTTTTATACATCCATCTATTTCGGCCGTTCCTCAAGTACAATCCAAGCACATCGCCTCTACCGACACATGTATCTCCTCGAAAACTTTGCACACAAGCTGCTGGCTCGATATCCAAGTTAATGCGTCTTTACAAGCGTATATATGGACTTCGACAAATTTGCAATATTGCAGTTTATATCGTTCACTCTGCTTGTACAATTCACCTTCTGAATCTTCCAGAAAAGACAGCGAAGAGAGATATAATACACGGAGTGAAACATCTCGAGGAAATTGCCGATGATTGGCTCTGTGCACGCCGTACTCTTTCAATCCTCTCTGTTCTGGCTCGAAAATGGAATATCGATCTTCCTACAGAAGCGTCTGCTGTTTTCTCTCGTACTGATAGCAGGTTTGGGTATTTCTCGACAGCCGATGTTCCATCGCCGAAAGCAGAAATAATAGCCACTACACCATCATCATCATCATCACCTGCTCATTTCCAGACTCCTGTGCATTCTCAACCGCTCCTTGCAAGTAGTCAAACCCAGTTACAACAGAGTTTGTACAGCTATCCTCTCGATTCAGAAGTTCCACTTACGCAGAATTTGATAAGCGATTTATCAGCGCAGTCTTCGCTGCCCAGACTCCAAAATGTTGTCTCGCCACCATCTGATCATACAGATTCCGTCTCATATTCTACGACAACAAATCCCCTTCATATGTCACCTGTCTCTGCATATCCCCTCTCTCGTACAATCTACACCAACCCGGCTCAATCTTTCGCTCCTAGTATCACGAATGCTACTTGTACAGCTAATAATAGCCCATTGACTAGTGGGAATAGAAGTGCAAATAGAAACGTTAGCCCTAGTACACTGTTCGGTGGGGTGGAGCAGTTAGTTCAAAGCCAGGATTGGTGGTTGCGGGATCAAGCGAGCTTAGTAGTTGGGTTTGAGAATTGGATGGGTGGAGGTGTTGGCATCGGTACAGGGCATAGTCATAGCTTGAGTGGTGATCTAGGTACCGGGACTGGCAACCCATTTTATGATAATGGCAACCCCAATCCTGGGAACGGAGGTGGTAATACAGGTGCAAGGGGTGGTGGGGGCGCTAATAGAGGGTTTGGAGATGACGACTGGTTCTCATAATTGCTAGGGGTGTTTTGATATAATACGATATGATATAATACGATGATACTAGGATGGAGTTGAGAAGGGATTCTGTCGGGCTTTGACAGGGGGGTTAGGGTTATGATGATCAATGATCATGGTCGGGGCGGGAACAGGAGCCTGGCATGAATTCAGCTTAGGAGTTTTGTGGGATACCTGTGTTCTTGTCACAGTGGAATATTTTGACTTTAATAAGATGAGAATTGTATGTACCAATGATTCATTATATATAGATATGTGTTCGGGATGGTATGGTATGGTATGCTATGGTTTGGAAAAAGATGGAGCTTGTTAGTACGGATAACATATTTGGAGTAGAAAAAAACATTCGTATTCCATGGTTGGTTCGTTCTTCGAGACTAAAATGGGGTGGGGAGGAATGAGGAAAATTGAACACTCTTTCTGTATCGGGTTGTATGAGTAAGGCTATCTATCTATTCTTTTTTCGTTGATATCTTCAGCTAAGCTTTTTCTCTTGAATATCGATTCTTAAATAGCGATTATTGTGAGATTGGACGGGATGGGGTGGGATGGCATGGTAAGTTTTTGGAGATGGTAAAGAATGAAGGTTGGCTGGAAGATGAATCGACCTCCTTTCTCCTATTTGAAGAAGAGAACATGTTGATAGGTATTGAAAAATGATTGTTCCAAGTGAAAGGAACACAGATTCCGCTCCTACGATACCTCATTAGAAACCCCCCCAAAATCATCACATTCAACTCTTCAAGAAAAACCGTCCTCTGTTTTGTAACCTTTTAACTCTTAATTATGTGTGTATGATTCGGAAAGGCTAAATAAGTGACAAACAAGTAACTCAAATGACCTCTTCTACATCTTTCTCTTTCTCTTCCTCATCGTCATCCTCTTCGTCATCCTCATCATCCCTTCCATTTTAATTCCAATTCTGATTTTCATATCCTGTCTTGTCTCTGTTCACATCTAATCATTCATATGCTCATACAATCCTTTTCCTTTCATCGTCCAACTCGATATGCAAAGGGGTATTTATTATAAACCAAGTCCATCGATCGCTGTGCACCACGCAATGCAAAGTAAAGTAAAAAAAGATTCCCCCTCTCCCATATATGCTCATAAAGGTATCGTATTATGCGTGTACTGTACGTCGCGTTTCGTTTCCTTGCGTTTCCTTGCGTTTCCTTGCTCGGTTTCTTCATCCTCTGATTTCTCGGTTTCTTTACCCGATTGTTCCTTTGTTCGTTTCCGTGATTGCGTCTCCTTTCTATGTTATAGAACGAGTGCCTCTTTGTCTCTTTACATTTCCAGTCCAATCCTTTCTAGCGCTTGTCTTGTCCCTTCCCTTCCTCTTCCCTCGACCCCTCTTTCTCACCCCCAAACCTGACAAGCACCCCCTCAATAATCGGCACCAATTCCGTGATCCTAAAAGGTTTCGTCATAACCTCATCCATACCAGCTTCCAGTGCTTGTTGAATTTGTTCTGCTCTCGCATTGGCAGTCACTGCCACAATTGGCACATGTCCTATCAGTTCTCCATTCTTTTCCATTTTGCGTATCTCCCTGGCGCATGTGAGACCATCCATCACGGGCATTTCGATGTCAAGAAGGATGAGGGTGAGAGGAATGGGAGATTTCTGTGGTCGTAGTTGCTGATGCAGTTGTGAGGAGTCTTGGGTTTGGTTTGGAATGCCGGTGTTCTGTGGGCTGAGTATTAGCATGAATCGTATGGGGAAATATGGCAAGAAAATGAACGTGGAAAGGGATCATCTTACCTTTTTTGATACAGCCACGTTCGAATGATCAACTTTTTCACTCATCCAATTCGTCTGACTTATAAACTCAATAGCTTCCTTTCCATGATTTGCTACGTGGACTGTACATCCCAACCGCTTCATTTGTGCCGCCAAGACCTTCTGATTAACTAAATTATCCTCCACGATCAATACACTCCACGAACTAGGCCTGAGAAAATCCGGAGTCTTATTCGTTTTTACCTTCTGACTTTCTTCCTCCTCAAATCCAAATGAGTTGCGATTAGTAGGTAATCTTCCCTTCTCCTTCAAATCCAGGAGCTTATTCAACATGTTTTCTTCATGGTCCTTGATGCTTTTCGGAACGTTTGTCGCAAGTCGCCCATTAGCCTCCAGATCCGAATTCATCTGCGATTCAACATCCAGAGTTTTTGCCCTTATCAATGCACGGCGGCATTTGATGTAGAAAGCGAAAGTACTCCCAACCCCGAACTCTGATGCCACGCCGATTTCTCCTCCTTGTAATTCGGTAAGTTGACGTGAGATAAATAGCCCAAGGCCAGATCCTCCATAATGCACATGAGTTCGAGGCGATGCTTGAGAGAAACGTGTGAACAAGTTCTTCTTCTCGGCAGGTGTTAACCCACAACCAGTATCTTTTATTTCGAATCGAAGATATATGATTTGACCTCTACCCCATTCCTCGCTATCGGTAATATTTGCTTTCGAAAACCTGGTAGGAGATGGGAAATATTCGAAATTGGCCAATGACTCTAATAAAGGTGGTTCCAGGGAGGCACTGATGGAAACATGGATTTCTCGTGTCTTCTCGTCCTTGGTGAATTTGATAGCATTTGTCATGAGATTAATCAATACTTGAGTCAATCTACTTGAATCGAGCATGACACTGTCAACTTTCAACTCTTGAAATGACTTTTTGATGTCTAAATTGAGAGATATGGTATTCATTTGACATTCTCCGGCAAACATCCTGAGTCCTAGCTTTACCACCTCTACAGGTTTAGTAGAGACAGGTGTAATTGTAAGCAGATTTGAATCTAATTTGGAAATCATCAAAACATCATCAACAATTGATTTTTGGTGCTGAGCACAAAGTTGAATTGTTTCGGCGGCATCTATACCATCTTTCAAGATAGCCGCGAGTTGGTAATCGCGCTCATCCAGATCCTTGTTTGCTGCTCTGTATTGTTTCAAAGATGATGAGATACCATCTGCACATTGAACGATAGCGCTGAGTGGATTGCGCATTTCATGACTTGTTATGTCGATAAACGAATTTTGCTGGCGTCTTGTTTCTTCGTAATCTTTTAGTCGTCTGTCTTGAATCTCCTCGGCCCATTTAATTCTGGAAATATCTGTTGAGCCTACGTTGTGTCAGTAAGGATCAGTTATAAAGTCATAGATTTAGTTTTCGCTAGGGAAGAAAAAAGTCCTGTAAAACTTACAGCCCATCACACTCTTCAACTTTCCGTTCTCATCATTCTCTCCAGAGAATGTACCCAATACCCAGCGCTGTATAGTCAATGTACTCCCGGCTATATCCCCTACCCATGGTTGTTCCATACGTGTTTCTATTACAAATGGAGTAGCTTTCTCTACCAGCGCGAACCATTGCGATCTAAACTTCGGTCGGTCCAGCTCATATATTGCATTCATCCATGAGAAGGGAATTTCTGCTAAGGTTTCGCTTTTTGCGAGACCAGAAATATGAAACCATTGCTCATTCGCGTAGGTTAGTCTACCTTCTGGATCAAGAATAGCTAGGCCACCAGGAGCAAGGTCGCTGAATCTTCTGAAGTTTCGTTCGATTTCGTTGGCCTGGTTTGTGCGAAGCAAAAGTTGTTCAGAGAGCTCTGCACGATCTTCCATTTCTTTAGCGAATCTTTTTTGCAGTGTGATATCGGTGCAATATCCCATGATGCTCTTGATACTTCCATCCAAAGAAAATTCATGCTGGTAACTCGCCAGAATCCAATTCTCATACTCATCGCCAGTAATAGGATCATACCATGGCTTGACGAGTTGAAGCTCACCGGACCACGGCTGATTACGGGTGGTGAGTTTCTCCCAACCCTTTATCATAGTCGGAATGCTAGACGGAGCAATTGTATCCATCCAAGCCATTCTAGAAGCCGTATCGCGAGGCAGGTTCGTTATCTCGTAATAACGATCGTTAGCTTCGAGCAATGTACCATCACTATCAACTGAAAATAAAGCGACAGGCGAAACTTCGGCGATACGTTGCAATCTTCCTTTCTGAAAAGCTAACTCTTCAGAAAGTTTCATGCGCTCAGCAGCAGCGATTTCTGCAGCATCGGTACCACGTCGAATCTCGTCCTGAAAAAGTGTGACTGAGGCTAGGGAATTTGCTAATTGTCTGTTCAAAATTTTGACGAAAGATTCGTAATCGGCATCATATGGTCTCCTGGGATTCACACCAATAACTAGAAAGCCCAAAGTATTTTCAGCGTTAGTTGGTCTCAGTGGCAATACCACAGCCTCTCGAGACGGCTCGCCGAACCCTCTCCAATTATATCCTCGTGTCAAGCCGACAGGAAGCATACTATCCGAAAGTGATATCAAAGTTGGCTGGCGTGTTTTCATGGCCTCTCTCAAAGCTGGCACATATCCTCCCAGATGTCTCTTTAGATCGAGTCTGCTTTGAGCGCTTATATGTCCTTCTGGAACACCTAACGAGCCTTCTAAAATAACCGACTTGATACTCGTGGAACTATCAGAAGAAACCGAACCTCTCGACGATGTTGCATCATTCTCAATATCATCGAGGACCGAGTAAAGCAAAACAAATGGAAAGTCATATTCGTTCTCGGCAAGACCGCCAAGCATCAATTTCCAGAAATCCGACACAGATTGAGCAAGAGCTGTTTCTTCGCCGACTTTCAAGAGTGTTCTCATCCTTCGATTGCTCACCACCTTTTGGGTCGTCTCGAAAGGTGCGTTGTAAACGCCCAGGAGCTCAGGGCTAGGGCCGGCTTTCCAGATGGGTGTCAAGCTCCAGGAGTAAAAAGTTTCCTCGACGAATCCTCGACGCTCTAGGGGTAACATTTGATCGGTCATGGCAATTCCTCTCCCTGTCCGTCTGCATTCATTGAAAATCTCGCCAACCTCCTCCCAAATCTCTGCGAAAGGACCTCGAGCGCCTGTCCCCATTAAACGCGGATGCTTCTGACCAGCTACAGTCTCCGCGTAAGTTTGATTGTACAATACGGTCAACTCTTCGCCCCAGAAAATGGCAGCGGGGTGGGGATTGGCCATCACCATGTTCACGATCTGGCGGAATTCGGGTGACCAGCTGTTCATGGGACCTAAAGGTGTCGAGGACCAGTCCACACCTCGAGTGAAGACGATGTGATCAGAGAGATACCCTTCGGGATGCTCAATTGTCCAATCTGCAACTGGAAACTCGGTGGCCCAATCTGAGCATGGTCCCTCGACCATCTCACTCATAATGATATCTTCATTGTGATTTTGTGCGCCACTTGCCGGACTGTTTAAGTTTGACACTTGGACATCTTTCAATGCTGCAATTGTCTTGTCGGAGAAGGTGGTGCTTAAAGTTCCTCTTTGGCTGTGAGGGTAATTACTAAATATCAGATCTCTCAACTCAACATCAATTTTGTTACCACAAATTAAAACCCATCTCTTCCGGATTGTGAATCCAGACCAGAGAAACCCATTGTATGAAAATGATTGGCCTGGGTAATCTTCACTGGTTTGTTTCTGGACGAAGTCCTTGATTAGAGATCTGAAGGTTGTAGAGGCAGGTCCCCCAGAATGAAGTGTTGGAGAAGTCTGTCCTTCAGAGTTTTGAGATATGGTACTCGTGAGAAGGATATTGGACTGGAAAGCTTTGTTCATGTATTTCGGATCCAAATTATCCCCAAAGGCATTATGGCGCAAAAGATCAAATATCAGAGTGGGTTTAGGGTCGAAATTTAGAAAGTCTGTAAGACCTATTGTATTGAGTTCTTCATATTCTCCTGAGGTATCAGATTCAGAATCAAGTATATCTTCCTCATTGGCGCTTGATTGACAATATTCGGCGTCTCGTAAAGGCGACTGTGTATGGGTTGGTGAATCAGACAGCATAAGTTTTTGGGCCTTCCTTGACCTGGGTGACATCGAATGTTTATGTATTTTTCAGAAATTCCGCAGGTCCATCAGCACAAAGATGTAGAAGAGTCACTTCCTTTGCCGATGCCCAATGTAAAATCGACAGGGAAGTATTTCGGCAGTGAATCTTTGTGGGTGTTGTTGGTCTTGAGATAAAATTGCTAGGATCTTAACATATTGATAGGCGTTCGGTTGGGTAGAGGTTTCGGTGGAGGCAGTAAGTGTATGTATGGGAGATCTTTGAAGCGAAGAGGGAATGTGGGTGGTTGGTGGAAGTAATGAGTGAGTATCGATGAGGAGTGATATACTGTTATTGATTATTCCTAGAATCTGTTTCAATAGAGTTGGGAGATATCAAATGGATTGAAAGAAAGACGACAAGAAAAACAGTGTTTCTTGAGGCGATAGATAGTCAGAATCAACAGTATCAAGTGTTTGCAAGCTAAATGAACGATTGACTTAGATGATGAGCCTTAGATGAAGGGGAATTGAAATGATTTTGAAGCTATAGCTTCAATGTAGTGTGAAAAGAAGACGCATTCGAACAATGAATGGATGGAGGGACGGATGGATGGATGGATAGATGGCATGTATGTGTGTATGTGTATGTGTATGTGTATGTGTATGTGTATGTGTATGTGTATGGATGTATGGACGTATGTATGGATGACTGAATGAATGAATGAGGTTGAAGGCTCCTCAAAACCTTTCTCTTTTGCTGTCGAATACTCGAAATACTTTGAATTATTTCGATTCTTTTTGCTTAACATTGGGAGATTTCTCTTCTTCTCCTCTTTTACTCTTTTCTCTCTTTACAAGTGGGCAAGAATGGATATTATTGATCACGATAGATTTTCCCGATTAACATCCGTATGCTGAATTTTAAAGTCCCCCCTCCCTTTGAGAAACGGATAGAAAAATAGAAAGAAAAAACCCTGGAGGGAAAGTTCCATAGGGTGAGTTTAGCGGCTACCTTGATGTTTCGATCAATCTAGACCCTTTAGAGTGATACATTAGGTGATCAACTTACAGAACCGAGAGAATTTGACTGTGCCACAACGGCATAAAAATTGGTCTGTCAGATGTGAAAGGAATTTTAAGGACCGAGAGAAGCGAGTATGTTAACAGATAAATACAGATAAATATCATTATTAGATGCATAGGAACCATTTGTTACATGATTCAAAACTATCTATCTTATTTTCACCAGTATAAGAAGAGAAGGCGTTAGATAGTCGTATCAAAGCGAGGGCCCTACTCGAGTACTAACAAATTGACCAGGAACCGAAGCAACCCCTTCATCAGTAACAAAACGATAAAACCCTCGAGACCCTATCCAATACACATTCCAGAGCCTACAGAGCATGGAAAACTCTACATTGGCTATTATATCTAGTGTGTCTAGTACAAGGAACATGCTAGAATTCACATATGGCCGATATTGACCGAGGCTTTTTCCAAGAGAGAGAAAAATCTATCAATGTGATAGATATTCGTGCTCAATGCGAGGACAACACGTTCTTCCCTTAACTTGATATGCAACGCCACAGCAATACGATCCAATTCAATATCCAAACTTCAATCAGCAATGTATCATCTGAACTGCCGGCGCTGGAGCGGCGTAGCCCTAAGACGCTAAGTATATATTGAGTGCCTACACAAGGGCCACAAAGTGTAATTTGATTTGATTCTATATATTTTTGATTTCGATATTTTGATATCTCATTCCTTCAATCACTGTACCACATGTTTAGCATGTGATTTAGATGATCTCTAGCTCCTCTACGAAGTACTCATCCTATATTCAAGCCATGAGACGCTATTGAATAAGAATCAGGTCATAATTGCATCTTTGGCTTCAAAATTGGTGTAACGGCCTATTCAACGCTGTTCAGGCACATCCATGGATGGATGCGCTACGCACTGAGCACTATTTATGAGGGTGGCAGGTGCCGCCCAAGCTACCTAGCACCTTGCTAAATATCGAGGTATGTGCAGGAGAAAAAAGCTAGGGGTGTTTAGCTGCACTGCAATGTCTATCTATTAGTCCACTAGTCTTTGATGGGGGCTCGTATTAAGAAGAATTGGCTGTAAAGATACCTAGACGTCAAGAGGATCAGAATGCTAGAATGATTTTCCTTCCCAATTCGAATCGCCGTACTGCATGTATTCCTAGCATTTGGAGTTTCTATGGTGGAATATAACATTCGCGGTTTCACTTTTTCCTTCCTAGTGTTTTTCTCCAGATTGCATGAGGAGTGAAGACGGACGTGTGGTCCCATACATGCCGATCCATGACTTGGCATTTCTTATCGATGAAGGGATTTCTTATCAGTTCATCAGCGCTTGATGCGGTTATGTTTCCTCTCGTTGGTGGGTGGGTGTACGGATTGAGGGGTAGCTAAAGAAAGAGCGTTAGGTTAGAAGGTGCTGTGCATCAGAAAAAACTTCATCGTGATTCCGGTTAATATCAATACATCAAGCCACGCTAGTATCTAAAAGTATGTAAATCTACATTAGTCGATGAAGGATTAGGTACTCAGTAGTTTATGATTGGTTTTGATAATTAATATGAGGGAATACCTGAATCTCGAAATATAATTGGAGAGTACCATTTTATGAAGATAGCTTCATCAGGTGACGACATGATCACGAGCAACTCCCTATGCTACTTGTTAACTTTACAACCCATAGATGGGGCAAGTTGATTGAAAATGTTGAATTGGATTCAGTTCTTCAACATGAATAAGTCAAGTCAATAAGGTATTGGAGATAGAACTCATATCCTGAGCAATCTTCAGTTCAACTCGTTGATCCTTTTTAGGCAACCATAACCTATGCATGTGTGACCACGGCACAGCATGAGTCGTCTATGATATAAGTCCACTGAAGTGGGAGTTCTACTCTCTTATCCTTCTCTGACACCCTCTCTTCCACCTTCTTTTACACACTTCATTACGCAGCACTGATATGGGAATTTGCCTCTCAAGAATACTAACAACGAACATCAAAACCTCAACCCCAGTGAACCACAGTTCAACTATGGATAACCAGACCAGGAATAACCACTTTACCTTCGACTTTACCACTCCTGCCATTGATCTAGCCTTGCAAACCCCCAGTCCACCTCCAATAAACATCCATCTCAAACCCACTACTCCCCGCCTCCAACTTCTCTCTCCATTCTATTCCGGTGTCATCCCAGCCGAAATACGCTCCCTGATTTTCTCCTACGTTCTCACTCCCACTCCAATCCCAAACACAGATTACGACCCCAACACCAATTACGCGCGTCCAGGCTTCACATGCCGCACGCGACTGCACCTCTCCCTCCTCCGAACATGCCGACGTATCTACCTCGAAACCTACCACCTCCCACCGACATCCATCCCGCACGTATTCTGGCACGCGCGACATCCCCCCTCCGCGAAGCCTGCCCGGAGTGAACACTCCTATTTCCCCCGTCTCCCAGACTACCAGCTCGCGCTCATCAAATCCATCCATCTCCACACCCAACTCTACTGGCTCCAAGATTTCCTCCGTCCCCTCACTTTCGCACACTACCTCCAAAACATCACATCTCTCAAACTCACCATCCGAAGAGGCGACTGGTGGTGGAACGAGCGAAACGAAGCACTAGCCATCAATCCCTACCGCGGAAATGCCGATGTTCCCAGCATGCGCGGAGACATGGAGCGCTCGCGACGCGGCGAGGCGCCCGCATGGCAAGCGGGAAAATGGGGCGCATCGCTTGCAGGGTTTCCGCAGCTCGAGGTGCTAGAGATGGAATTTGAGACGAGTGAGGAGAAGAGAGAGGAGTTGAAAATGATCGTGGAGTGGGCCCGGACGTGGCAATTTCCAATGGGGAAAAGAGGAGTGTTGAGTACACGTAAACATTCAAGTGCGCGTGCTGGGGAGGGAACTGAAAAAGGCGAGTTGGGGGGTGTGAAGACGTGGGAGTGGAGAGGTAAGGCGGTGCATTGGACTGAAGTCTGTCCCTATTGTGTGGGCAATGCTTGTCAGCGCACGGAACCTGCGAAAGGGAAGAATGGGGATAAGTGTCGGGAAAGAAAAAGTTTGATGGAGAGAGGAGAAGGTCCTATGTTGGTTGTCATGGAGTTGAAATGGAAATTGAGAGGTCATCCAGTGGGTGAAGAGAGCAGTGGATTGGTTGAAGAAGAGGACGATGACCAAATGGTGAATTCGGATGAGAGTAGTGATGATGAAGACGACATAGACTGGGGAGAGGAGGATGAGGATTAAATGAAGAATACCAGGATAGTGATGATGGTTGGAATGGGCCTTCATACAAAACTATCAATGCACAAGGAACTCTTTTGAGAGAAACAAAAAAAAAAGTTCATTGAACGAACGCCATTATAGGCGTCTGTAAGGAAGATGTGCTTGTGAGATGATCAGAATACTATGTCAAGGAACAATATAAGCGAATTTACAACAAGTACCTGGTCGAGTCTTTGGAGTATCTCAGTACATCCATAGCAAGCCAATATATCAAATTTGATCGAAACTTATATTCCTAGTCACAGACACAAATCGCATTATTTCAAAAGAACAACCATCCCCTTCATTACAATTAACATCCACTCCCCAGCATTCCCTCCACTCCATCCTTCGCAACCATACTACACGTCCCCGTCGCATTCGCCGCCGTCACATTCTGCGCATAGGCAACCATGAAATCCTCAAATTCGATTCCGTAGCACGGATGCACCTTGCTACAACTAACACTCGCCGTTCTATTTCCTTTCGCACCAGTCAAATATCCCGTGAAATTGCGGAACGTGATGTCCGAGATGAGAAACTTGGAAGTGCCGGCGTAGGAACCGTTGTTTCCGGAATCTTGGGAGATGCCGGCTGCGATGGCGGCGCCTTCGATGTGGAAGTTTTCGAAGAGGAGAGAGCTTACGTTGCCCCTGGGTCTGGGTGTTAGTTTGGGGAGGGAGGTGGAAGGGGGAGGAAACATACCAGCCGCCGCCTCGGGGGAGACCTGCACTTTCGTATCCGCTTTGTGGAGCTTGGAAACCTATCCATGTTTTGATGTATGCGGAGTTGTGCATGTCAAGATTGTAGGAGATGATATTGACGTCTTTTACAGTAACATTTACGACGGATGAGTCTTCGGCGTATTGGCCTAGAGAACCAATTGCGATTCCGTTACCACCGTGGCATGTGACCTATTTGTTCAGATTAGTTACGTGGTTTTGAGTTAGATTGTAGAGGTAGAAGCGGGATAAGAGGGTATGAATCGAATCAATCGATGAAGAGAGGGATAGGTACATTTTGAACCCAAATATTATAAGATCTTGGTTTAATGGCAATACAATCGTCACCTCCTTGATACCAGAAATTGGTCAATTTGATGTTGTTCGCGTCCATAGTATCAAAGCCATCGGTATTCTGGACCCAATTCGTTCCATATGGTACTTTTACGGCGGTCGAGTTGGCGAGCATATCGTTAAACCACATATTAGTACCGTTCATGATGTTGATTGCCCAGAGAGGGGAATCCTTTATCGAAACTTAATTTCCAGGCAGTTTTGTCAGCTTAATGATCATACATTGGAAGAGCAGATGAGAATAAAGGTGACATACAATGTTCGACGAACACCTCACTGACGTTCCAGAAGACAAAAGGCATAGGTCGTCCTGGTTGCGTAACTGCTTGCTCGGCATTGTACCAAGCATTTCCATTGCCATTGATACCACCAGTACTTTTTCCATCAATATGAATACGATCTCCTGTAAAAACAACACCGGCAGCGTGGTTTTGGAATGCGACGGGATAGGAATTATTTCGCCAATATGTAAGATTATCCGATAACTGTCCGATCGTTAGCACATCTCTTGTGAGTGGAAGATAACCCAAACATACAGTCCAAATTCCTTGCCAATCAATCGTTACATCGTAAATGATTGGATTCAATCTCGTTGCGATCCAGTACTCTTTATTCTTAGGAAATACGACGGTTCCGCCATGATTACAATCTGAAAATGCCTTGAGGATTTGAGGAGTATCGTCTGTATGGTTTCCGAGGGGATGAACCGTGCAAGTCTTATGATTGCTACGGGGAGGAGCGGGAACAACGTCAGAGCCGCGATGTCCTTTCGCAGCTATGAGAGAGGAGAAAAGTGCTATTGTTGAGGTAATTATGAGACGCATCATGGGCGAGAGAGAGAGTCGAGGAATGATTTGGAATCTCACAATTCGAGGGCTTCAACGTGTGTTCAATATTTTACAATTGAAATCGAGGAAAAACCATCGAAACAAAGATTTTTCAACAGCAGAAAGCCAAGCAAGAATATACAGATGAAGATATATTGAGAATATATACAAACATTTTCCGCATTACCAACGGCAGTATTAATGACGGTGTGTTGCATTCATCCGTGAGATCCATCCCTCTCCTGAGGAAAGCAATATAAACAAGCTCCTCGATTGGAGGTAAAATTCTTTTCAGGAACCTTAACTCATTCATCAGATCGCTACATAGAGAAGCTTTCCCCATGTTTTCCAGCTTGGAAGAGGAGTCCTGATGGTGATCATCATCTGGGGTAAAAGAAATGTTCTTGCGGATTCGGGCAATGATGCACCGAATGTGGGGTCTCTTGACTTTGAGTGATTCAAAGTCAATTTGGTCAATGATCACCGCTCATTTGTAATATGATTTCTGAAGTATGAGATATTGAAGCTATTCCCAAACATGAGAAGATAGTTGTTGACTTGCAAATCGCATGTTGTTGATTTATAGTTAGGCAGGCAGGCAGGCAGGCAGGTAGGTAGGTAGGTAGGTAGATGATGGTACTAATATTAGTGCCAGTAGATGGTTTTGGTCGGATGTCATCACCCCACCATAAGCTTTGAATTGTTCAATTGAGCTTCAATCAATGCGTCATCCATCAACTTTCACAACGAACTAAGAGCTAACTGCCAAAATCTCGCCACTTGTTGTGTCCATAAAGCTACAATATATACTCATCTAGCATTCATATCAACCGTCAACGACTAGAAATAAATCTTTCAAAATAGCTTCCAAAGCTTCTGCACGACTTCTGCGTCTCGCTCGCACAATGTCCACATCAACCACCACCCCAGCATCCATCGGTCAAGCTCCATGGCGTCCCCTTTTCCTTTCCCATCTCTCCAAGATGGATTCCCCGGAATTCGTTCTCTCATCATTACAACCAAGTAATGACAAGGACTCTCCCACTCCTTATCTTCCTCGAGCTCGTTACTGCATCTACAGAGGAATGTGGGCCGAGCTTCCAGAGAACAAACACAATGATGCTCCTATGAATGATCGAGTTTATGAGAGTGACCTTCCAACCTTTACCACAGATGTGCGTATGGAGAAGGTTCCCCAATTTTTTGCTAGTTCACAGGGTCATGGAGAGGTAGAACAGAGTCAGGGTAGTGGTGGTGGTGGACCTGTTGAAGCAGTTTTCTGGATCAAAGAAGTCATGACCCAATGGAGAGTGAAGGGAGAGGCTTATATCGTAGGTCAAGACATTGAAGGGAGTGGTCAAGAATCAAGTGGAACACGAACTGTAAAGACAAAGATTGGAGAGAGAATGAGAGTTGTGAAGGAAGATGGAAAAGAAGGTTGGAGTTGGGGAAAAGAACTTACTGCACATTTTGGCAATATTAGCCCGGGAATGAGAGGTAAAGAAAACGTAGAAATCGGATGAATACTGTGACTAACTTTCAATCTATAGGTTCTTTCAAAAATCCTATACCTGGAACACCCGTTTCGCAGCCACCAAACGATCCAAATTGGAAATTGGGTCAAAAAGTCACTGATTTGAATGATGAAGCTTCCAGGAAGAATTTCAGGGTTGTGATTATCAGACCTGTCGAGATTGAACAACTTGACTTGAGTGTACCTGATAAAGCAAGGAGATGGAGATTTACTTACGTCGGCCCCGATGGAGATGCCGGAAAGGAAGGGGAGATTATTGGGGAATGGAAGAAGGAAGAGCTTTGGCCATAAATTATCAATTAGAGCTTCGGCTCGGCAAAATGACATTGCGGCAGATGCTAATACTGTACGGAGCAAAGCTATAATAACAATTTCAATCTAAGCCTTCCTTTTTTCTTTCTCCTTCCTTAAAACTCCATGGAGATGATAATTATCTAAAAATTAGCTTCCTGCGCTTGGTGGGTACGAAATACAATACCTCACAAAACAGCGGTAAGTTTGCCGCACACAATTTGAATGCTCGTGAGCTTTCACATTAACCGGGATTTTCGGACTCCCTAACCAATTCCAGTTCATTTAAGTACCATTTTCCACCATCTCCACCCATGTATCAAACACTTGAGTGGTTTTCTCATGATCCATGTATCAAAAAAGTCGATGGCGGCCGTTTTCTGCATAAAGCACGTGTGACAAGGAACGGGAAGAGTCAAACTAAAAATCTCTGGTCTTCCCCTGCTGGCCCTGTCCTGGTCAATAGACTAAAAAAAACTAAAAGCCACGAGACAAGATGGTGACATTTATGCTTCTAGTCTAATTCTCGAAATGCCTCACCGTCTGAAAACGAACCGGACCGGGTAGAATGTATTCCCCGGGAGGGGTAGAGGAGATGATAGAAAGCCCTATATTGGCAGAGCTTTTTGTTCTGTAGTCTTTAATGGAGAAAACATTTTAGATGTATTAGAGTGATGTGTACTCATTTTTCGACGCAAGATAGCTAGCTATCATGTAGTGGTATTTATTATTCAGGTAGATCAACGTAACACTGTATTGCGGCTAAAGGAATACACATTTTCACATCCCTAGGTGATTATGTAGTCAAAAAAGCATGAGCTCGTATAAAAGCCCGAATGGTAGCTAGGTATTCTTCCGCAATCAAAAGAAGTTTGGTGATTTATTCTCCGCGTGAGATCTAACGAGGGGTTGTTTATTAGATAGGAATTTTGCAACGCATTAATGACGAGGGGGACATAAACAGAAAGACAGGAAATGTACGAACACAAAGTAGGTAGGTATACGATGACAAAAAAGTTCCGAGGTAAATAGAAAAACCAACATTTTTTCAAACTATAGATGCAGTAAAAAACGAAGAGGGAAATGGAGGCTGGGAAGGGTTTGGTGAGGATTGAAGACCTATCAGAGAGATTTGACATTATATTTGAACATCTATTTCTCGAATAGGGAACTCTTCTCGTCCACATTAACACGGCAGGATTATTTGAATAACACGATTAACAGTTGTTCTGAAAAAAAGATGGTTGGTTGTAAGGACTGAATACCTATCAGAAAGTAAGAATCAAATTATCGATATTGAAAAGGAAAATTCCTATAAGGAAACAATCTTCTTCACCCACACTGGCACCGCAGCAGAAACCATAACAAACGATATCAGTTCGTCTGCACTTTCCCGAGGTATAAGTTACATACAGAGCAATATGGATCTATCAGATTGTTGTAAAGGTACCGACAGCTTGGTTGAAATGAAAAAGTGATACGATATTGAAGGAAATAACCGCTCGGTGAACTTCTTTTGCTCTGTTGCGTTGTATCATTACGTGTTCTGTGACATTCTTTGATTTCCCATTTTCGTATTTCCAATACGAATTATATGAAACTTGATGTGCGTTCTGAATACTGATCACGATTCACAGTGAAGCTTCAGGGAAGACGTTGTCTTGTAAGAGTTCTAACGGCTCGAGCCGTGTGTTTCCTCCAATTGTAATTTATCATGCCGTTTCTTCTTCTTTTTGCAGGAAATACCTCCGTTTTGTTTCAATATTGTTAACTAATTATGTATATAAAATGGAAATGAATTGGATGATTCGCTTACGGATTTCTGACACTGACAATGAACTTGAATAATGAAGGGGTCCACAGTCCACAGCCCACAGATCCGAAAAAATCCCTGAATATCATTAGCGTTCGAATCCGATGTACTAGGATTAAGTTTACGCCATTTCATTGAAGACGGCTTATCACTTCCTCTGCCCTTGATTCCATTCATCTACACCCTACCATACCACACACACCAACCACACTTATACATATTCTCAAGGTCGGTCTGCATCGATGTTTAAAAAAAAAAAAGTAAAATTAATTGAACAAAACAAAACATCACACAATAGCTTTTCACTATCCTATGTAAGGTTACAAGTAAGTTGAACTATAGTTTCATGCAATAATTCTTATAGATATAGGTCGGTATCCGCATCCTCTTATAATCGCCTGTTCAAACTTGCATGCAAGTAGTGTGAGCAGTTAGTCCGAGATACATATTGGATACTCCATACCTATATCCTTCATTTACAGATCACGCTCCTGGTTAATAAAGTCCTTCGGGTCTTGTAATTGAAGGAAAGACATCAGAATCACTTTGCTTCGATCTCCTCTCCTCTACTCCACGCAGAGAGTCGCACGCATTGTCCAACTGTTTATTCACTTATTCCCCATTATGACGCAGTGATGATGGTACTAGTATGATGTCCATTGACTTTCTTAAATACCTACCTCGAAGCTTGCAATCCTCGAATCAGACAAATTATATGCTTTATCACAACCAATATCCTCCAAATAATACTATCCACACTCAAAACGCTCTCACCAAATCATTTTTAACTTAGATTGATCCTAATTCATCATGACGACATTTTCAACATTGGATGCGTTGACCAGTCTAACCCAATCCATCCCGGATTGGAACAAACGACTAGACGACTTAAACGGCCAAATAGCTTTACGACAAATCGAGCTTGCCCGCTTGACAGATCACAAACCTGCACGCTCCGTGAAAAATAAAGGTTCCACCGAATCACTCCGACCCAAAGACGGCGAAGAAGCCACGACCGAATCCGAAAAGCCCAAGCAAACCCCCTCCTCACCCATCGGCTCCCCAAAATCCGCACAAAATGGTTTCTCCTCCGAAGCCCGACCCAATTCCCCATCCGTAGCTCGAGCTGCTGCTGCCGCCGCCCTTGAATACAACCAGTCCCCATCTCACGCAGCCCCCCAATCGCCAGAGCCCCTTACTCCCCGAGCATCTCCCAACGCTCTAACGCGGCAATCCTCGCAACCTACACCTCCCACGGAACCCCTCCCACGGGCCCCTGCTGTCCTTCGAAAACGCAAAACGGAATCCCTCGCATCGGGAAACTCACACGCCCCCAAATACAGAACCAGATCCATGATCATAGTATACTACGACAGCGCGGTCCAGACGGCATTTGAAGAACTCGTCAAATTTGTGAGCGGCAACCGGAATGCCATGAGAAAGGGGAAAATGGCGGCCAAAATGGCCGAAATGAGACGAGCGGCCGAAATGGAAGCCGAGGAAGAAGGCGATGACGAATCCGAATCCGAGGCGTCAAAAGTACTGGGTAGCGCGTTGCTCAAGCCTTCGTTGCAACCTCACGCGGGCTCGGACGCAACCCCCCATGCGGCAAATGGAGATGCTCGCGCGGGAGTACAACTCAAATTTCCATCGTCGAGAAACATGGGGTCGACGCGCGATCGCAAGAATATTGGAAAGACGATGAATGTACTACGAGGGTATCGCCGCGCCGGTGGGGGAATCGAAGGAGCGGGAAGCAATTCCCCCGATATATTTGACGAACTCGATAAGGGGCTTGAATGGTGTCAAGGACAGTGCGAACACGCTGCGCACCAATTCCTCCGCGATGGAGAGTGCAGTACGGAGATTGAGAATATTAAAAGGAGATTGGGAGAAGTGAAGGACATTGCTGAGAGAAAGATTGAGAGGTTGAGAGCCGAGGAGGCGTTGCAATTGGAACTGGAAAAGAAAAATGAAGTTTTGAAAGAGGATCCAAATGTTAATGGATCGAAATCGAAATCTCTTCCAGCAATAGCTCCCGTCTCTAATGGACCAGTGGAGTTGGAGGTGGATGATGCGATGGAAGTGGATGATGACGACGATGATGATAATGACGGTTTTGATCCTAAGAAATTGATCTTTAAGCGATCCGGGGATAGGATGCCCTGAACATATGGACTTGCATGATGGAATTTCTCTAGAAATATTGGAGTTGTGATTTTTGGAAAACACTCTTTGGATGGAGAATCTTGGGGCTGGCGTAAAGATTGCTTTTTACCTACCTACCGCATGGAATATATGGCGTGAAAAAGTATGCAGATGGGATTGCAAAAGTTTGGCATTTTCGACGGTGCGTAGCATGGATATTCTAGATCTAGGGCTTGGGATTTAGTCTTTTGAGGTGGATGGATCTGATGAATATGTGAATGACTATAGTCATTCTTTTGGATTAGCATTGGGATGGAAAAGTCATTGGTCTTACACAGCACTAAGAAGGGCGTTGATTTTATTTGGACATAATCTAATATATCAATCTCAATAATCATATCATATCACATTTCACGTCAGCTTTTGGAATAATAAGTTCTTGTGCAGTATAGAGCAGGGCAATGCTCATTCATCTATTCTTATACGTGTATATCATTCATGGTATCATACACGAGGTGTGTTGGTAGCTACGAGACTTCTTATCTCTTAACTTCCATACACCCTAATGCTCTCAATTGTGCAATTTGTCGTTTGGATTGCTTGTACACTTTATCTAATGATAGCTCCAGCCAAAGACTTAACCTTGCAAACACCACCACTCACAGTAACCAATTTTCCCACGGCAGTCTTGGCATCCTCTCCTTCCTTACTCAACTCCTTTACAACACCCGCGTCAAATGCAGCTTCTAGATCTGCAGTTGTGGTGAAACCAGGTTGGATCATCTCCCAAACCTTCTTCTTTGGGTTCAAAACGCCCTCAGGTTCTCCCTGCCATCCCTCGAAGAAAACTCGCTCGCCAGCCTTTGCGTCAGCGGGGGGAGTGACGAGTTCGACTGGGCCGGCGTGGTGATCTTCTTCTCCTTCCTTGAGCCTGGGAGAGGCGGCTAAGACCATGGCGCATGATTTAATACCACGCATCTTGACAGGTTTGAGGTTGCACACAACTACTACCTTGCGACCTTGCATTTCCTCGAGAGGAACGAGACCGTTAAGACCAGAGCAGACAGTTCGCACAACTTGTCCTTCGTATTCAGATGTATCATCGGTTCCGGGCTTGTCGCCCATAGCAATGGTGGAGACAAACAGAGAGTCGGCCTCAGGATGCTTGATAGCTTTGAGGATGTGACCAACACGGAGATCGATCAAACATGGAGAAAGAGGGGCAGATGGAGCAGGGGCCTTTTGAGGTTTTGGGGCCTTCTCTTTCTTTTCCTTCTTTTGTCTGGGAAATTGCGGTTGTTCGCCTGTTACAGCAGCAACAATTGTCTCCTTTGCCTCGGTAACCTTCTCGGCGACTTGAGCTACAACTCCCTTGTCGCTCTTTTCCTTGGTTCGATCTGCCAACTCCTTTTGTTCACCTCCTGCGGCGGCAGCGGCAGCGGCAGCTTTCTCCTTCTTCAATCGCTCCTTCTCGGCCTTGGCATCCACGGGAGGCTTAACATATAAGATCTCCTCGACATCAACCTTAACCTTCTTGTCTTCCTCAATATTCAACCCAAAAATCGGCGAATTCTGCACAAAATCTACATGGCGCACAATATTAGGATGACCCTTCTCACCCGTTCGTTCCTCGCTACTCCACTTTGCGACCTGGGGTGCCAAACTCTCGTAGATAGCGATATCTGCAGACGAAGGCTTGGAGCCGAGGAGAGTGGTGCGGGATGCCAAATGAGTGTTGAGAGATTCGAGGAGCGAGGGGGTTTCGGCGCTGGGGGTCTTGAGTCGCTCAGAGGTGAGCGTCCATTGCTTGAGCTCGGTTTCCTCGGCGGGTGTGTATTTGATGGAGGAGAAGCTGGCCATGGTTCTGAAGAATTGAGTATGTGCCTTGGTGATGGCGCGGGTGATGAGGCGTGGAGAATACAGTTTGGAAATTGGTTTGGAGGGGTTGAGTGGGTGGTTTGTTGGGTTGCTTTTTTTTTGAGTCATTCGTCAGTGGAAATTTCTATTTTACCCCACCATTCTTTATCTTCTTATGATAGCTGGCTGGCTCTATATCAGCGAAATAACGCGCGAAAATTGACCACTATTTGAAAGAACTTCAATAACTCATATATATCTTTGCTATAATTTTAAATAATAATAAATCTTCTCTTTAGCATAAAGAAGATTCAAATTCTCATTTTATCTTTTTGTATTCTAATATTTCTTTGGAATTAAATTAACAATTCAATAGATAAGTGATATCGAAATAGGCTCAAAAAGATCAATTTCCGCCTGTTTTTTCGCTTACGATAGCTGGCTCGAGCCTCAATATATGAGATGAGAGAGAGATATCAAAATCATATCCTCTTTTCCATAATCAATCTCAATCCAAACAATCATCACTTCGATTTAAAAATTGGACAGAAACATGAAGAAGTTTTACCTCATCGCCTCTTTCACTTCCAAAATTCAAATAAATATCCACTTACTCCGTACATCTCCTATCAAAACATCAGATTCTCCAGTCCCTTATTTATCCTCCATCAAGTGATTGAGTATATTTTTCGCCTATCTAGAAAATACCTAGTATATTATTATATTCATATAGTTATCTAAAGTTCTTATATCAAATTCAACTTACAGATATATCTAGAATTGATCACTCACCCTAAAACATCAGATTCTCCAGTCCCTTGTCTACCCTTACTCAAGCGACCAAACTAAATATACATATTCCATTTCTCGTCTATATATCTGCAGCATACCTCCTCATCTCTCTCCTCTCTCCTCAACAATATAAAGCATATTCTCACATCCATCCATCCATTCATATATCTAAATTTCTTTCCATATCAGATCAGATCAGATGAGATTCAACATCCAAATATATCTATCTAGTATATTGAATGAACTCCCAAGTCCAGTTTTGAGAATTAAGCTATGCTATTCAGCCTCATAACACAGTTCATTAAAGCGATTGATTCCTCTTCTTTAAATTTATTCCAGATTCCGTATCTTTACTAGACCTATTTCCTTCTCATGATATTGATATAATCTCAAGATTCAATTCAATGTATACGTCTGA
The DNA here is from genome assembly GCA_004786245.1 of Botrytis hyacinthi. Taxonomy (NCBI): domain Eukaryota; kingdom Fungi; phylum Ascomycota; class Leotiomycetes; order Helotiales; family Sclerotiniaceae; genus Botrytis; species Botrytis hyacinthi. Next base: position 252,054 of record PQXK01000014.1, read on the forward strand.
GACCCATTTGTTAAAATTTCTCTCTCTCTCTCTCTCTCCATCATATCATATCATATAACCTACCATAACATCGCAAGCATGCGTCGATATCTCAACTCATTACCATATCTACATAACATGGACAACAACCCCAACGATCTATTATTCAATCCAACCTCAGAACCCCCCTTTCTCAAACCCCCAAACATTACTATTCTTTCTCCGATATACATATACAAATACATATACAAATACATATACATATACATATACATATACATATACATATACATATACATATACATATACATATACATATACATATACATATACATATACATATACA